>BSBK01009818.1:357500-826556 GCA_027943335.1 Chamaecyparis obtusa
AAGTAATGGTCTCTGAATATCAAGTCCATGATATTTACCAAGTACTCAATGTGAGTATAGATAATCATTTTATATTTATATCATTTTACTGATTTTACATGTAATGGCCCTCAAGTATCAAGTCCATGATACTTACCAAGTACTCAGATCAATAGTCTCCAAATATCAACTCACAAGATATCCACCTAAGTGCTCTAAATGATTATCATAAGTAATGGTCTCCAAGTATCAAATCCATGATACTCACCCAAGTACTCAGAGTAATGGTATTTGAATATCAAGTCCATGATATTCACCAATTACTCAAAATGTCTAATATAGTATGTGCACTAGTATCACATATGTGATACTTACCATATAGACTGATCATGGCATGTCTACAGATATTAAGTCACATAATATCCACCAAGAAGATTTCTAAATCATCAATGGTTTATTTAATGATACCATCCTTATGATATCTACCATGATGTCTAAGAGATCCTAGCCATCATGACATATCCATGGATATCAAGTCACATGATATCCATCATGATGGAGATGTTGCAAATTTGTCACCTCACAACATCAATCAAATACAAGTATTCATTGTCGAAAAATCAGCACATTTCTCCATTGTTCATAGGAGGGCCCATAAGTCCTAGAGTCACACATAAGAAATCCACCTTGAATAATCTTAGAGGGTGGATCCATCATGGCTCATCCAAAAGGGTGGAAATAAGGGATTTCACCTTAGACTTCTCTCTCAAAGAGAAGAATGCAATAACATACAAGATAATAGATCACAGATATTGAAACTTCTTTTCATCTAAGGCTTCATTCTCCAACATACCAAGTTTATCTTGAAGGTACACAACCTTCCCTCTAGCAAGAAACTAGATGAGAATATCAGCCATATGTTCTATAGTGATAATGTACCTTGAATAGAATACATATGCACTATATTTCTTATATAGTTTTCATCACTCTAGATGAACCCCAAGTTATGTAGGAGCTAGCATAAAGGTATTTTAGCCAGCACACATGAGACTCAATCTCATGATCGTAGTCCTTTGGATGTTTCCTTTAAGGTCTTGTAACAACCTCCTCACCTCCTCATCCAAGGTTGGTTTTAGATGAACTATCATACTCCCCCTGAATCTAATATCAACCTTCTGTGAGAAAGTCATGTCTTTGTTCTTTAGTCTACATTAAGCTCTTTTCTTGAATGCCCAACCATCTATCTAGGAATATCATGACCTAGATATATGCATAAAAACCTTCTAGCTCAAATACATGGAATTACATCATGTGAATCATAATTATTTTTCCTTTTATAGTTTCCTAGTCACTAGGGAAACCATCTTGATATGGTTTATTCCCTCTGAATCAATATGACCAAGATCCTTGGAAATCAAATAAGGAAAATCCTCTAGATGTTGTGCTGACTCCTCTGAAGCTTTGAGTACTAACATCAAAATTTAACCTTCTCGTCCAAGGTTTCCTCTGATGGTTCTTCAGATTTCTTCTAAATGTGATATCAATCTTCTAACCTTCTCATCCAAGGTTTCCTTAGATGGTTTGTAAGGCTTCTTCTGAATGTGATATCAATCTTCTAACCTTCTCATCCAAGGTTTCCTCAGATGGTTTGTAAGACTTCTTCTGAATGATATTTTATTTCTTTGAAGAAATGTTTCAGCCATCAACTCAATCCCATGAATGAAAGCATCAATCTCTTTCTCTCTTGAATTCAATCACATATGTCTCTTGATTCATCCTGAAATTATTTCAGATAGAGATTACAAATAGTTCATAAAACTAAATTATCCCAAAGAAATATTAATGATAAAAGCATACAATATTTTCTATCCCAATGTTATAGTATGATTTAATAACTACACAAAAAATTTATGAACATTAATCAACATGGAATACTCATCTCTTGATTAATGTAATGATCCTTTTCCTTATTTTCACTATAAAAAGTATTTCTAGCTTTTAATCAAAGAACTCTCTTTGTTCAGAAATCTGCACAGACCTATACACATTCAGTCATAACTTTTTAACCTAACATTTTCTTTCCAATCTCTTTGGTGAGATTCTTTTAACTTTTTTTATCACCAACATATCTCAAATTTAGTAAAATCCAACAATGCATTTCTGAGATATGGTCCTTGTACTGAGACTGTGATTTTCTGAGATAGTCACACATTCACCATTAACAAACTACTCTCTTACATTTACAACTTGGCTCTGATACCATGTTAAGGTTTTAGGATCATTGCCAATGTAATAGCACTATCTCATTGTATGTGTTTTCCATATGCAATAATCTCTTGCATTTATATTGAGAATGAGCCAAGAAGAGACACGTCCCTTCACGGGACATGTCTATTCATTATTTTGTAACTAATATAATGACAATTATGATTACATACATATATATATATATATATATATATATATATATATATATATATACACACACACACATATATATATAATCTCTTGAGTATTATATTAATTTCTATAATATTTACATAATAATAATAATAATAATAATAATATTTATTATCAATTTCGCTATTTAGTTATTATGAGAATAATTATAATCTAACTTTATATACACATATATATCAATGTATATAGTAATATCAATTATTATATATATACATATACATATACATATGTGTGTGTGTGTGTGTGTGTGTGTGTGTAATAAATTATTTCTCATAATAATCATATAGTCAATATTATTTATCTAAATGATGCTGCATACATCAACACATGAGAGGGTATTCTGGGTCTGCATGGTTCATGTTGAGGGTCCAAGGTCCAGAGTGGTCAGTCTAGGGTAACTCAACCTGATAGAGGCTAATGGGTCCGGGGTCTAGAGAGACCAATCCAAGGTAACTCAAGTAGATGTCCATGTGATGACACTCCCATAGTATGTAGCCTAAGTATCCTCCATAGGTTTTTTATTTTCCTCTGGTGGTGTATCTTGTTGTCTCTTTTTTACTTGGTGGTTATTTTGTATTATTTGGTGTTTTGGTACGTCTTGGTTATCTGATGTTTATTTATCTTTAGTTGATGGCACCTTTGAGTTAGAAATTCTTGAGGACCTTTTCTTAGATGTTTTTATTGAGTTTTTTATTCAAGTGGGGTTTTTTGTTATCTCCTCAACATGGTGCATGTGGACCTTTGGTTCCACGAGGTCGAGTGGTAGTGTTATCTTTCACCATTTGCAATTCTAACATTCCCGTAGCAGTGCTGAAGGATGCTTGTTCCTATTACCTACTTCTTATTCTTCATTGGAGGCTTGTTTATTCCTATCTTCTGATGTTCATGAATATATCTATTATTAGTACTTTAGAGTTTCAGACATTGTATGATATTTTGTATTCAATTATTGTGGCATACCCTACGACTTGTGTAGAGGATGTCGTATCATTATGTATACCTTATGGTATTGGATGTACTTGTTATTCATATGAGTTAATTGTAATTATTCTTAATCTAATTAGTTATTTTGTTATACATAATTATACATCATGGGACCCTCAAGGATTGCTAATTATAATTGAGTTGTACTTATGTTCTTGGTTGTATCTCATGGTTGTATTGCATCTGCATTGTTAACATCATTGTTTGTAAACTTTTAAGAAAAAAATTATTTTGTAAACATAGTGACTTGTATTAGGTTAAATTATCTTAGGTTCCCTGGTGGAGCATTACACTTGGTATCAAAGCCTAAGTTTCTACACTAGGAACTTTGGAAAGTTGTGTTCCCATTAGATGTCTAAACTATCAAAACTTGAAACCAAAATTTGACATATAACATTTTGTATTCAAAACTATTATGAATATGCATCATGTGGTTATACACTTGATTAGTTCTATGATATTAACCTTCTTTTGGATGTTGTAGGAAAGATGGTCACCAAGACTAGATCTATTGGTAGAGGTCATAGTGGAGGTCATGGTAGAGGATGTGGAAAGAGTAGGCTTCATAGCCCTCCTACGAGTCATGGAGTTGAGAGTGTATATGAGGAGAGTGGTGAACAACATGGTGATTCTAGAGGACTTGATACTAGGTAGATACTTCAGGCTATTCTGGAGCATCTACCTATCCATAACATAGCTGAGAGAGAGGAATCACATAATTTTGGGAATGAGGAGAGACAGAGATCTAGGAGTCCTAGGAGGAAGGACACTATAGTTGGTCATGAGAATACTAAGGCTAGCCAGATGAGAGACCTCCTTAGATCATGACCTCCTCCCTTTAATGGTTTAGATACTAGTTTTAAGGTAGAGACATTGATTATCACATTGGATCATTGTTTTTCTATGCAACAATTTGATACAAATGTCAAAGCAAGGTATGCCATCATTCACCTCAAAGGTTTTGCGGCTACTTGGTGGAAGATTGAGGAGAAAAATTTAGGGCTTATCATGGACACTGTCACTTGGGAGTTATTTCATGAGAACTTCTGAGAGCACTTTTTACGTGAGCAGTGGCAACAACAGGATGCAGATGAGTTCCACAATCTACAACAGTTGACTTTGAGTGTTTAGAAGTATGAGTGTCATTTCTTTGAGCTTAAGCCATATTCAGGTTATGATGATAAGTCACCACTGATGGTGTAACAATTCATTAGAGGACTTAATAGTCACACCATTTGAAGTGTTATTTTTTTTTAACCTAAGACTCTCAGGGATGTGGTCATTAAGGCCACATTGATTGAGGGGAAATTGGCTAGAGGTCGTGGTGGGAAGGTTAGTATTTAGTCTAGGGGTTCTTCTTCTAGGCCTAAGGGCAATCAGACTCAGGGTGCAGAAAACTCTAAGAACCCTTCTACCTTTCTGAAAGGTAATTAGAATCAGCAGAACAAGAAGTTCTTCCATGGTAATAGTGGTGATTCTCAATCAGGGAACTATCACAATTGGCAGTGTAGTATGTGCAATCGGGATGATTAGCCAACTCAGAGTTCACATTAGAATTTTAGTGGAGGTAGTTTCTAGAAGTCTAGTGCACCTTCAGCTGGGAGAGGTGGTAATAGAGGAGGTTGTTATTCTTGTGGGAAGCATGGCCACATTACTGTCAATTGTCCTAATCAATCGGGATAATTTTCAAGACAAAGGCATGCATCTTATGAGCCTATAGTTGGGGATGCTAGTATATCCCACAAGGTGTTCACGATAGGGAATGATCCACAAGGATCATTCCATGGAGAAGGAAAGGGTCCAACATGACCTCCACATTGAGTCTTTTATGACTTAATAGGGCGCATCAAGTTTTTGAGATTTATATCTCTTTTTGTTGTAGGCTTCTAGGAGTAAGCCTATTTTTAGGAGATGTGGATGTAATACCCCTCCCATAGTTTCTTTTATGTTTTTATCGCCAAACTCTTTTAGGCCATTTTCATGTGTGTGTTATTTATTTCAAGGATATTTGAGGTTTACAAATGTATGACATTTTATCAAGAATAATCATGAATACGATGCTTTTGAATAATTTTCATGTTGATTAAATGTGAATGATGATGTTATTTATATGTGATGGTTATTTCATTTTGATGATTCATATGATAGGATATCATGAATCCTTATGGTTTTACTGACCCCATACTTGCATGTGTATGGTTGATGTGTATGTTTTACATTTTTGTTTGACATGCTTGATGTGGTTGAGGGATGAAGTCGTAATCACTTTCTTGTGAGATCCACATGATCAAAAGATCCCCACCATTGCTTGTTTATATTTATACATGTATGTACATGCTTGTATTTTATGCAGGTTTGTAGGTATCGGGCATCGACTTCCCTGAATTGTCAGGGTGAGCATGCCCTGTCGCAAAATCTCAATGGTAAGAGAGGGGAGATAACATACAAATAAAAATCCTAACCCTTGCCATTGATTGTCCTAAATATTGGACAAGTATTTGTTTCTACCTATCTGAATTCATCAAAGTGACTTGCATCCGTAAGCCCTTTCTTGGTGGTTGTTTGTATAGAGTTAGTCATTTTTTGAGTTTTGGGAATCAAGTGGATTTTCTTGTGTGTATCATTTGATTTAATTAATTAAGCTGGGAAGTATTTATGAGATTTAAATATTTATATTTTATGAATGTGGTAATTTTAGTTATAGAAAATATTTAATTATTAAGGGTAATTAAATACCTTTATTAATTAAATGATTAAATTAAAAGATTTAAATTTAGAATTAAAGGGTTTAATTAATTATTAAATCATATTATAAATTAAAGGGCATAGTTGATTTATTTAATATTTGATTTATTATTTTGCATAGTTTATTTGTGCTAAAGTATTTTTTGTTTAATTAAATATTTGTATGCAATTTAAGTTGCACATTTGGTTTAAGTGAAATTGAAATTATAATTAAAGTTAAAAGTTGAGTACGAGTTTTAATTTTAAAAGTGCATTTTTATTGAGTTATTTTATCATGCAACTTGAGAGAGAGAGAAAGAGAGTTGAGTTCTTTTGAGTTTGCATGTTTTGGAAACCCTAGGAGGGATAGGTTTTCTTTATGTAGGGATTTTGGGTATTATTTTCATTACACTAACAAGTTTTGGAGGAGCTCTGGAAGTATTGGAAAATTTTTGGGAAAGCTTGTTTTGGTGGCCATTGTTCTATGATTGTTTGATAAAATTAAATAGAGGGCGGGACCCCATCCCCCAACCCCTAGAAGCATAGGACTACCTCAGCAACCCACGTTGCTGATGTGTAGCAACAATTAGACTGCCTACAACAGCCACTATTGCCATGACAACAGTGTTCTCACTTGGACAGCTGAGCTGCTAGGAGGGGGTTGGGCTAGTCCCCCCCCCCCTTTTATATATGAGGTTTATTTTTAAATTAAAAAATATATATTTAATAAATAAATGAAATTTATTTTATTTAATTAAATTTTTAGATTATTATTACATGAAATTAAATTAAATTTTTATTTAAATTGATTTATTTTTATATTTAGTTAGTTTAATTTTTTAATTTAATTTAATATTAAATTTTATTATTTAAATATTTGATTTAGTTTAATTTTTAAATTAGTTTATTTAAATGGATTTTAAATAATATTACTTTATTCATTTGTTTGAGATCAAAGGACTTTATGTGGTTTTGAATGTATTGTGTTGTTATACGTATAGATGTTTTATTTTTATTTTTATGGCAATTAATTTTGTGGGGAGAATTGTATACCAGAGGCTTGGGGGAGTGACTTTTATTACCTTGGAGTTTTGTTTATGTTTCATCGGGAAATTATTTTAGAGATTACATGGTTATGGTTGCACATATGTTTTTTTTAAATGTACTTTTTTATGATGTTTGGTTTAGCACCAATTTGTGTGTCCAAGATGTCTTTTATGGACAGAGATTTGATTATATTATTATTTTGGAACCTAGGTGGTTATTGTTTGATTGTGATCCTAGGGAGGTTAAATAGCTGCATTTTAGGGGAGTGGCTTACAATAGGGGTCTGAGGCCCAAAGAGGCCAATACTAGGGTAACCTATCATAATTTATTTAATAAGTGATAACCTAATAATAAAACTTGGGGATAACATTAAATACAGATTGATCATTGATGTCTCGCCCATGCCTTCAATGCCTGTATAGGATAAGGATGGGAATGGGATGATACCTAGAGAGTAGGTATGATTAGAATTCCTCAACTTCATGAGAGGGTATTATGGGTCCGCATGGGTCATGTTGAAGGTCTGAGGCCTAGAGTGGCCAGTATAGGGTAACTCAAGTTGATGGATGCTTGAGGGTCTGGGGTCTAGAGAGACCATTCCAGGGTAACTGAAGTAGTTGTGCATGTGATGAAACTCCCATAGTATGTAGCCTAAATCTCCTCCATGATTTTTGTATTTTTGGCTCTAGTGGTGTATCTTGTTGTCTCATTTTTACCTAGTGGTTATTTTGTATTATTTGGTGTTTTGGTATGTATTGGTTATTTGATGTTTATTTATCTTTAGTTGATGGTACCTTTGAGTTAGAAATACTTTAGGATCTTTCCTTAGATGTTTAAATTGAGTTTGTTATCTGAGTGGGGGTTTTTTTTTTCTCATCAGCATGGTGGCAGTGGACTTTTGGTTCCACGAGGTCAGGTGGTAGTGATATCTTTCACCATTTGAGATTCTGGCATTCCTTTAGTGGTGCTGGAGGATGCTTGTTCCTGTTACCTACTTCTTATTCTTCGTTGGAGGCTTTTTCATTCCTATCTTCTGATGTTCATGAATATATCTTGTATTATTGTTTCAGAGTTGCAAATATTGTATCATATTTTGTATTTGATTATCATTACATATGTTAGGATTGGGTAATACTAACAGGGGGGTGAATGTTGTCATATTTTTGACATATTTTGAAAACTAGTTACTAGATGAGCTACTATAACCTAGTTTGTGTTATTAGGTGAGCTGGATTAAATTTGTGTTCATTTCATTGCAATACATGGAAAAGAAATGGAAATGAATAACATCTGCATCTACACATACATCTATCTGTATCATTTTGTGCTAAGCAGAAAGTAAAAGGAGTTGAAAAGGAAAGAGCATCTATCTAGGCTCACACAGGTCATGAGCATAGCTTTTACTAGAAATGAACAGATGAGTGTAAATATATATAAAAAAGATGTCGCATTGGGGTACCAGACATTGCTTGGTTTTGAAGTCCAAAGCCCAATCCTATCCAGAAGCTCCTGTGATCCAGAACCTGCAAGAAGAAGAGGGGGATTTGGGTTAGATCCAATGGATCTAAGCAATGGTTGATATCACAATACAATAATGCATATACACACTCAGCCATGCACCTCTAACAAAGGCCATGCTTAGGGCATGTGCATGAGAATCATACAAAGAACCAAAAGAGGCACCATGTTTTCACTGATGTGTTTGTTTCATGTGCAGATATAGGGAAGCTAATCCAACACTGATTTCAACAAATGATCTGGGCACTTGATGTTGATCATGACAGAAGAACCTCAAGTCTTCTATCGATGATTGCATCAAGGGCCAAGAGCACACATTGTGCAGTGTGTACACATGGAGAACATTCAGATGATCCAACATCAAGTAATAAAGTAATAAAAAAAAGGCTTTATGAAATGAAAAGAAATAGAACAGAGCTATTTGTAGAGTACACAAGTCTATGGACCAGACAGGGCACTCTCTTGCATAGATGTTCAGATGACACTACAGTTAGGGCACACAATCCATACCCAGATAAGTACAACAGATGATGCTTAAAGTAACTCAATGCATTTCATTCAGGGCATAATGTGTTTCAAATCTGCATATACATGATGCTATAGCATGATTGTGATAAACCTACACTATAAAGGGACTTCTCATGTCCTAATATTCTTAGTGATAAAAATTTGATGCATATTAGTGTCACACAGAGCATACACTATTTCACATAATATAGCATTATCAGGCTATTATATAAGCATACAGTGGTGACATAACCAGAAGGACATACTAGCATAATGATGTTCTTGGCATGGCATTAATGTCTGCTATAGGAGTTCCATGATGTAAGTCATAGAAATAGTACAAATCCTATTGAGAACAATAATTAAGATAATGGGGGACTTCATCATGTATAGTAGTTTATATGTCTAGATATGGGCAACATCTATATGTGAATGTAGCATCAACAACATCCCAAGTTAACAATGGTGCCATAGTTAAACAAGTGGTACATCTGCATAGAAATAACCACTTCAAGCATTAACATGCTAGGGTCAATTATGGGGATTATACAGAATGTTTTCTCGAGCTCAGTTGTTAACAAAGGAAGGAGACATGTTTACATCGATACAATGAGAATAGAGGAGTGAAGTGAACAAGCATATAGAATAGTGAGTTCAAAATAGCAATATTGTCATTCTCGGGCTATATGCACACATAGCAGAATCAACAACACATTGAGTGTTTTGAAAATAGAGAAAAGATATATACAATAGCAGTGTTAATGCTTATGCCCTCGATGAATGCTATGTTCTCAAGCTTCTTCAACAGTATAGAATGTAAAAGAAGAGCAAAGTAGTGTATGTATCAAAACTAATTCAAAACATGCCCTCGATGAATATATGTTTTCTCGAGCTATTGAACACAGTCCAGCATACCTTCGAGGAAGCACATAATATGTAGCAATGTACCAGTATACCAAAAAAATGCAAAGCCTCGAATACACATTGCACTATATCAATTAAGAAGGTGCTATGAATATAATGTATAACAGAGGTTATACGGCAACAGTGAAACCAATTTAGATTGTACCCTAGGTGTCAAAAAAGAAAAGGATATATATGCAACACTATGTTGTGCCCAGTCCTCAACTTTTAAACATATGATTGCTCATCATTAATACATGAAGCTTTCATCTTTTCCAATACAAACAATGTCAAAGACCTTCAGCAAACGTCAAAAGCAATCAATCAAACAGAACAATGAATTCAAATACGACACACATAGTGCAACAATACATCGAAAAGTTATGATAGATGTCGTGCCCCAGCTCAAACATTGTAAATGCCAATCAATCAGGTTTAGTGCCCAAGCACATGATTTGTGAGCTTTGCATGATTTAAGATTTTCAAATAAAAAAATAATAATGCTATAACAAGGATGATTGCTGACGCCCTAGCTCGAAGGAATGAGCTACAATAGAAGATAAATTTGTTAAAATGGAAAAGATGTTATTCATGCTCTAGCATTTGCATCATTGGGCCTTCAAGATTCAATATGTTGTACTAATGAAAGTAGAGACAAAACACAATACATCAGGTTCGCAACAGAAATAAACCATGCCCTAATGTTCACAGGCCAGCGCCATAACTGAGAACACATACAATGTCATTATAACAATGATGATCTCAAGTTTTTTAGCATACAACAAATATGCAAAATCAAATGAAATCAATTATAGAGGAGTCCAATATATGACATTCATTGATACCCTATTTCAATGACAAAACACAATACAAAAAGCAAATTGTTAATGTCTCGATTCTTGGCCATTTCAAATAGAGATAACAATATATACGGAAACAGAGAAAGCAATTGAAAATGTGCCCTAGTTTTGTAGTAGTGACCCAAGGGTGTAATGCAAAGCTTTTCCAACATCAACAGTGAATTCAACAATAAAAATGGAATGAGTGACCAGTGCCATGACTAGATACAGAGCCTTTCGGTAATACAATGTAATGAAAATGAAATCCAATGAAGTGCCTACCTTGAGATCATGTTGCCAAAGCAAAGAAAGATCGGGTGTTGTTTCTAATTCCAGAATGGAACGTTTCCATTCAAAGCAGTAGTGAGTTTGGAAATTGCCAGGTGCCAAGTTGCAGTGGCCATGATTACAGGAGGATGCAATTTCTGAATGTAGAGTTTCAACATTATGTCCCCTTTTAGGGTTGAGTTATCTTTTGACTCCCTTTGCTATGTATCTCATGGGCATAGATTATGTTTTTGTAAATATTAATATAATTATCTCTTTGCGAGGTAATCATATTAATAATTCTTTGATGCCTTAGGTTCTTCCCATATAGTCATGTTGACTTAGGGTGATCAAATTATTTTGCATTCATGTATGGGGAAAGGGGGCTATTATTTTCTGAATATTCATATAGCCATAGGATTGAGTTTATTTTGAAATGAGGGTATACATTAAATGTAAATATTTTAGGTATTTTCCTCATTCCTTTTGAGTTGAAAATATCTCAAAATATATTAATTCTCCACTACATTTGGTTTGATAAGGGGAAAATATTTTTCTAAATATTGTAAGTCAATGCGAGAATTACATTGTGAGATGTTTTAACATGTGGTACTATTATAAACCACTATCAGAATATCATTATTCTGCATGACTTAGTGGGTCATAGGTTTCCTTTGACTAGTCCTTTTTTAGGGACTCCACTTTTTCTGCTTCCCCTATTTTCTCAGGAGTGGGCCATCCGAGATTTAGAGTGATGAGATCATGGCTGAGGCTTTTCTATTCTTGGTGAGGTGGTGGTCTTGATGGTAGATTCCAAAGATTTTCTTTATATGCCTCTCTCTTTTGGTGATTGGGGTTAGTTCTTCATTCCCTCATTTCTTAGGAGGTGAATTTTGTAGCTCTTGCAAAGCAATCTGATATTGTAGATCCTTTTCTATTCCAGCTAATAGCAAAATTGTCCCTTCTTTTTCTATAGTTTGAGAGGTTGTTAATGAGTTTAGTGTTGTGTATTGTGGTTGAATTTGATCCTTTTCATAGTACTATGTTCATTTCATGGTTTTGCAAAAGTTGATGTTCTAGAAAGTTTTCAAATCTATGTGCATTATTGATGAAGGGTGCTCCCCTTAATACCACAAACACATAACAAAAATAGAGAAACAACAACAATATGCAAGAACAAAAAATTGGCTTCTTATTATCTCCACAAATGTGGAATTACAAACTTTCAGAATTATAATATGCAAAGCCACATGGGCATTCCCTTCCAATATTTTGTAGGACAAAGCCTCGAACCAATACCCAGATCTACTACCCAGAACTATTCTGAACTGCCTAAGACAATAATACAACCTTCCTTATATAGGCAATTTCCACCGCCCGAGAAGGTTCCAGAAATTTTAGCCCTAAGGGCCGACCAAACTTAGAATTATTTTATTTTACATTTTATTACATCATAGTCAGCTCAAGATAACCTTTGAAACCCGAACAGAAATTTTGAAGAAAATTATTTTCTGCCATTTCAGGTGGCCCAACTTCGGAAGACCATAAGTCATCACCAGTTGACCCGATCGGCTATTATAACCCCATTTCGGAAATGCCACGAAGTGCTCTACAAGCTTGACCAATCCAAGTACCCATCACCCAAATTTTTGACCTCATTTGGGGCCTCTAAAGCCTTCAAAACTAAGTTCAAAGTTTCTGTACCCTGCTACCAATACCGAAAATCTTCAATATCTTCCAATATACACTTGATCTGGCAATGAAACTTTACTGGCAAACTTATATGACCAAAATGAACCTCCAAGAAAGAAACCAGATCATTCTGAGCACATACAAAAATTACCAAAAATAGTAACTTTCCATAAATAGCAGCTCTGCACAAAATAGCCCTTATTGAATATAAAAATAGAAATATTTTTTTTGGGTGATGCAAGATTGCTCTTACACCCAGGATGCTCCTGCATCAGACACCTGGGGTAATTTGAGAAGTGACCCTGTCACGACTCAGGTGTGCAGAGGAAAACCAAGATGGTTAACCTCCTCCTTTGTTAGCCATGATGAATCTTCAACAGGTCATCCTTTCCATTTGACCAAATACTCTTCATATGTCCTATTCCTTGTGCTTCTGCCAACACGACTATCCAGTATGTCTTCAATCTCCTTGATATCTGAACTGGTTGTTGGAATATTCCACTGTGCTGCTGCAACCTCATCTTCAACACCTCCTTCAGGATACTCTGTCAAATCTGAAATGTTAAACACTGGTGAAATATTCAGCCCAGCAAGTAATTCTACCTCATATGCATTTCCCGAATCATGCTTCTTCAGTATCTTACATGGCCCAAACTTCTTCATTTTCAACTTGTTATATGTACCAACCGGAAACCACTCCTTCCACAAATGAACCATGACTTCATCTCCAACCTAAAATTCTTTATGTCTCCTTTTCTCATCTGCCTTAGCCTTATACCGTACATTCATCTTGGTAATATGCTTCCTCACCTCCTCATGGATGTTCTTCAAATATTCTCCAAAATCCTCAGCTTCAGCACTACTTATTTCTCGTTTATCTATCTTTCTCAATTTAGATGCATTTCTTGGACTACTTCCATATACAATCTTTAATGGTGATTTACCAGTGCTCCTGTTGACAGAATTATTGTATGCAAATTCTGCCTGTGGTAAAATCAAATCCCATCCTGTTGGCTTATCTCCAACCAAACATCTCAGCAAATTTCTCAAACTCCTATTCACCACCTCTGTCTGTCCATCAGTCGGTGGATGATGCGATGAACTAAATTTCAAATCTGTCTTCAACTTCTTCCATAATGTACGCCAGAAATATCCAACAAACTTAGTGTCCTGATCTGAAACTATGGTCTTTGGCAAACCATAAAGTCTCACTACTTCTCTAAAAAACAATTCTGCTACATGCACAACATCATTAGTCTTCTTGTAGGGAATGAAATGTGTCATCTTTGAAAATCTGTCAACCACCACAAAAATTGAATCATGTCCCCGCTGAGTCCTCGGTAAACCAAGAACAAAGTCCATGCTGATATCCTCCCAAGGCTTCTTTGGTACGGGTAATGGCTGATACAACCCTGTATTCTACTTCACTCCTTTCACCATCTGACATACTCTGCAACTCTGTACAAACTTCTTCACATCTTGCTACAATTGTGGCCAATAATAATTCTCACCAACCAAAGCAAGGGTTTTATCACGACTAAAATGTCCAGCCAATCCTCCCCTATGCTTCTCCTTGATGAGATTCTCCCTCATAGAACTTTGTGGAATGCACAACTAACTCCCTCTGAATAGCATATCATCTTGGATGATAAAATCCAACCATTTCATCCTGTCTAGAGTAACAGGTTCTGTACAAGCTTTCCAAGCTTCACCAAAATCAGGATCCTCTGGATACAAATTCTTGAGTTCCTTGAACCCAACCACTTCAATCTACATTTCTGTCAGCAATAGTTGCCTTCTACTAAGAGCATCTGCAACCCTATTAGACTTTCCACTCCTGTGTTTCAAAACAAATGTATAACTCTGCAAAAACTCAACCCATTTCAAATGCCTTTCATTCAATTTTCCCTGACTATTCAAATATTGCAAAGCTTGATGATCAGTATACAAAAAAAACTCCTTAGGAAGTAGATAATATCTCCATTTTTTTAATGCCTAAACCATAGCATAAAATTCTTAATCATAAACAAAATATTTCCTCTTGGCATCATTTAACTTCTCACTGAAATAAGCAACAGGTTTACCTTCTTGGCTCATAACAACTCCTATTGCAGTACCACTAGCATCACAGTCTACTTGAAACACCTTATTAAAATCTGGAAGTGCTAAAATAGGTTGTTCTATAACTTTTTGTTTCAACAACTGAAAACTCTTTTCTACCCCATTAGTCCACTTAAACTCTTTTCTATCCCCTCTCATTGTTTCAGTCAAGGGTCCACAAATACTACTAAAATTTTTGATAAAATTTCTGTAAAAGCTAGCTAGACCATGAAAAGATCTTACCTCAGTAGCATTCCTCGGAGTAGGCCATTCAAGGATATCCTGTACCTTCTCTAGATCCATTTTAAGACCTTCTACTGAAACTACAAATCCCAAATACACTAACTCTTTCTTCACAAAACTGCACTTCTTCAAATTAATCAACAATTTCTCTTCTCTCAACTTCTCAAATACCATACGAATATGCATCATATGCTCCTCCAATGTCTTACTAAAGATCAAAATATCATCTAGGTAAACAATGACAAACTTACCCAAAAAATCTTTCAGAACCTCATTCATGAGCCGCATGAAAGTGCTCGGTGCATTGGTTAGCCCAAAAGACATGACTAACCACTCATATAGTCCTTCCTTTGTCTTGAAGGTAGTCTTCCATTCATCTCCTTCTCTGATCCGAATCTGGTGATATCCACTGTTTAGATCTATCTTTGAGAAATACAGAGCTCCACTCAAACAGTCCATAATATCATCCATTCATGGCAATGGAAACCTGTACTTGATTGTGATCTTGTTTATTGCCCTAGAATCTGTACACATCCTCCATTCTCCATTCTTCTTTGGTGCTAATACTACTGGTACAACACAGGGACTCAGACTCTCACGGATCAATCCTTTCTGTAACAGTTCATGTACTTGTCTATTCAACTCCTCACTTTCTGCAGGTGTCATTCTATGTGTTGCCTTATTTGGAAAACTCACTCCTGGGATCAAGTCCATTTGATGACTGATCTTCCTGACTGGTGGTAATCCATCAGGCATGTTATCGGATACAATATCCTGAAACTCATTCAACAAATCTGCAACTTCTACAAGAACATCTTCTACTTCCTCTTTACCAGCTTTTGGAATTAAAGAAAAACATACATGCTCATGCCTCATACCATCTAGAAAATTTCTTCCATCAACAAAAGTTATCCTTGCATTACCACATACCTTTTCTTCAATCTCCTTCAATGGTTTTAGCTTATGTCGCACTCCATCCTTTGTCAAGGAATAGGTATTCACACAACCATCATGTACAGCACATCTATCAAACTACCATGGTCTACCCAACAACATATGACATGCATCCATAGATATGATATCACACAATACCTCATCTTGGTATCCACCAATCTTGAACTTCACTAGGCATTGTTTATTGACCATGACCTTGTGGTCATCCTGTACCCAGGCAATCTGATATGGATGTGGGTGTTCTTGTCTCTTGAGCTTCAACTTTGTCACCATCTCTTCTGACACCAAATTGTCAGTGCTTCCACTATCAATAATCACATCACAACATTTACCTTCACACTTGCACCTGGTGCAAAACAGGTTCCTCCTTTGCTCAGGTTCATTCTCACCACTCAACATAACTCTTATGTTAATCAATGTTTCTCCTCTTTTAGCATCTTTAGAATTTGATGATCTGGCATCTTCATCTACATGCGCAACTCTAGCCTGGCCTTCATTTCTCTTATCTATTCTGCCTTGTCACTGAGGACATTCAAATGCCCTATAAACTTCTTCTCCACAGTGAAAACATGTTCCATAGAAGCCACCTCTTCCAGATCCTTGTCCTCTTCCTCTTCCTCTTTGATCTCTATTATTCTGATCCTGGAAGTGATTGGAATTATTTTCTCACTGATTCTGACAGCTACTGACCTCATCCTTCTTTTTTGGATCTTCATTTTGGCCACCATATGACCATCCACCAGATCGTCCACTGCGACCTCTTCCATTTTTTCTGCTCTCAAACTTCTTGTTCAGCTTTTCCTCTACTTTTAGGGCAAATTGGTATGCCTCTTCAATACTGTTCATTTGAACTAGATTCAGCTCTTCCTGAATGCTTGGCCTTAGCCCATTAAGGTATCGGGCAACTTTCTCCTTATCAGCTTCTGCATGGCCTATTCTGATGAGAAGTCAATAGAACTCCTCTATATACTCCTGAACAGATCTTCCTGCTTGCTTCAAACTTTGCATTTTCTTTAGTAGGTCAAGCTCATAATCAACAGGAATGAACTGTCACTTCAATTTATCCACCATCCGATCCCATCTTGTGATTTTCTCCTTTCCCCTTCTATTTCTCTCTAATTGAATTTCTTGCCACCATATCTTCGCATGACCTTTCAGTCTGGCCTTCATAAATTTGACCCTATCAGGATCCTCAACATCTTCATACTCAAAATATTCCTCACATTCATTGATCCAGTCGATCAATTCCTCTGGGTTAATATTTTTAGAAAATGTAGGAACCTCAATCTTAGGTCTTTTCCCAATCTTGGAAATCACCCGGAAAAGTCTTTCTTCTTCTTGGTTCACAATTTCAGCTTCTCCTTCTTGATATTCTTCTTCAGCTTCATCCTCGCTTTCCTCTCTGACATTAAGATTCATTCCTCTATGAATTTTTTCTTGCAATGCTCACACTTGTCTCTACAGCTCTCTAACCTCAGGTGTCACAGCACCAGCTCTTCCGCCACGTTCTCTTCGTGGAGGTATTTTTGCGATGCGCACTGAAACCCTAACCACGGTCCTGGTGCAAACTACCTCACAGTTGATGATCTATTTACACACTCAAGAACTCCTGCTCTGATACCACTTGATGAAGGGTGCTCCCCTTAATACCACAAACACATAATAGAAATAGAGAAATAACAACAATATGCAAGAACAAAAAATTGGCTTCTTATTATCTCCACAAATGTGGAATTACAAACTTTCAGAATTACAATATGCAAAGCCACATGGGCATTCCCTTACAATATTCTATAGGACAAAGCCTCGAACCAATACCCAAATCTACTACCCAGAACTATTCTGAACTACCTAAGACAATAATACAGCCTTCCTTATATAGGCAATTTCCACCGCCCGAGAAGGTTCCAAAAATTTTAGCCCTAAGGGCCGACCAAACTTAGAATTATTTTATTTTACATTTTATTACATCATAGTCGGCTCAAGATAACCTTTAAAACCCAAACAAAAATTTTGAAGAAAATTATTTTTCGCCAGTTCAGGTGGCCCAACTTTCGAAGACCATAAGTCATCACCAGTTGACCCGATCGGCTATTATAACCCCATTTCAGAAATGCCACGAAGTGCTCTACAGACTTGACCAACTCAAGCACCTATCACCCAAATTTTTGACCTCATTCGGGGCCTCTAAAGCCTTCAAAACTGAGTTCAAAGTTTCTATACCCTGCTACCAATACCGAAAATCTTCAATAGCTTCCAATATACACTTGATCTGGCAATGAAACTTTACTGGCAGACTTATATGACCAAAATGAACCTCCAAGAAAGAAATCAGATCATTCTGAGCACATACAAAAATTACCAAAAATAGTAACTTTCCATAAATAGCAGCTCTGCACAAAATAGCCCTTATTGAATATAAAAATAGAAATATTTTTTTTGGGTGATGCAAGATTGCTCTTACACCCAGGATGCTCCTGCATCACCCAGGTTAAGAAAAGCTTTTACAAGAAAGCAACACCCAAAGTTTTTAAGGAAGGAGATTTAGTGCTCAAGTGGGATGAAGCATAGCATAAGCTAGGGAAACACACCAAATTTGATGCTATCTCGACTGGACCATTCATGGTGATTGGATGCAAGGCCCACAATGCTTATCAGTTAGCTAGCATGGATGGAGAGGACCTGCCCATTCCAGTGAATGGGATTCACCTCAAGGCTTGCTTCTGAGGTTCTTCCTACCCTATATTCTAGTAGTGTTAGATGGTTTTGGCTTTTCTTTTTCCCTAAGTGCCCAGCACAAGTTGTTTTCAATTCAGTTACTTTCGATTGCTTGCAGTTGTTGTTCAGTTTGGTTAGCAATAAGCCTGAGTAGTTACCAGGCATTTAGTTCTAGTTTTAGTTTAAAGAAGGAGTTTCATTTTGGTTGGAGTTTGGTTAGTTGTTAGTGACTCTATGCCTAGTGGATTTTCAAGGCAGCTGGTCAAATGCTTAGCAGGCAAGCACTCCAAAGAGGTCGCCAGAATGTTGTCATATTTTTGACATATTTTGAAAACTAGTTACTAGATGAGCTACTATAACCTAGTTTGTGTTATTAGGTGATCTAGATTAAATTTGTGTTCATTTCATTGCAATACATGGAAAAGAAATGGAAATGACTAACATCTGCATCTACACATACAACTATCTGTATCATTTTGTGCTAAGCAAAAAGTAAAAGGAGCTGAAAAGGAAAGAGCATCTATCTAGGCTCACATAGGCCGTGAGCATAGCCTTTTCTAGAAATGAATAGATGAGTGTAAATATACATAAAAAAGATGTTACATTGGGGTACTAGTCATTGCCTGGTTTTGAAGTCTGAAGCCCGGTCCTGTCCAGAAGCTCCTTTGATCCAAAACCTGCAAGAAGAAGAGGGGGATTTGGGTTAGATCCAATGGATCTAAGTAATTGCTGATATCACAATACAATAATGCATATACACACTCAGCCATGCACCTCTAACAAAGGCTGTGCTCAGGGCATGTGCATGAGAATCATCCAAAGAACCAAAAGAGGCACTTTGTTTTCACTGACATGTTTGTTTCATGTGCAGATACAGGGAAGCTGATCCAGCACTGATTTCAACAAATGAACTGGGCACTTGATGTTGATCATGACAGAAGAACCTCAAGTCTTATGTCTATGATTTCATCAAGGGCCAAGAGCACACATTGTGTAGTGTGTACACATGGAGAACATTCAGATGATCTAGCATCAAGCAATAAATTAATGAAACATAAAGCTTTATGAAATGAAAAGAAAAAGAACAGAGCTATTTGCAGAGTACACAAGTCTATGGACTAGACAGGGCACTCTATTGCATAGATGTTTAGATGGCACTACATTTAGGGCACACAATCCATACCTAGATAAGTACAATAGATGATTCTTAAAGATAACTCAATGCATTTCATTCAGGGCATAATGTGTTTCAAATCTGCATATACATGATGCTATGGCATGATTGTGATAAACCTACACTATAAAGGGACTTCTCATGTCCTAATATTCTCAGTGATAAACATTTGATGCATATTAGTGTCACACAGAGGATACACTATTTCAAATAATATAGCATTATCAGGCTATTATATAAGCATACAGTGGTGACATAACCAGAAGGACACACCAGCATAATGATGTTCTTGGCATGGCATTAATGTGCGCTAGAGGAGTTCCATGATGTAAGTAATAGAAATAGTACAAATCCTATTGAGAACAACAATTAAGATAATGGGGGACTTCATCATGTATAGTAGTTTATATGTCTAGATATGAGCAACATCTATATGTGAATGCAGCGTCAACAGCATCCCAAGTTAACAATGGTGCCATAGTTAAACAAGTGGTACATCTGCATAGAAATAAACACTTAAAGCATTAACATGCTAGGGTCAATTATGGGGATTATATAGAACATTTTCTTGAGCTCAGTTGTTAACAAAGGAAGGAGCCATGTTTACATCGATACAACCAGAACAGAGGAGTGAAGTGCACGAGCATATAGAACAGTGAGTTCAAAATAGCAATATTGTCATTCTCGGGCTATATGTACACATAGTAGCATCAGCAACACATTGAGTGTTTTGAAAATAGAGAAAAGATATATACAATAGCAGTGTGTTAATTCTTATGCCCTCAATGAATGCTATTTTCTTGGGCTTCTTCAATAGTATACAATGTAAAAGAAGAGCAGAGCAGTGTATGTATCAAAATTAATTCAAAACATGCCCTCGATGAATATATGTTTTCTCGGGCTATTGAACACAGTCCAGCATACCTTCGAGGAAGCACATAATATGTAGCAATGTACTAGTATACCAAATAAATGTAGAGCCTTCGAATACCCATTGCACTATATCAATTAAGAAGGTGCCGTGAATATAATGTATAACAAAGGTTAAACGGCAATAGTGAAACCAATTCAGATTGTACCCTAGGTGTCAAAATAGAGAAGGATATATATGAAACACTATGCTGTGCCCAATCCTCAACTTTTAAACATATGATTTCTCATCATTAATACATGATGCCTTTATCTTTTCCAATACAAACAATGTCAAACACCTTCAGCAAATGTCAAAAGAAATCAATCAAACTGAATAGTGAATTCAAATACGACAAACATAGTGCAGCAGTACATTGAAAAGTTATCATAGGGGTCATGCCCCAGCTCAAGCATTGCAGATGCCAATCAATCAGGTTTAGTGCCCTAGCACATGATTTCTAAGCTTTGCATCATTTAAGAGTTTCAAATAAAATAATAATAATGCTATAACAAGGATGATTGTTGATGTCGTAGCTTGAAGGAATGAGCTACAACAGAAGATAAATTTGTTAAAATGGCAAAGATGCTATTCATGCCCTAGCATTTGCATCATCAGGCCTTCAAGATTCAATATGCTATAGCAATGAAAGTAGAGACAAAACACAATACATTAGGTTTGCAACAGAAATAAACCGTGCCCTAATGTTCACAGGCCAGCGCCATAACTGAGAACACATACAATGTCATTATAATAGTGATGATCTTGGGTTTTTCAGCATACAAAAAATATGCAAAATCAAATGAAATCAATTATAGAGGAGTCCAATATATGACATTCATTGATACCCTATTTCAACGACAAAACACAATACAAATAGAAAATTGTTAATGTTCTGGTTCTCGACCATTTCAAATAGAGATAGCAATATATACGGCAACAGAGAAAGCAATTGAAAATGTGCCCTAGTTTTGTAACAGTGACCCGAGGGTGTAATGCAAAGCTTTTCCAACATCAACAGTGAATTCAACAATAAAAATGGAATGAGTGACCAGTGCCATGACTAGATACAGAGCCTTTCGGTAATACAATGTAATGAAAATGAAATCCAATGAAGTGCCTACCTCGAGATCATGTTGTCGAATCAAAGAAAGATTGGGTGTTGTTTCTAATTCCAGAATGGAAGGTTGCCATTCAAAGCTACAGTGAGTTTGGAAATTTCCAAGTGCCAAGTTGCAGTGGCCATGATTACAGGAGGATGGCATTTCTGAATGTAGAGTTTCAACATTATGTCCCCTTTTAGGGTTGAGTTATCTTTTGACTCCCTTTGCTATGTATCTCACGGGCATAGATTATTTTTTTGTAAATATTAATATAATTATCTCTTTGCGAGGTAATCATATTAATAATTCTTTGATGCCTTAGGTTCTTCCCATATAGTCATGTTGACTTAGGGTGATCAAATTATTTTGCATTCATGTATGGGGAAAGGGGGCTATTATTTTCTGAATATTCATATAGCCCTAGGTTTGAGTTTATTTTGAAATGAGGGTATACATTAAATGTAAATATTTTAGGTATTTTCCTCATTCCTTTTGAGTTGAAAATATCTCAAAATATATTAATTATCCACTACATTTGGTTTGATAAGGGGAAAATATTTTTCTAAATATTGTAAGTCAATGTGAGAATTACATTGTGAGATTTTTTGACATGTGGTACTATTATAAATGACTGTTAGAATATCATTATTCTGCAGGACTTAGTGGGTCATCGGTTTCCTTTGACTAGTGTTTTTTTAGGGACTCCACTTTTTCTGCTTCCCTTATTTTCTTGGGAGTGGGGCATCTGAGATTCAGAGTGACGAGATCATGGCCGAGGATTTTCTATTCTTGGTGAGGTGGTGGTCTTGATGGTAGATTCCAGAGATTTTCTTTATATGCCTCTCTCTTTTGGTGATTTGGGTTAGTTCTTCATTCCCTCATTTCTGAGGAGGTGAATTTTGTAGCTCTTGTGAAGCAATCTGATATTGTAGCTCCTTTTTTATTCTAGCTAATAGCAAAATTGTCCCTTCTTTTTCTACAGTTTGAGAGGTTGTTAATGAGTTTAGTGTTGTGTATTGTGGTTGAATTTGATCCTTTGCATAGTACTATGTTCATTTGATGGTTTTGCAAGAGTTGATGTTCTGGAAGGTTTTCAAATCTGTATGCATTATATTGTGTTGAGTTGTGAAAATCATCTTTCCTTCTCATTCACATTCAACACCTGATTGTTTTTTTAAAAGAAAATCATCTTTGAGGAAGTTGTGGAATCCTTGTCATGTGCTGGAGTTATACTGTGAATTGGTTTCAGTTTGTGGATCTAATCAGTTTGGTGAATCACCTATGGGGAAGCCGGCCCTTAATTCAGAGGTCTATTCTCAAGAAATAGTCCCACATCTTGAGAGTATTCCCATGTTTCATGGGATTGCTGAGTTTCATACTTAGCCATCACAGGTGCAATCGCTAGTGACAACAGTGAATTAGTATTATAGAACTTTAATATTTTCAACTTTAAAAAATTATAAATAATCCAAAGTAATGTAGAAGTGAAAAGAGCATACAAGAATAACACATTCATTACACCATGATTTGTTCTCAAGGAAACCCTAGCCAAAGGGAAACCCCCGGTGGTACCCACAAATGTGCACTAAAGTATAATGTCCCTGTTAGGAGTTCTAGCCTTGTTAGGAGCTGATTATTACATTGTACATTTCCTTGTTAGAGGAATACAAAACCTTATGAGGGGTATACAAAAACACCTAGTAAAAGGTGGTGAGCACAGTGCTCTTACAACAAATACTTATCTCAAAATAGTTCTCAAAAGGGGAATAATACAAGAACTTATCTTGATTAGATAGTTCCATTTGAAGCTTGGCCTCTTACTGATCTCGCATCTTATATCCTCTCTTCTATTCTAAAACTTACTCTATCATTATTACCATACCACAATTCTCTTTTACAAAAACACTTCATACTTATACAAAATCAGCCTTTCAGTCGGCTTCACAATTATCATGCAAAACATAATGATAACTTATGCAAATGTTATCTATGGAGTCGGCCCTCTTACAATACCAAAGACTCAAAAATATAATTTATTCACCTATCTTAGCACATTACCATATTCACTTTTCCTTCCTTAATCTTCACAACTATTCATATACCCTGTTACACTGTTTTACGGTCTTCGCATATCTTCTGAACACTGTATCTCACAAATCTGGTAACCAAAACTTATGCGATCTTAATTGAAGCATGTGAATATCCCAAAATACCTCTAGTTAACTTCACAAGCCATAACACCTTATATATCTTCATCGCTTACCAAAACTGTTCCACTGTACCTTGTCATTTTGATTCTGTACTTAGTCATTTTTATGACTAAGACTCTAGTGGCAAACTCCACAACATGCAATCACTCTAACATAAGTGTTTCCATAAATGACAACCCTTAAGTGATTCCCAATACTCCAAAACATCATATGCCAATAATCTCTCCCTTTGGCATTGATGGTAACACTTAGAAAAATGACTAAGTGTTACAATACAACTTTCTTTTCCTTTTCTAATATTTTGTTTCTTTTCTATTAAATTTTCTTCTCTTTTTTTTTAATTTTCTTTTCTACATACAACTCTATATATTTCCTTCTCTTCCTAATTTTTTATTTTTCTTCCTCTCCCTTTGACATCAATGGCAAAGGTATTCACAAAATTATAGAACTTAAGCACAGGTGGTCTAGTGCTTACTCACCATATTTAAGACGTCTTGGAAAGAGATTTCCAAGGTCTTAACTTCCTCATTCCATGAGCTTATCATAGTTCAGTGACATGGATCAATCCATTCAGTGCATACAATACCATCTCTACTACCTTAAGCTTAGTAAGAGTAGAGACTGACATTGAACCTTCAGCCTTTATCATCTCTAAGAGATGAGTCTCTAACATTGAGAGCTTTGGAGTCAATAGGCTTCTCAATGAACCAAATCTATCTACAACTCTCCCTTTCTCCATTTCTAGTACTCCTATCTTGTCCAATAGTCTAGATTTCTTCTTATCTACCTCTCCCATAGGTTGTGAAGAGGATTCACAATTGTCCATTATACTGTCAAGGCTATCCATGTCTTTGGCTATGGCCTCATCAACATTCTTCAAATGTCTGTAGGGATTTTTGCAATAGCTGTAGAGTTTCTTGCCTTGTGCTACATAACACTTGGATTTAAGAGTGGTAGCCTTAAGAATTCCTATGTCCCATGAAATGGACTTAAAAAATTCACTCAACCTCTTCTCCAAGAAGTTATTTTATGCCTTCTCCTCTGTTGTGTTTAGCAATGAGTCAAAATGACTATCAAATCTATCCAATATTGTACCAAGATTTTCAACTTCATCCTTGTCTTTTAGAATGACTACTGAGGGGAGAAGCTTGTTCACTATTTCTACAGCCCTGACCATTATCTTATCTCTCTTATCTCCTTTCTAAACTAATCTCTCCTTAGCTTTAGAAAAATCCATAAAATGAAAGTCTCATCAGCTCATCTTCATCCATGTTGTCCACATCAGAACTGACTGGTTTGGCCACACTTGGCAACAATAGAGATGAATCCAGTCTGACTTCAACAACCTTTTATGAGTTTGGTTGTCTTTCTTTCTTTTCTTCTTGCTATAACTCCTCTTGTTCTTTTTCTTCTTGTTTGTCTTCTGATATTCCCTCTTCTATCTATTCCTGATCTTCATCCTTCATCGCACTATCCATATTATCCATAAATGGATCATTTACATCTTGTGAAGTGTCAAGGCTAACAGACACACCAGTGAAAAAGAATTTTGGTTGCATGCTAACTTGAGCACTCTCATCTATTGCCTTTGAACTTTCTCCTAAACCCAAGGATATAGGCTTAGAAGCCTTAGGAGGTGAAACCCTTTTAGGCATGTCATACATTAGAACTTGGTCTAATGCCTTTTGGGTGTCTCAATCACCTCATCATATTGTCTAGCCATAATCTTGACTAGTCTGGTCTTTTTCCTTATTAGGGGTTTCAGTGCCTTCATGATTCTTTCTCTTTCCTGAATCGACATAACCAAAAACATATCATCAATTGTTTTATTTCTTATGTTCTCATCTTCTAAATGTGCTAATTGTTTCCTAATTTCCAGTTTGTTGTACATGTCTTTGGGGACACTTGCTTCAACTTCCAACAAATTCTTCTTGAAAACTAGTAGGTGCTCAATGATAGTGTCCTCAATGATTGCTTGGTCCTCAAGGCTATATCTTTCATAGTATTTGTTTATTGATATTAGATTTCTATCTTTGATAACCCTTTTCTGTAGTGATTTCATATCTGGTCTCCACAAGGATTGTGGACTCTTTTGAACTATTTTCTCTTCCTCTTTCTCCATTACCTTCTCTTCCTTCTTCTTCCTCTTTACCTCTATCTCTTTTTCTCTTGGACTGGTCTGCTTAAATGTCCTTGATGATCTTCTAGAAATGGTTGTAGTCACAACTTCTTGTGTTTCTTCCTCTTGATAGACCGATAAATCAACAATGTCATCAGTAGTAACTACATTTTCTATCTCCAATTGAATGGTTGCATTAGTGGCCATGCTGGAAGATGCCTCCATCTTATTTTTGATATCTATTAACTGCGCTTTTGTAATACCCACCATTGTAGTGATGTCTTCCACAATCTTGTTGACTTTATTTTTTCTTGTTACTTTCTCTTGTTCTTCTCTGACGTTATCGAATTTCTCCATGTATGTACCCCATCTTTCTTGAGTAGGGTCCTTTTCTACTTCCAATACATGCTCTACTTTCATAGTTAGTACTTTAGTTCTTACCTCATATCCCATAGGATAACACCATTTGGCTCTAGGCTCAACTACCTCAAAGTAGACACAATCAGTTTCAACCATGAAATAGATAGTGTCCTCATATTTCTCTACTAATTTTTCTAGAATCCTATACCTTTCTTTCATTTTCCTCTACATAATATTTGATGTAGGAGCATCTCGGGTCCTTGGCAATCCTATGTCACCAAAAATAATTTGGAGTTTTTCTTTGTTGCTCGGTTTCTGCTTTGACCAAGTTGGTTGGTAGTTGGTCAGTTTTCTTTGGTTACCAAGTGTGGTCAGTTCTCTCCTGGGCAGTTAGTTATTTCATTGGGGCTTGGCATTGTCTATCTGCTACTCGGTTATCATGCTTACCGATGGGTTTAGTTTTGTTTCATGTTGTGGCTGACTTGTGCATTTATATTAGATGGTAGATTTAATGGTGGAATCCATCATTGGGAAGCATTTGGTCCCAGATCTGACCATTCTTTCATTGATTATGGATCTGCAGGCCGACTCAGCTCGGTAGCTTCTTGTATAAATGTAGATGTTTGGTTGTAGTTTAGGAGGTAGTTTTTGGATAGAAGATAGTAGACATTAGATTGGATATTTGTAATAGATCCTCACATGTTTGAGGACTTCTAAGA
Organism: Chamaecyparis obtusa; assembly: GCA_027943335.1. Taxonomy (NCBI): domain Eukaryota; kingdom Viridiplantae; phylum Streptophyta; class Pinopsida; order Cupressales; family Cupressaceae; genus Chamaecyparis; species Chamaecyparis obtusa. The sequence goes on from BSBK01009818.1 coordinate 385,031, forward strand.
TTCATTATAATATCAAATCATAACTGGGAAGGCCTTACAGCCCAACATGTATGGTTCAATTGATGAAAATATTTGAAGGATCTTGCATTCTCTCTCTCACTGTTGTGTTTGTTTACTTCTGCATGTTTTGAGAAGGCTTGGATCATTAGGGTGTGCCATCCTTTGGCCCCTTGTGACCCCTACCTTGTGTAAGGTGGTATCAGAGCCAAGTTAGATCTTGATCTAGGTCTGTGAATCTAGGTTTGTAGGTTCCTCTTGAAGCCCTAGTTGATTGTTGTGGGGTAGTAGAGTGCGATCTAACCTACAATTGAAAAGAGTTTTCAAGATGGTTCATGGGAGGTGAGATGTAGATCTAGGATTGGCAGATATGCTAAGGCAGATTTTTGCTAGGTTAGAAGTTCTTGAAATAGCCCAAAGAAGAGGTAGACATCTTGAAGATGTTAGTGATGATGAAATTGAAGAAGAACAGATGAATGCAGAACCTACACCTATTATGGATCAAGGTGAAGAAAGATTTTTGAAGGCTTTGACAAGTCTAAAGTCAACACCACATTTCAATCCTCCTGAGTATGGTGGAAAGCTAGATTCTGATGAATTGGTGGACTAGATCACCGAGATGGAAAAGTATTTCAAATATGAAAATATCCTTGAGGATAAAAAGGTAAATATTGCAAACAAAAATTTGAAAAGTCATGCATCCTTATGGTGAGAACACCTGCAATTGGATCAGAAGAGGAAATGAAAAGACAAAATCAAGGTATGGATTAAAATGGTGAATAAATTGAAAGGAAAGTTCTTACCCTATGATTATCAGATTAACCTAGTTCAACGAATGCAAAGTTTGAGATAGAAAGATAGCTCAGTAAAGGAGTATATTGAGAAATTTTATAGATTGGATATCACATCTCGACATGATGAAGATGATGTGGAAAGAATTGGTAGATACTTGAATGGTTTGAGAGTTTCCATCCAAGAGGAAATTAGTATGGTCAAGTTGGAGAACATTGAAGAGGCCTATCAATTTGCTTTGAAGGCTGAGGAGAAACTGAACAAGAGACATGAGAAAAGATAGAGAGGTTGAGGTGGTAGATTCCCTAGAGGAAGACATAGATCTAATGGTGAGAATGGTAGATCAAAACTAGAAAAGAAAAATCTAGACAAAGGCAAGACCGAGTGGAAAGGTGAAAGTTCATCTAGAGGTAGAGGAAATAACCACTGAGGTGGTTATAATAGAGGAACTTTTTGAGGAACTTTTTATAATTGTGGAGAAGGACATAGATTTTTTGAATGTACACAAGCTAGTAAGAAGGTTGGTAGTAGTAGAAATGCTTTGGTGTAAGAAGAGTCACCGAATGAACCTGAGAAAGAAAATAACTTGATGGTAAGGAGAGCACTGTGGAATGAAAGAAAAAAGGAAGATCTGGTAAGGAAAAGTTTTTTCAAAACTAGGTGTAGAGTTTCTGATAAATTTTGGAAGGTAATCATTGACAGTGGTAGCTCGAAGAACCTAGCATCTGAAGAAATGGTCACAAAATTATAGTTATAAAGGTTGGTACATTTGAAGCCCTATCAGATTTCATGGATCAAAGATGAGCATACACTCTTGGTAAGTGAACAATGTTATGTCAATTTGAAGATTGGAAAATACTATGATAAGGTATTATGTGATATCATGCCTATGGATTTTTGTCATATTTTGTTGGGTAGACCTTGGCAATATGATAGACATGCTATATATGATGGGAGATTACATAAGTATACTATTGTGGTTGATGGAAAGAAAAAAATCTTGTTACCATTGATGGAAGAACCTATTAGTAATGTTTGCACATCTGTGAAAGTTTGTTTGATGGAAGGAAGAAAGTTTGTTAACTCTTTGAAGAAGAATGATGTATGTTTTGTTGTGATTCCTAATAAGTCAAGTAAGAAAATAGATGATAATGTCCCTGAGGAGATTGATAAGTTACTCACCGAGTACAGAAATATCATTTTTGATAATGTATCTGATGGTTTTCCACCTAAAAGAAGCATTGATCATTGTATGGATCTAATCCCTGAAGCTAGTTTACCGAATAAGGAACCTCATCGATTGACACCTACCGAGAATCAAGAATTGAACGGACATATTCAAGATTTGCTGGAGAAAGGTTTTATCAGAGAGAGTTTGAGTCCTTGTGTAGTACCTACTGTATTGGCACCTAAAAATAATGGAGAATGGAGAATGTGTACTGATTCCAGAGCAATCAATAAGATAACAGTAAAGTATAGGTTTCCTATACTGAGAATGGATGATATAATGGATAGTTTGACTGGAGAAAAATATTTCACAAAGATTGATTTGAAAATTGGGTATCATCATATCAAAATCAAAGAAGGTGATGAATGGAAGACTTCTTTCAAGACAAAAGAAGGTTTTCATGAGTGGTTGGTTATGCCTTTTGGTTTGACTAATGCACCGAGTACTTTTATGAGGTTGATGAATGAAGTTTTGAAGAAATTATTGGGTAAGTTTGTGATTGTATATCTTGATGATATTCTGATATTTAGTAAGACTAGAGAAGAACATTTGTTACATGTTAGACAAGTTTTGCAGAGATTAAAAGAGGAAAAGTTGCTAATAAATCTGAAAAAGTGTTCATTCATGAAAGAGGAGATTGTGTATTTGGGATTTTTTATTTCGGTTGATGGTTTGAAGATGGATCCTGAAAAGGTTGATGCTATTTTGAATTGGCCTACACCTATGAATGCTAGCGAGGTAAGATCATTTCATGGTTTGGAAAGTTTTTATCTAAAGTTCATAAGGAATTTCAGTTCAATTTGTAATGCTATGACTAAGAATATGAGAGGAGACAAAAGAGAATTCAAGTGGACACATGGAGCTGACAGAATTTTTGAGACTCTGAAGTAGAAGGTTACTAAATTACCTATTTTGGCATTACCTAATTTCAGTAAGGCATTTCAAGTAGAATGTGATGCAAGTGGAAGTGCGATTAGAGCTGTGTTGAGTCAAGAAGGTAAATTTGTTTCTTTCTTTAGTGAAAAGTTGAATGATGCTAGAAGGAAATATTATGTGTATGATCAAGAATTCTATGCTATTGTTCAAGCACTGAAGAAATGGAGACATTATTTGATACCGAGTGAATTTGTGTTGTATACTGATCATAAGGCTTTACAATATTTGGGTAGTCAGAATAAGTTGAATCAGAGACATATGAAATGGGTTGAGTATTTGCAGAGCTATACATTTGTGATCAAGCATAAGAGTGGAGTCACTAACCAAGTTGCTGATGCATTGAGTAGAAGAAGATCTTTGATGACCAAGATGAAAATTGAAGTTCTTGGTTTTGATGAGATGAGAGATTCTTATGAGTTTGACCCTAATTTTTCTGAGCCATGGAGAAATTACAGAGAACCTATTCAAGATCAACAAGATACTAAATGGGATGAATATTTTATTCAGGAAGGTATGTTGTTTGAAGGTATTCAGTTGTGTATACCGAGAGGACTAATGAGAACTAATTTGATAAAAGAGAAACATAGTAGTGGTTTGGCTGGACATTTTGGTATTGATAAAACATGGAATTTGCTTAAGGAGAGGTACTATTGGCCGCAGTTGTATAAAAATGTTCAAAAATTTGTGAAAAGTTATGGAATTTGTCAAGTTGCAAAAGGAGTAAGTCAAATACTGGATTGTATACACCAATTGTTGTTCTTGAGAAACCTTGGATTGACATCAGTATGGACTTTGTTCTTGGGTTACCAAAGATAGTAAGAGGTAATGATTCAATATTTGTTGTTGTGGATAGATTTTCTAAGATGGCATATCTTATACCATGTAAAAAGACATCAGATGTAGTACATGTAGTGGATCTTTTCTTTAAGGAAATTGTCAAATTGCATGGATTACCAAGGAGTATTATCTCTGACCAAGACAGTAAATTTGTTGGATATTTTTGGAAAACACTTTGGAAGAAATTTGGCACTGAGTTGAAATATAATTCTAAATTTCACCCATAAACCGACGGACAAACTAAAGTTGTGAGCAAAATTTTGGGAAATCTTTTGAGATGTTTAGTTCGAGACACACCAAGCAATTGGGATTCTGTGTTAGCACAAGAAGAGTTTGCATACAATAATTTAGAGAATAGGAGTACTAGAAAGACACCATTTGAGATTGTGAATGGAATAGAATCGAGAGTAATATCTAATTTGAGAGACATTCTTGATGAGAATAAGAAAAGTGCTGAAGGAGTAAAGTTTGCTGAGTAATTGAAAACATTGCATGAAGATGTTAAGCTGAAGCTGGAAGATAGTAATCAAAAATACAAAGACAGAGCTGATAAATCAAGGAGGTATAAAAATTTTGATGTTGGTGATTAAGTGATGGTTCATTTGAAGAAAGGTCAATTTCCTATTGGAACATATGGGAAGCTGAAGATGAAGAAGTTTGGACCTTGAAATATTCTGAAGAAATTGGACAGTGGAAATGCATATGAAATTGAGTTTCCTGATGACATAGACATATCACCTATTTTCAACATTGCTAATTTTTATGAGTATCATGAACCTGATGAAGAAGTGATAGTACCGACAAAATATCCTAAGAAGCAGAATGATGAAGTTGAACAGATTTTGAAGGAAAGAGTTGGCAAAAGTACAAGAGGAAAATAGTATATGGAATATTTGGTTAAGTGGAAGAGTAGACTAATGGAAGATATTTCATGGATTTTACAGTCTAAGTTGGATGTAGCTCAGACTAGACCTACCAAATGATTTGGAGAATCATTTCAAAATAATCCCAGGTGTCTGATATAGGAGCATCTCTGGTCCTCGGCAATCCTGTGTCACCAAAAATAATTTGGAGTTTGTTTGTGTTGCTCGGTTTTTGCTTTGACCAAGTTGGTCAGTATTTGGTTGATTTCCTTTGGTTAATAAGTGTGGTTAGTTCTCTCCTGGGTGGTCAGTTATTTCACTAGCGCTCGACATTTTTTGTCTACTACTTGGTTATCATGCTTACCGACGGCTTTAATTTTGTTTCCTATTGTGGCTGACTTGTGCATTCATATTGGATCATGGATTTAATGTTGGAATCCATCATTGGGGAGCATGTGGTCCTAGATATGACCATTCTTTTGTTGATTATGGATCTGAAGACTGACTCAGCTTGGTAGCTTCTTGTATAAATGTAGATGTTTGGTTGTAGTTTAGGAGGTAGTTTTTGGATAGAAGATAGTAGACATTAGATTAGAGATTTGTAATAGATCCTCACATGTTTGAGGACTTTTGAGAATCATTATAATATCAGGCCGTAATCAGGAAGGCCTTATAGCCCGACATGTATGGTTCAATTGGTGAAAATATTTGAAGGATCTTGTATTCTCTCTCTCATTCTTGTGTTTGTTTTCTTCTGCATGTTTTGAGTAGGCTTGGATCATTAGGGTGTGCCATCCTTTGGCCCCTTGTGACCCCTACCTTGCATCAATATTAATCATGCCAAACAATTCTCCATCAACCTAGTCCTTTTTCTGTCTTCTATAGTATTCTAAGATCTGTAGACCAGTGGGTTCATTGACTTTCCATGCATTAAGGTGCATGCTAGGAAAGTTGTGAATGATATGGATGTACATGTGAACTAACAATGAACCAAACCTAAATGTCTTAGATTTATCCTTCTTTATAACTTTTACATTCTCAATGAATTGTTGAGCTAGTATTTCACAAAGGTTGTACTTCTTGTTTTCTTTAACCATTCTGTATGCCATCATTATAACTCCAACTCATACAAAATTAAGTCTAGAACTATAAAAAAACTTGTAGGTAATTATCATTATTACCAATTTGACATCTTGTAAATACACATCATTTTCTATCATTGCCCTCTTATCCCATTTGGAGTGTGTTAGGGTTTCAACTTCTTTTCTTAGGTTCTTCTCACTAATAGGTAGAGCTCATTCATTGTCAAGGCCTATGATATGATGGATCAATTGAGCACATATCTTAATAGGTTGATCACCTATCCATAAGAACTGATCATGAACTCTACTTAGAATGATCAACCATTCGACTTCTGTGAATTCAGTGAGTCAAGTTAACTTTTGTATTGATAGATCTTTTAGATGTTTAAATTCTTTTGTCAAAGACCCATTTACTTCTAACATATTGTTCAACTCATAGAAGATGTTAACCTCCCCAATAATCTCATATTTGTAGTGTATGTATGCCCTAATATCTTCTACGTGTAACACACCTATGAGAGTTTGAGAAAATGCCCCTTCCAGATCATCTCATGAGATTTGAATGGATGCCTTTTGAATTTGTATCTAGGTCTATCTACAACATCATAAACTACTGGTCCATCCATGACTTTCCAAATATATTTAGGTCTAAATACCTTAAATGAGCTTGAATTTGATGTTTGGCTTCATGTGAACACAAAATCTCTTTGCTAGATCACTGTTCTTCTTTGACACTTCAGATCTCCTTAATTGCTGATCAATAATTGGTTTAGGAATGAAATCTCTTAAGTCTTTTATCTATCACAAGTTGAGTGTGAGCATTAAACTCAGGTAGCTCAACTTCGCATTTCATCCAGTCAATGCAAAACTTGCAAACATAGAAGATGAATCTTGAAGTGTTGTGATCTCATCCATAGATTCCACAACATCTATACACATCACACATAAGCTTGCAAGAGCTTACTCCACTTATACAGGGGCTGGATAATTTCTATGGTCTGCATCCAATGCTCCCCATAAGGCCATGAGGCCTTCTAGGTTGATCCCTCAAAGAACTTATCATGAGAAGACACAGCATCATCAACTGTCTCTCCCTAAACCACTACCTTATTTAGAACTTTTACTTGCCATATCTTCTCATCCTCTGATTTTTTGTATTCATTTATGTAATCATTTAGGCTTTTACCACTATCACCAATATTCTTCCTTATAACCACAGGTGGTGGTCCTTCTAGTTCACTAGATCTCATTGGTCCTCTTCTATTGTCATCTCCATTGTATCTATAAAACTTTGCAATGTTTCCTAGATTGTTGCATTTGTAACAAATAGGTGGTCTTCTTCTTTCTTGATTATTTTGTAGCTTACAATACCTTGCTATGTGCCCAAAGTTATTTTATTTCTGACATGTAACCTTGGATTTAGATTCTTCTCTGACATAGTCTTTCTTATACCTAGACTAATCAGGTTTTCTACAATCTACTTTCTTGTGTCTATACTCATAGAAATTAAAACAGTAGTTGGTAAAGGGCTTAGAGTTACCTTTACTTTTGTAATCTCTTTTCATGTGTCCAACTTTGTTGCATCTGAAACATCTACCTCTGAAGGGTCTGAACTATTCTCTAGGTTCTTCATTTGTAGGCCTTTCATCAGGAATAGGTCTTTCCTCATTCTTGGCTTCTTTTGGTTCTTCTTGAATTTTTGAACTTTCACCTTTATTGGATCCACTCATCTCTCCTTTAGATTTTTGTCTTGCTCTTTGTTCATCACTCTTGTCATTGCTTGAGTGTAATTTTTCAATGAGTGTAATCTTTCAATGAGTATTTTGGCTTGAGTGAGTTCACCTTTAATGAAATAATTGTATTTATCCAGTTCCATATATTTATCCTTGTAGTGGTCAAGTTCAGTCTTTATTTGTCCTATCTATAAGTTAGCTTCTTTTAGTGACTCTTCAACTTTGTTTATTTCATCATTTCCATGTTGAATCTCCTTAATCATCAAAATATTAATTTGTTCTTTTTCTTGCTCCAACTTCTTTACTTTTTCTGATGTATCATTGTCAGAACCTTCTTTGATTTTCTCCATAAGGTCTTGTCTCTGATTTTTTACAATCTCAAGTTGATCTTTAAGTTTCCTCTTGAAACCTTCTACTCTTCTTAACTTAAATTTTAATTCGCCATTCTCAACTTTCATCTTCTTTAGATCTTCAAGTGTAGCTTCAAAGTTCTCTTGCAAAGCTTCTAAATCCATTCTGATCTCCCTTAAGCTATTAGACTTTTTCTTCAAGGGCCAATAGCTCTGATACCAATTGTTAGAATTAGGTAATACTGAGAGGGGGGGTGAATCAGTATTATAGAACTTTAATCTTTTCAACTGTAAACAATTATAAACAATCCAAAGTAATGCAAAAATGAAAAGAGCATATAAGTATAACACATTCATTACACCATGATTTGTTCTCGAAAAAACCCTGGCCAAAGGGAAAACCCCAATGGGGATGGTACTCACAAATATGTACTAAAGTATAATGTCCCTGTTAGGAGATCTAGCCCTTTTAGGAGCTAATTGTTACATATTACATTTCCTTGTTAGAGGAATACAAAACCCTATTAGGGGTATACAAAAACACCTGGTAAAAGTTGATGAGCACACTACTCTTACAACAAATACTTATCTCAAAATAGTTCTCAAAAGGGGAACAATACAAGAACTTATCTTGCTTAGATAGTTCCAATTAAAGCTCGACCTCTTACTGATCTTGCATCTGATCTCTTCTCTTCTATTCACAAACTTACTCTGTCATTATTACCATACCATACTTCGCTTATACAAAAACACTCCATATTTATACAAAATCAGCATTTCAATCGGCTTCACAATTATCATGCAAAACATAATGATAACTTATGAAAATGTTATCTATGGAGTCAACGCTCTTACAATACCAAAGATTTGGAAATATACTTTATTCACCTATCTTAGTACGTTACCATATTCATTTTTCCTTCCTTAATCTTTGCAACTGTTCATATACCCTATTACACTATTTTACTATCTTCTCATATCTTCCAAACACCGTATCTCACAAATCTGGTAACCAAAACTTATGTGATCTTAACTGAACCATGTGAATATCCCAAAATACCTCCAGTTAACTTCACAAGCCATAATACCTTATATATCTTCATCGCTGACCAAAATTGTGCCATCCCTGTCATCCTGATTTTGTACTTAGTCATTTTTATGATTGAGACTCTGGTGGCAATCTCCACAACATGCGATCACTCTAACATAAGTGTTTCAATAAATGACAACCCTTAAGTGATTCCTAGTACTCCAAAACATCATATGCCAACAACATACCCTATGACTTGTGTAGAGGATGTTGTATCATTGTGTATACCTTATGGTATTGGATGTACTTGTTATGCATATGGGTTATTTGTAATTATTCTTAATCTAATTAGTTATTTTGTTATACATAATTCTACATCATGGGACCCTTGAGGATTTTTAACTATAATTGATTTTTACTTATGTACTTGGTTTTATCTCATGGTTGCATTGCTTCTGCATTGTTAACATCATTGTTTGTAAACTTTTAAGAAAAAAATTATTCTATAAACATAGTGATTTGTATTAAGTTAAATTATCCTAGGTTCCCTGGTGGGGCATTACAAATAACAAATACATCCAATACCATAAGGTATAAATACAATGAAACAACATCCTCTGCACAAGTCATAGGGTATGTCATAGTAATCAAACACAAAATATATTATAATATCTGCAACTTTGAAGCACTGATACAAGATATAATTACAAACATCATAAGATAGATACAAATAAGCCTCCAAAGAATAATAATAATAAGGTAACAACAACGAGAATCCTCCATCACCACTACAGGAACATCAAAATCTCAAATGGTAAAAGAAAACACTACCACCCGACCTTGTGGAAGAAAAGGTCCACTACCACCATGATAAGGAGATAACAAGAAACCCCATTTGAATAACAAACTCAATCAAAATAACTAAAAAAAAAGTCCTGAAGGCTTTCTATATCAAAGGGGACCACCAACTAATGATAAATTAACATCAAATAACTAACACGTACCAAAACACCAAATACCAAAATATCGAACAAACACACAATCACCAAATAATACAAATAAAACTACCAAATAATAATGAAATAACAAAGATACAACCCTAGAGGAAAATACATAAACTATGGAGGAGACTTAGGCTACATACTATGGGAGTGTCATCACATGTCCATCTACTTGAGTTACCATGGACTCATCACACTAGACCTCAAACCCTCAAGCATTGAGTTATCCTAGAGTGGCCACTCTAGGCCCCAAACCCTCAATACAACCCACACAGAACTAGAATAGCCTCTCATGAAAATGAGGAACTCTAATCATACCTACTCTCTAAGTATCATCCCATTCCCATCCTTAGCCTAAACAAGCGCTCAAGGCATAGGCGAGACATAATCTCGAAATTATCAATTTAATAAATTCTATAAGTCTTAATTACTATGTTATCACTTATTAACAAACTTATGATAGGTTACCCAAGTACTGACCACTTTGGGTCTCGGACACCTATTGTAAGACACTCCCCTAAGATACTCCTAATTAACCTCCCCTAGTCTCACAAGTCATAAATAATCACATAAGTCTCATAAAAGTATACTAATCAAATTCCAGCTCACAAAAGATATCGGGGACACACATTGGTCCTCAAACCAAAACATCATAACCACTCTCTCAAAGAGCTCACATAACACGAGCTTAGGTCTCAATAATGTTGGGTAGAAATGATCAAAATAATATAACATCATAATTCATAACATAAGAATACATATACAACCATAGAAAATAACCCCCAAGCCTCTGGTCAACTAACTCCCAAGTCAACTTAAAACCCCCAATAATCAATAAGGATATAATAAAGATCCAACAAAAATCTTTTAAATCAAAACTTCAAACACTTACAAGAAAACATGATTCCCCTAAAGAAATCTAATTAATTTTAAAACATAACTAGTTCAACTATATTTTCTTATTTCTATAACCATGCAAATAAACATATATAATTATAAATTTTAGTTGACTAAAACAATCATCTTGTTGAAAAAAATCAATTTGACTTCAAAAGCATTGATATAATTGTCTTGTACATAACTATATATTTAAAATAAAATCTCATGCATATATACTTTTTAAATAAGTATTTAACTAAAATCTCCATGCATATCAAAACACCATGCATTTAAAAATAAATTATTGTTATTAATTTTCTAAATATAAATGAAAACATTAACATTAAAACCTGCATGTAAAAAATCAAATAATATTTATTTATTAATTAACCTTTTTTATAATAATTTTAAATTAGAAAATTAATAAATAAAAATAATAATTGTTGGTTCTTCTATTCATGTTGAGGCTGATAGGTTATGGAGTTCATTGTTTTTTACCCATCCACCTCACCTTGGGGATGGCAGTGAGCAATCTCAGGATTGATTTTCTATCATTTATTTTGTCTTATCTTATATTACTCTATATCTTTGAGCCTTATTTTTGTTGTGCTACAGGTCCTTCAACATTTTCATCTGGTCAGTTGGGATTATAGTCTTATCGGGTGCTGCTCTATGGTCACTAAAGATTTGGTTCACTTCATCTCTGTGGACTGCTATAATTCTGCATCATTCGTAGTGTTTCTTAATTTTCACAAATGTATATCAGCTCCTGGAAAATTTTGATGTATATTTAGGCAGGGGTTTATGGACATATGTATATGTTTCATTTCTATTTTGTAAGGGTTTTGGGTTCATGGGCTTCCCTACCTAAATAGAATTGGATTATTTTGTGATAAGGTAGGGGTCGTGGATTATTGCATACATCCACCCCTTAATCCTTATGGGGGATTGGGAAGGCTGGCTTTTGATTTATTATATGTAATGGGTCTATGTTTGAATTTTGTAGCTAGGACCACAAACTGGAAAAACTTGTAGACTTGTCTGCTTTTTGTAATATGGGTAACGAACATAGTTTTTCTTTGCTAGTTCTTTTCTCCGGGAGCCCTTTTTTGAACCAGTTTTATTAATATAAATATAAAAATTTCACCAAAATAAATAAATAAATAAAAATAATAATAAATTTTTTAATAAATTTTTAAATCCAAAAATTAATAAATAATAATAATAAACAATTCAAATAACAAAAACCCCCTTTTAAAAAAAACACATATATTTTCTGAATTGATTACTTTAATGGAAAACTAGAGTTTCAAGAAAAATTAATTTCTTTTGAATATAATTTCACATGCAATTTCAAAACATATTGAGAACAACATGTCAATCTTTTCTGGGTAAATACCCTAAATGAAAAAATTCACACATTTTCTTAAAATTTCATCCTAGGTTTTCAAACTAACAAGATGAATACTAGATCTAATTTAACATCAACTAATCCAAAATTTCATAAAAACAAAATTAATTTAAAACAGAAACCACTTCTCAAACATTCACATAATCAATCCCAAACATGAATCATACAATCTTTCCAAAAGAAGAATTTTACAAAAAGAGGGTTTCAAACCCTACCTGAACCAACGTCGAAAAAATTTGAAGCCAAGAAAGATCTAATCCAACCTTCGAAATCCAAGCTTTCTAACAATCTCAAAACAATGCTAAAAAAAACCAAGCTTTCAAAAAATCTTCTAATTCATCCAAAAGCTCCTCCAAAACTTGATAGCCATAATTGAAAATAATACCCAAAAACCCCTCATAAAGAAGACCTATTCCTCCTAGGGTTTCTAAAATATGTAAACCCTAAAGTAGAACTCAACTCTCTCTACCTAGCTTCTATCAATTCACTTTGCATGATAAAATAACTCAATAATAAAATAATGCACTTTTTAATTATAATTCCTAACTCAACATTTAACTTTAAATTCTAATTCTATAATTTCTAACTCAACTTTTAACTTTAAATTCTAATTCAATTTTCACTTAAACTAAATGTGCAACTTAAATTGCATATAAATACTTAATTAATCAATAAATACTTTAACACATAATCAACTATGCAAATTGATAAATGAAATATTAAATAAATCAACCATGGCCTTTAATTTTATATTTAGATTTAATAATTAATTTTAAACCCTTTTATTCCAAATTTAAACTTTTAATTCAATATTTTAATTAACAAAGGTATTTAATTAACCTTAGTAATAAATATTCTCTATATCTAATATTTCTATATTTATAAAATATAACCATTCTAATCTCATAATTAATCTTAATTTAATTATTTAAATCAAATAATCCACACAAGAAAATCCACTTGACTCCCAAAATAAAAAAATCAACTAACTCTATATCAAACAAACGCCAAGGAAGGGATCCTGAATTCACATCACCTTGACGAATTCGAATGGGTAGAAACATATACTTGCCCAATATTTAGGACAATCAATGGCTTGGGTTGGGATTTGGATTTATATGTTATCTCCCCTCTCTTACAATTGAGATTTTGTGATAGGACATGCTCATCTTGGCAATTCAAGGAAGTCAATGCCTAGTACCTGCAAACATGCATAAAAGATGAACATGTACATACTGTAAGCTACGGTTTATCTGTTATATATTTTGAAAGGTGTAAACAAGAAAATGTTAGACTAATCTAAACATTTATATGAGTTCAAAAGCATAAACAAAGAACCAAGCCACCTTAAATTGAGCCAAAACAACTGCATTCAAACATTGTTTGATTTGCTCTGATTATGAGGGATGTGGGTGTTCTCTCTAAGCACTTGGAGCTTTGTCCCTAATGCATTTTAGGAAGGATTTTGATGAGATGCATAAATGATTAGAAAAGCTTGAATAAAATGCTAAGTTCAATCCATTAAGCTTATTCTAGGATGTGTTAAAAATCATGAAATCTAACAATATGATTAAAAAGCTTATGATCTAGCAACAATCTGACATTATAACACTACTCATTGTAAAAGATGTGAATTGGTGTTTTGCTCTTGGAAGAGGAGGGTATTTATAGGATTTGAGGAAGGGCTTGGGTTAGGAAGGAGAGTTAGGGTCAGAGGTAAGGTTTAACCTTGGTTAAGGTTGCTCACACATGTGTGAGCAACACTAGGGAAGTGTGCAAAGGGGATAAGAGTGGAAGAGGAGACATGGGTTTCATTAATGGCTTGTAAGAGGCATTAATGAGGATGTAAGAAGCATTTATGAGGGGTTTTGACCCAAAGTCAAAGTTTGAAGGATTTAGGCTAAGAAATGTAGGAATCATTTTTTAATTAGGATTAGAGTGAGATTAGGAAATTTTAGAAGAGGTTAGGGATTTCTAGAAGATTTCCAAGGTTTTAGGATTTAAATAAATATTTTATTTATTTAAGAGATTTTTGGTCAATTTATTAATTAATAATTAATAAATAGGGGAAAATCACTCAAACTTGTTTTAAATGATTTGGGGAGAGATTCTTTAATTAAAGATGTTTAATTAAAATAGGAAGATTTAATGGTATAAAAATAAATTAATTAATTAATTAATAAATGATGATGTCATCAAGGGTTTTCAAAAAATAAAAATATTTTTATTTTCTAAAGGATTTTTAGGTGTCTACATTTTGCCCCTCTTTGATGTGATGCCACAAGTGGCGTGGTGTCAAAGAAAAGAAAATAAAATGCCCCAGGCTAGAATTTAGAGGATAAGGGGTTGTGTGCCCTCAAGAAAATAACAAAAAGAGTAAACGTTGTAGAATTTTCTCGAAAGGAAACATAATGGAAGGGGAAGGAATGAAGGAAGAAGGGAGGATAAATAGCCAAACTTCCAAGAGAAGAGATGGAGGAATGCAAGATGAGGTGGAATATAGAATACATGATGCAACTATATGAAAATATGCAAGATGAAAGATTAATCGATATGATGCAGGATGCAAGGGATTTTTGGGAGCTCCAAGTGTAAATGTGGAGATCACTACCAAGTTTGATATAGAAACATTAGAGACTTGGCAAGGATACTAGGATCACAAGGCCCTGTCACTAGCATTGCATAGGACTGACATGAAAAAGACATGCAAGGTTGCCCCAGCATCACGCATGAACCCAAGAGAAAACATTGTAGAAATGATGCTGGAGAAACCACAAACAAACAACATTTCGCAAGTGCACCATGTAACCCAAAAGATCACATGTGAACCATGCAAGGGTCACGTTTGACTGACTCACAGGAAGAAGCAAATGATCAAAAGACCTTGCCCCAAATTATCCTCATTTGTAGTACACCATGATATAAAGGATCATAGCAATGGGGAGGAGAGGAACAATGAGAAGCCGTAAAAGATTAACAAGATCCAAAGGACAAAATCCAAGACCAAAATGATAACTCTAAAAGACATCCTTTGCCAAGGAGAGAGAGATTGATTGGATTGATGGTGGGAAGATTGGTCTGAACATGTGGAAGGATACATCGACACCAACCCGGTGTGATTGGTGGAATATTAGGTCGGACAGGAGGAATGATACATCCTTAAAAACTTGTTGATTGATGAGAGAATGAGTGTTGTTGTTCCCTGGCAAATGATGAAGTTCAAAGATAATCATGGTGATCAAGAATAGTTGACACAACATATTACTGAAGTACAAGGCTAGGTGGGACAAGTTATCTAATCAAATGCTATTGCAGGATAGATGAGGATATGTACAATAGGATGTGATGATTATGTACAATGGATGGGGAGATTTACAATAGATATGTACAGAAGCTCAAGATTTGGGACAGGAAGATCTCGCTATACAAGATATATACAAGAAGGATTACGTTTATACAAGATATATACAGGAAGCTCAGGATTGGGGATATGAAGATCTCTCTATACAAGATATATATATAGTATTGGGGATAGGATCTAATTGCTACATTGGATAGGCTTGAGGATAGAACACCTTGGGATGGATGGGCTGGAGGTGGGGATGGGGATTAGATAAAGAGGATTGGGATTTGGGATGGGGGGGATGGGAGTTTGATAGATAATGACTCAGTCCACTATGTATGGCACCTTTTTCTAGGTTTTCACCAACATACTTGTCCAAGGTGCTTGAATTGCCAAGTTTTCACCATTGGACGATTATTTTTTCTTTGATTTTTTGCTTTTTTTATTTTTTTGTATTTTTCTAGTTTTCCATTTTGTATGGATTTTCTGAATATGTAGGATCTAGTTTAGGAATAAAACCTCTTTAGATGTATGATGTTGATAGGATCATTCAAAGGCTCACCTTCTAGTGTTGATAGCTGATAGGCGCCAGAGCCGAAGCATACTGTGACAACATAGGGGCCCAGCTAGGTAGGCTCAAACTTGCCCTTTTTCTCTTGGTGTGCTTGGACTTTCTAATTTTCCTTTAGTACCATGTCACTCGCTTGGAATTGTCTAGGATGGACCTTTTTGTCATAGCTCCTTTTGAGTCAATTCTAGTATGAAACTAGGTGATCATATGCTTTATGTCTCTTTTCATCTAATAGGTCTAGTCGTGTGAGGTGTGCCACATGATAGTCTTCATCAGTAGTGTATTTTTTCATGGAGACTCGCAATGATGGGAGTTCAACCTTGATGGGTAGAATAGCTTCGGCACCATATACAAGGGAATATGGGGTGGCTCATGTGGGAGTGTGATAAGAAGTACAATAGGCCCAGAGGGTGGGATTTATTTGAAGGTGCCAATCATGACCAGAATCATTGACAACCTTCTTGAGGATTTTCAAGATGGTTTTGTTGGTTGCCTCAACTTGGCCATTTCCTTGAGGGAAATATGGATTGGAGAAATGGTGATGGATGTGGATCCTGGCACATAATCCACATGTTAGTTTTCAAAAGGTGTATCGTGGTTAGTGAAGATGGTAGATGGTATGCCAAAATGGAAAATGATGTGGTATAAGATGAACTTGGATATTTGGATGCCAGTAGTGAGGGTGAGCGGAATTGCTTCAACCCATTTTGTGAAGTACTCAGTGGCAGTTATGATGTATTTATGTCCATCTGAGGAAAGGGGAGTGATTAACCCAATGAGGTCAAAGCCCCAACATGAAAATGGCCAAGGTGGCACAATGGGATGCAAGTCTTGTGCTAGTGCATGAATCAGATTTGCGTGTTGCTGAGATGGTAGACATTTCTTGACAAATTCACAAGCGTCATGTTCCATGGTTGACCAATAATACCCAACTCGAAGCAACTACTTTGCTAGAACCATGCCACTTGTGTGGGCACCACAAATTCCAGTGTGGATCTCTTGTAAAGCTAGGATGGCTTCATTTGAATCTAAACACTGAGAGAGGATGTTATGATATCCTTGATGATAAAGGGTGTTGGCTACAAGCATGTAGCAGGAAGCTCTATAAATTAGATTTTGGCGTTGGTTGTTGGTGAGTTGGGGAGATATGATACCATTTTTAAGATATGCATGGATGTCATGGTACCATAGGGAATGAGGACCAACCAAGACACACACCATTTCTATATCAGTGTTCTCATAAGTAGGCATGAGTAGCTACTTGACTAAGAATTCATATTGTGATGAGTCATGTGGGATCTCTAGCAAGGATCCAATGGTTTCCATTGCGTTGACTTCTTTGTTTTGAAGCCTTGGTATCTATGTGAATTGTAGAGTCAGGAAGTGCTCTTTTAGTTTGTCCACCAATTCTTTGTAGGGTAGCAGCTTGTTGTGATTTTTCTGATATTCATCTAGTACTTTCTTGATAATTAGCTACGAGTCTCCAAACACTTGAAGTTCTATGATATTCCATTGGATAGTTGTATTGAGGCCTGAGATGAGTGCCTCATATTCTACAATGTTGTTAGTACATGGGAATCCTAATTTGAATGATTTTGGAATATAGTCACCTTGAGGTGTGATGAATAGGATTCCCACCCCTGATCCATGTGATGTATAGGAGCCATCAAAGTATAGCTTCCATATGGGTTGTTCTTTGATCATACATAGATGCTCATCAAGGAACTCCATGATTAGGGGATATGCATCCACCAGAGGTGCTTCTTCTAGTTGATTGGCAATTACTTTCCCTTTGATTGCTTTCTGATCTATGTACTGGACATCAAACTCATTGAGTAGCATGACCCATTTTGTCATACGACCTGTGAGAGTTGTCCATGATAATTGATACTTGAGTGGGTCCACCTTTGAGATGAGCTTGATTGTATGGCTAAGCATGTAATGTCTAAGCTTTTGGGTGGAAAAGACTATTGCAAGGCATGCTTTCTCCATTGGTGAATAATTGAGCTCATAGCCAACTAGAGTATGATTGATATAATAAATGGCTCTTTCTTTGTTATCATCATCATGTTGTGCTGAGAGTGCCCCCAATGTTGTAGTAATTATTGAGATGTAGAGTATGAGAGGGCATCCTAAAATTGGTGGTACAAGGATGGGAGAGTTAGCTAGATATTCCTTTAGCTTGTCAAAGCTTCTCTAACAGATATGATCCCATTTGAGCTAAATCAACGCACTGATTGAAGCTTTCCTTGTAAACTTCTGAGTTGTTTGAGTGTTCTTGGTGGAGGCATTTTTGTAATGGATTTGACCTTTTGGGATCGATCTCTATGTCACGTCATGATACTATAAAGCCTAGAAGCTTTCCAGATGTTACACCAAAGACACATTTCTTTGGATTCAACTTCAAGCCATAATGATGCAGATGATCAAACACACTCTCAAGGATGTTTAGGTGTTCACCTTGTGTCTTAGATTTTGCAAGAATATCATCCACATAGTCTTCCAAGATTTTGTGGATCATATCATGGAAGATGGCTGTCATTTCTCTCTGATATGTAGCTCCTACATTTTTTAGCCCAAATGGCATCATGTTGTAGCAGAATGTACCCCATGGTGTGGTGAATGTTATTTTGTGTTGATCCTCCTGTGCTATTTGGAGCTGACTGTATCATGAGAAGCCATCCATGAGGGACAACATCTCATGGCCTGTTGTGAGATATATGATCATGTCTATGTTGGGAAGTGGGAAATCATCCTTGGGACATGCTTTATTCAAACCCCTGAAGTCAATACAGATCTTGATCTCTGCTAAAGGCTTAGTGACAATCACCATGTTGGAGATCCATTCAAAATAATCAATGGCTCTGATGATCTTTTCTTGGAGGAGCTTCTCTAACTTTGTTTTTACCAATAGGGCTACTTTTGGATGCATCTTATGTAGCTTTTTCTTTATTGGTTTGGCATTAGGGTCGATTGCAAGATTGTGCACAACTAAATCTAGATCACACCCTAGAATGTGTGCGTATTGTAATACCCTGCCTGTAGTTCACTTTTAGGATTCTTTATGTTTCAGTGTTGACCAAATTCTTTTAGGTCACTTTTGATGTGATCAATTATTATGTTAATAAATGAAGACTATGGATTTCTGTTCACTAAATGTGTATCAGGTTATTGCATAGATTAGATGTTGATATCATTTGATGTTATGTTTGTATTTTATATTGATTCATTGTACTGAAACCATACTGGCATCTGTATGGTTGTCATGTGTTTGTATCTATTTGACATGTTTTTTTGGTAGAGGATGGAGGCATAGTTACTTGCATAGTCGAGATCCACATGACTGACCATACCCTATCATTGTTTGATATATATTATTGTATGTACATGCTTCATCTTGTGGTGATAGGTTCACAGGTACAGGGCATCGTCTTCCCTGAATTGGCAGGAGTGAGCGTGCCCACAAACATTCATCTCAATGGTAAAGAGGGGAGATAATACAAAGACCCAAACCCTAACCTAAGACAAATTGTCCTAGGATTGGACAAGTGTCAATTTGACTTCCCTACCTAAATTCATCTGGTTGACATGAGTTCATGGATCCCTTCTCCTGTGTTTCCTTGATTTATTGTGCCTGATTTTTACTCTGCATGATTCAATTAATTTATGATTATGTGGGTGATTAATAATCTATTGATTATAGTTGAATTATTTTAATTTAGATTATTTTATGAGAATATCAATGTTAGGTGCATAGTTGAATTTAATGTTTAATTATGTTCCTAGGATTTAATTGAGGGAATTAAATTAAAGTTAATTATTTTAGTATTGGAAATTAATATTGATTATGTCCTAAGTTTATTATGATGAAATTTAATTAAAATCAAATAATTGATTATTTGGATTTAATTGAGTATTTTATTGAGAATTGGATTTTATTATGTTTGTGAGTATTATTAAATGATTAAATAATTAATTGCATGAATTCATGATGCATTAAGTATTTAATTTATTTAATAATAAATTTTATTATCGGCCTGTGCTTTATTGAGTTGTGCACAATTATATTTATTTTTAATTATTAATTAGTAATTTCTCTCAACAAAAGTGGGAGAGTTAGATTAGGAGTTCTTTGTGTGAGTCATCTAGGGTTTTGCATGTTTAGTGGAGTTGAATCCCTAATAGGGGGATTTTGCATTCATTTGGAGTGGATCAGGTTGTTGGAGCATTTTTGGAGAGAGCTATTGGAGATTTTTGAAGGTTTCTTTGTGTTCTTAAGCATTTGTGTGTGTGTTTGGATTTCTGGGTAAAGGTTGGTTGCATCTGGATTCAGGGATTGTATGCACTGTGATTCAGATTTGCAGGTGGAGCTTTTCTATTGTCAGATCTAAGGGTTTCAACATTCTACAGGCCTTCTTATTCAGTATTTGGCATTGGACTTGAGGTAGGGATTTGTGAAGTTTTTTTATGAGTTTGTCAGTAGCTCTTTCTGCAATTTCTCTATGTATGTTTCAGTTTATAGATTAAGATCTATTTTCTATTTATACTTTAAATTTGAGGGTTAGAAAAATCATTAGAATGCTATTTCATATTTTTATACTATCTTGGGTTCCCTGGCGGGGCGTTGCATTTGGTATCAGAGTGGAATTTCTACACTGGGAACTCTGGGTATGTACGCCTATTAGGTTTTGTGTAGTCTAAACTTGAAACTAAACATAGACATATAAGATTTTGTTTTCATACCATTGCTTATGATTATGTTTCTTTTAGTTTTGTTTCTAGCTTTGTTGAGAGTTGTTGGATCTCTATATGTTGCAGGAATTATGGCTATGACTAGATCTGCTAGAGATCGTGGTAGGGGTCATGCTGGTAACTGTGGAAGGGGTAGACAGCCTAGCCCTTCTACAAGTGTCAATCAGGAGAGTCATCAACAATAGTCTAGGGGTGAGCAGAGAGAGGACCATCAGGATGATCTTGATATGAGACAGCTCTTACAAGGGATTCTTAATCATCTTGGTCCTGAGAAGGACAGAGCAGAGTGGGCTAGAGAGAGGTCTAGGAGTCCTCCTAGGAGGGACTTCACAGTTGATCCTACAGTGGTGGTAGCTAACCACATGAGGGATCTGATGAGAGGGTGACCCATTCCCTTTGATGGGAAAGGCACTGGTTTAGAGGCAGAGACCTAGTTGATAGCCTTAGAGTGGAGTTTCACCATGCATCCCTTTAGTAGAAATACTAAAGCCAAGTATGTGATTATGCAGCTTATAGATTTTTCTGCCATATGGTGGAAGATAGAGGAGGAGAAGTTAGGGTTCCGGATAGACACTGTCACTTGGGAGTTGTTTCTAGAACACTTTTGAGAGTTCTTCCTATCAGATCAGTGGAGACGTCAGAGAGTAGATGAGTTTCATGATCTGAGACAGTTGACCCTATCAGTGAGAGAGTATGAGCACTGATTTTTTGAGCTCAAACAGTATGCTGGCTTCGGTCAGGATATTGCTCTCCTAGTTCAGCACTTTGTGAGGGGACTAAATGCATGCATCATTGGAGAGGTCCTACTATTTGAGCCTAAGACTCTTCAGGAGGCAGTCATTAAGGCCACCCTTACAGAGACGAACCTTGCTTTAGGTCATGGTAGTCAGAGAGGTGCCCAACCTAGTGGTTCTAGGGGGAATCAGTCCTAGAGGAATGGAAATTTTTAGAATCCTTCTACCTTTTCAAAAGGTAATCAGGATCAGCAGGATAAGAAATTATTCAATGGTTATGGTGGTGGTTCTCGATCAGAGAACTATCACAATTGGCAGCATAGTGTGCACAATCAGGATGGTCAGCCCACTCAGAATTCACATCAGGATTTTGGTGGGGGTAGTTTTTAGCAACCTAGTACTAGACTGCAGCAAGGAGGGTGTTCAAGGGGGATTGTTTCACTTGTGGCCAATAGGGTCATAAGTCATATGATTGTCCCTAGTTTTTAGCTTAGCATTTAGGACAGAGGCCATTGGTTTCTGAACCTACAGTGGGAGATGCAGGTAGATCTCATAGGGCCTTTGCAATAGGGAATGATCCTCAATGTTTGAACCCTAAGGTAGGAAAAGGTCTGATGGGGCCTACTCAATGATCTTTTGTTTTAGTTTTCTTTTCAGAGCAGCGAAGTTTATGGGACTTACATCCCTACTTGTTCCAGGCTTCTAGGAGTAAGCCTAATTCTAGGGGGGTGGATGTAGTACCCCGCCCGTAGTTCACTTTTAGGATTCTTTATGTTTTAGTGTTGATCAAATTCTTTTAGGTCACTTTTGATGTGATCAATTATTAGATTAATAAATGAAGACTATAGATTTCTATTTATTGAATGTGTATCAAGTTATTGCATAGATTAGATGTTGATATCATTTGATGTTATGTTTGTATTTTATATTGATTCATGGTACTGATCCCATACTGGCATGTGTATGGTTGTCATGTGTCTATATCTATTTGAGGTGTTTGTTTGGTAGAGGATGGAGGCATAGTTACTCGCATAGTCGAGATCCACATGACTGATCGTACCCTATCATTGTTTGATATATATTATTGTATGTACATGCTTCATCTTGTGGTGATAGGTTCACAGGTACAGGGCATTGTCTTCCCTAAATTGGCAGGAGTGAGCGTGCTCACAAACATTCATCTCAATGGTAAAGAGGGGAGATAATACACAGACCCAAACCCTAACCTAAGACAAATTGTCCTAGGATTGGACAAGTGTCAGTTTGACTTCCCTACCTGAATTCATTTGGTTGGCATGAGTTTGTGGATCCCTTCTCCTATGTTTGCTTGATTTATTGTGCTTAATTTTTACTCTACATGATTCAGTTGATTTATGATTATGTGGGTGATTAATAATCTATTGATTATAGTTGAATTATGTTAATTTAGATTATTTTATGAGAATATCAATGTTAGGTGCATAGTTGAATTTAATGTTTAATTATGTTCCTAGGATTTAATTGAGGTAATTAAATTAAAGTTAATTATTTTAGTATTGGAAATTAATATTGATTATGTCCTAAGTTTATTATGATGAAATTTAATTAAAATCAAATAATTGATTATTTGGATTTAATTGAGTATTTTATTGAGAATTGGATTTTATTATGTTTGTGAGTATTATTAAATGATTAAATAATTAATTGCATGAATTCATGATGCATTAAGTATTTAATTTATTTAATAATAAATTTTATTATCGGCATGTGCTTTATTGAGTTGTGCACAATTATATTTATTTTTAATTATTAATTAGTAATTTCTCTCAACAAAAGTGGGAGAGTTAGATTAGGAGTTCTTTGTGTGAGTCATCTAGGGTTTTGCATGTTTAGTGGAGTTGAATCCCTAATAGGGGGATTTTGCATTCATTTGGAGTGGATCAGGTTGTTGGAGCATTTTTGGAGAGAGCTATTGGAGATTTTTAAAGGTTTCTTTGTGTTCTTAAGCATTTGTGTGTGTGTTTGGATATCTGGGTAAAGGTTGGTTGCATCTGGATTCAGGGATTGTATGCACTGTGATTCAAATTTGTAGGTGGAGATTTTTTGTTGTCAGATCTGAGGGTTTCAACATTCTACAGGCCCTCTTATTTAGTATTTGGAATTGAACTTGAGGTAGGGATTTGTGAAGTTTTTCTGTGAATTCATCAGTAGTTCTTTCTGCAATTTCTCTATGTATGTTTCAGTTTATAGATTAAGATCTATTTTCTATTTATACTTTAAATTTGAGGGTTAGAAAACTCATTAGAATGCTATTTCATATTTTTATACTATCTTGGGTTCCCTGGTGGGGTGTTACACATATGACCATACAAAATTTATAACTAATTCTCTGAGAAGCACAATAAAGCCCATTTCTTCACCTTCTGTTAAAGATGCTACAATGTAGGTGATTCTCAAACATTCCCCTTTGCCCAAGTTGACTGGCTTGGTTTCCTCAATGATGATAGGTGACTGCTTTGGTCTATAATCTTGAATAGGAGGAAGAGGCAAGTCTCCATCTTCTAGTGCCTTAGAGAGGTTTTCACCAGAAGATACGCCCTTTATTTTATCTTTTTTGGAGTCAGAATGCACCCCAGAAGGGTTTTCACATAAGGACTCGTTCTTTTCTTTTTTTATTTCAATTTTATGGCTAGACCTTGCCTCCTCCCTAAAATATCATTTGGGGTCGATCTTGCAGACATGAGTTGCTTCTGGATCTTGATCTTCTTGTTGGACGGATTCTCCCATGAACCTTAGGAGCACTTGTGTGCTTTGGAACTCTTTGATGTGTGTGATGCTTGGTTGATCCTAGTCTATGAGTTTAGGTTGGATGAGGGGAAGTTCTATGATGTTAATGGAGAGTTGATGGGGAATAGAAGTGCCCAGGAGGGTATCATCATCGAAGATGTCATCATATGATTTCTTTTCTTCCTCTTTAGGGATGTCTTCGATCTCTATGAGATCGTCCTAGCTATTCAAGAAGGGAATGCTAGTCATGTTGGTGCCCCTAATTGCAGCATTGGGATCTTGTATATGCAGGTGAGGGATATTAAAGCCAAGACCTTGATTATTTGGATTCTTTGATGCTATGATGTGGTCTTTGCTTCCACCTTCTTGTGGTCCTAGACCACCACCTTGGTATTTCCATTGTTCTGTGGTGTACTTGTGTGATTATGGATATTTGTCTTTGAAGTAGCCAAGAAGTTGAGTGTCAGGTGGTGGGGGATCTTTGTACAACCACCAGTTAAAGTCAAGGTCCATCTCTTGACAAAGATCCCCCACCACCTCTTGACAAAGATCCCATTTGCTTGATTTCATGCTTGGCTTTAGTGGGCTTACTTTGGTGACTTGGGTGCCCTTGTGTATGTGGATCAAGAGGTAGGGCGCCTACTACAAAGGCATTAGTCAAGCTATAATCACCACAGCCTTGATTGATGATCTTGATGGAAGAGAGAGTGGAGGTGAGGATGCTCTCTAGATCGCTATGGGATTGGGAAGAGCTGGTGACAGAAATGCCAATGTCAGCTCTAGGACAATGGGTGCAATGAGGTAATGATGCTTCCATCGCATGAAAATATGTGAAGGGTTGGGGGTCTGCATGGATAGTGACCTCAGTGCCTTGATGCATAAATTTGATGCACTAATGATAAGTGGATGGTATAGCCTTGATGGAATGGATCCATGGTCATTCGAGGAGGATGTTGAACAGTAGGTCAAGATCAACAACATGGCAGATGGTATTTTTAGTTGTTGGGCCTAGCTTGATAGGCAAAAGAATGGTACCTTCAAAGGTACACTCCAAGTTATCATATGCTTTGATGGTGATGACTTCATGTGAGATGTCAGCCTCTACGAAACCTATCTACTAAATGAATTTTAAAGTACATAAGTTTAGGGCTGAGCCATTATCTATTATGACCCTTTTGATGGAAAAATCTTTGACCATGATAGTGATGCAGAGAGGGAGATTATGGTTAGTGGCAATGGTCGGTATGTCGAATGTCTTGAAGGATAAAGCACAGGATGTGGATAGATGTCCCACAAGGTTCTTGAACTAGATGGTGTTTATGTTTGTGGGGACATATCCTTCTTGGAGGGCTTGGTTGAGGATTTCTTGATGGAGGGGTAAAGTGTAGAGAAGGTCGAGGATGGATATTTGGGCAGGTGTATTCCCAAGATGTTCTATAAGGTTATATTGTGTATTGTGTGTTGGCCTTGGACGTGCACCGATGACAATTATCCGGCCTTTGTGGGTGGTAACAACACACTGACTATTTTCTCCTTTGACATGGATGACATTGACTTTGGGTTCAACTTGGGTTATACATCCAATGAATTTGTCATAGTTGATATGGGAAGAAGTGTAGTTTTTGTGTTCAACATGGTCTCCTTTCTTGGCTTTTCCTTGGTTTTGGGGTGGAGGATTAACATTGGCTTGGTTCTTCCTAGCATTGTGTTGTGGAAACATGTTTTGATAAATGTGCATATTGGCATTGGGTGATGCTTGCATAGGTGTGTCCACTTGGATCTCTTTCATGTCAATGAGATCTTGGATGTAATACTTGAGTTTCATACACCTTAGGGTAGTGTGTCCTTTTACATGATGATAATCATAGTACTCATGATCATTGTACCAGTTAGGCTTGGGAGTGGCATCATCAAATTGCTGAATTGGTGGGTATGTGATCAAATTGGTCTTGGCCATGTGATGAATGATTATGTTTAGAGGTTCACCAAGAGGCATGAAGGTTCTCTTTTGGTAAGTCTGGCCTCAGGGCATGTTCTAATTGGGGGTTTTTGTTATGGCATTGGCCTAATAGGGTGTATTACCTTGGTTTACTTGATGCGCTTGTTGTTGATAGTTCTACATGGGTTGCTAATGGATCTGAGGCTAATGTTGCTGATATACAGGAGTAGGTGTAGGACCGGCCACAACAATTTGGACATGCTTAGTGTTTGTGGCTCCATCAGTGACAGTATTTTTGTTTCAATTCTAGTAATGAGGTTTGTCATTGCTATATTTGTTGTGGGAATCATCTTTGTGATGTCAAATTGTGCCTTTGTCTAAGAGACCTCTTTCAATATCTATCCCCTTACCTTTGATATCTTGATACATTTGGATGCAGTTCATTTTCATGATGTGTGGGATAGTTTGGGATGCAGGTTATTGATGAAGATCTTGGTTAGATGCTTCTCAGAGGGTTGATACGATAACCTAGTAGTGAGGTTCTTCCATCTTTGCAAGTAGTCTACTAGGCTTTCTCCTTCTTTCTTTTTTGAATTGCAAAGGTCTAACAAGGTCAACTCATTCTTGACATTGTGGGTATATTGGGCCATGAACTTCTTAGAAAGATTGGCAAATGTTGTGACTGTCCCACGGGGTATCTTATAGAACCACTCAATAGTAGTTCCTCCATAGGTGCATAAGGTAATTGTCATTGTATGCTACCCCTTGGCATGCCATATAGAACTCTTTGACGTAGTTTATGGGGTCTCCTTTCCCTCAATATTTGTCAAATTTTGGTGTCTCGAAATGCTTAGGAAAATGGATGCCTATGATTGATCGATCAAATGGATAGGGACACACCTTTTCAAACTTGAATGTCTTGTTATTAGTCCTGGTCTTTAGCTCCTTAAGAGAATTCTTCATCTCTTCCCACTCGGCATTGATTGGTGTTGGAGTGGGCACTCCCATGGGAAAGGGATTTGATGGTGCTGGTAAATATGGATTATTTGGTAGTGGAGGATATTGCAGAGTTGGATATGAAGATTGTCTAGCAAGATAAGTGGATTGGAATGGATTTTGAAGTGACAATTGTCGGGGATGATATTGCTACTGAGGATATAAAATGGCTTGTTGTTGCTGGGGAATGACAGTTTGTTGTTGTTGTGATGCATAGGATGATGCTTATTATTGATGTGGGATGATAGTTTGTTGCTATGGGGAAGGCTGGTGAAATGTTGTTCCTTGTTGATAAACTTGGCTTTGACACACTTGGTTGTGGGCTTGTTTGACGTAGGTTGGATCCATTCTTGCATTTCTCAAGGGTGGAACTGATGTAGGAAAGCTGAAAATAGGAGGTGGTTGGGAAAGGTAGCTTGTGAGATGGGAAGAACTCTATTATTGGGGTGGCAGAACCACATGACATGCAGAGGGTGGAACAGATAGATAGTTGGTGTATGAAGGAAAGGATGAAGCTGGCAGAGGTTGCGATGGGTGTTGTTGTATTGCTTGGGGGAAAGTGGCTTGTTGGTTTGCTAGTATGGATGCGGAGAAGTGGGTCAGTATTCTGAAGGCTTACATTTCTTCTCAAGGTGCCAATGAGAAACAGTTCATGGTGGAAGTTGCGATGTGGAGGATGTAGATATGGGGATTTTGGATGCAAATGGTGGATTTAGAAATCCCATGGAAGGCATGCCTATTGTGAAATTAGAATTTTGGGATTGTGTATTGGAGATGAAAGGTGGTGGTGGAATGT
The DNA here is from genome assembly GCA_027943335.1 of Chamaecyparis obtusa. NCBI lineage: Eukaryota > Viridiplantae > Streptophyta > Pinopsida > Cupressales > Cupressaceae > Chamaecyparis > Chamaecyparis obtusa. Next base: position 413,067 of record BSBK01009818.1, read on the forward strand.
ATGTTTGGGAAAATTCTGGTTGCAAAATGGAAGATGATGCATATGTTCCTAATGAGAAGGGTGATGTTGATGTGGAAGCTTGTTGGGAGAAGGTGGGAAATGATTGTGTTGCCCCCAAAAATGATGGTATTGAGGTAGACACTTGCTAAGTGAAGGGGGAGAATGATTGTGTTACCCTTGAAAGGGGTGATGTTTCTTGGCTCATGAATGGTGGAGGGATTGTTTGTGTGGAAGCTTGTGTGGGAGGTGGAGGTTGGTTTTGTGCAAAGCTTTGGGTATGAATGATAGCTTAAGTTTTTATGGAAGATGATGGTGTGCCCATAACTAGAAATGGAGTGGATTATGTTGCTTGTGTTGTAGGGCTTGCAAAACTGCTTTGCAAAAGATGAGGGATGGGCAAAGCCACTTTTGATATGTGTAAAAGAGGATCAAGGATTTGTTGGATGATGGGGGTGTAGACTTGTGTTTGGATTTTGATGGATTTGATGGGTATGAGGGGTTGGAGATGTGGTGGAATGGGAGTACCCTCTCATGCAAAGTTAGCCAATATGGCTTGCCAATTCTGATCAATAAGTGTACTAACTATTTGTACATGCCCTGGATGGTTCATAAATGTCTCAATAGAAAGTGGAGCAGGGGGTCCGTTGGGATCATCCCATGTGTTATCAACTTGTGGGATAAATGGATTGTAGGCTATCATTGTGCTAGTAGGATTGTTAGGATTAGATGAACTAGTGGCCTGATTGGGATCCATGTTCCTTCTCTTCCAGGATCTTGTCTTGACGGGAATGAAGATCTAAAGATGCATATGTTGGATGGATGCAATATTTCTTTCTGAAACTTCTAAGGATGATGAATGCAAATCTAAATAAACTCTAAGCATGGTGGATTCCTATGATGGGATGCAAGGATTTGGAACAACTGAATGATGGCAGGATGATGATGGATTTGGTGAGATGCTTTGATTTGGGTCAACGAGGATGATGGAGGATTGGTGGGATGCTTTGATTTGGATCAAGGATGATGTGGGATTCGTGGGGTATTGTGAAAGGTTTACTAAGTGTTGGTCAAAATGAGCTGCTACTTCTTGATGTAGGATCAATGGTAGGATTGTCAACCTAGGATAGTTGATGATCTTTGGCTAACATGATTCTTATAAATGTAGGCCAATCTCTTACTCGACATGATGAGGCTTTACAAGGGCAAGTATGGATTCCCTAGAAAATATTCTATCAAAGGTTCAAGATTTCTAATTTGGGATGAGGATTTGAAGAAAATCAAAGGATTGAACACTAAGTGTTTTGGATTTGGATCACTATATTTGGTGCAAGGATGGTGGGTTTTGACTTTGGATGATGGAAGCTTAGATTTGAACCAAGGATTTGGGATTCTGATTGTGGATTATTGATGGAAGGATTGATGAAGTATGATGGAATGATGCTATGTTCTAAGAGGATGATCTAGATGTAGCTAAAAAAGGGATGACTCATGATACAACTTTAGGAAGATGATAAAGAATGCAATGATATGGCTACAAATGATTTGGGATGAAACTAAGAATGGATGGTGATGCAAAGATGAATCTAAGGATGAGCTAGGATGAAAAGGATGCTAAGATAGATTTATGGGATTTTGAATGAATAATGGATATACAATAGGCCAAGCTAGTCTTCTCTCTCTAGATTGAGATAGCGGCGATTAACCTGGAATTGGGAGGCAAATTGCTTTACTGTAGTGTTATAACCCATGTTATCTAGTTTCTCTTGATACTTTTCTTCTGCTTGGATTGCTTTTAGGATGGGTTGATGATTTTTTAGAGCTCTTTCTGCAATCTTTTTCTCTTGGTAAACTTGGGGATTTGGAAGCTTTGCTTTCTTGTGTTGGGTTAAATCTAACATAGCTTGGGGAGATTTTGGGATTTGTTCTTGAAGCTTTTGGATATCATATTTTTGAAGGATTTGTTGCAAGATTTTGTTTGAAGACTTTTGGCTCAATTTTGTGATGTCTCGATGGCAAAGGACTAACTTGACAACAGACACTCTGAAAACAATCCCAACAAGGGACAAGGCAACTTTGTGGGATACAAGCAATGATTTAGCCACTGAATTTGAAAGAAATATTTGAAAGGTGTATATTCCAACAAGTGCTTTTACTGAGCTTTTGACTATGCAATCATTTCAAGATCTACCTAAGGGAAGGTGAGTAACAGAATCTTTGCCCACAGCTTGATACCCCCTAAAAGGGGATACATATGGTGAGTGTCTTAAGGAGATCTAGGAAACCACATGGGTCGGTCCTTGCACAAAGATTTTGATACCTTTGGGGGTGAATCGGGTAGCTTCTTATTAATTGGTTTGTATGTGCGTGACTCACTTAATAGTCTAGTTGACCATGTTGAAATAGTAGGGATATTCACCTACCTCAGGCTACCATCAACACACATCGCCTGAGCTTGAGGGGATGAAGCAAGAGTTTTCTCAGTGCTTTATTTCTATACCAGTCAAGGAAGGTACCAGTTTGAGGTCATTTTTCAAAGAGGAAGTTCTTTTCTCTCTGAATAGGCCTCTCTAGAAGTAAAGTGAATGAACTAGTCTAAGTTCAATTCACTTTTATGTCACTTAGTTTAAGGATTTATAGAAAATGTAAAATTTTGATATACACCCCAGGCAAATTTGATTTCCCAATGTGATCTTTAATGTTTTTGAAAATGAAATTTGAAGACAGAAGTGTTTAAGATTTTGATTTTTTATTTGAAGAAACACAAGTTTGAAAAAGATTTGTGATTTTGTTAAACTGGCACTCAAGAGCTGTGTTTTTGCTTTGAACTTATTTTTGAAAAGAGGGAATGCTTTTTTATTTCAACTAAGACATTCAAGAGTGAATTTTGAAGAAAATTCCTTCTTTGATTTGATTTCAATTTTTCCTAAGGGCATTCAACATTTGATGTTCTAATCCATTTTTTTAGAGCCAAATGAAGGTTCCTAGCTTTGATCTCATGTGTGAAAACTTTAGAAACTTTCAAGATTTTTGCAACATAGCATTTGTTTTCATTAAGATTTAAATCTTTGATTTTAGAAACCCTTTTAGAAATTATATGCAAATTTGTGGTTCTTTTTAAGCACCAAAAAAGTTTAAAGTGTCCCTAGTTTGCATGAAGCTCAAGAAACAACTAGATTTTGAAAGCATGATGGTTCTTTTTAGCCAAACGAAGAACATTTAAAAGTGGGTTTGAGTTTTTTTAGGAATACTTAGGAATGAATTGAGTTGTATAGGATTTGATTGATTTAGCTTTTTATGCATTCCAGAGTGATTTTGAGGTTCATTTTAACCATTTAGACCAAGTGTGTAAGATTTCGCTTATTCATTTTTAAACCCAAATTGAAATGATTTTATGTAACCCTAGATGTGATCTGAGAAACCCCATATGTGATCCTAGATTTAAATGAATGCAATTACCTTCCCCAGATGTGATCAGGGAAATCTGGGAGATCCTGGATGCGATCTTGAATTCCAATGGGTGCGATCTCAACCAGATGCGATTCAGGAAATCCCGGATGTGATCCTGGGAACATGGGGTGTAAGCCTTCTTCTAGTATGCGATTACTAGCAGAGTAAAACATGGCAGAAATAGATTTTTTACACAAGATTTATAAAGGTTTTCTTCATGAAAGTGCCTTTTGTGTATTTCCCTGAAAGATAGGCTTAACATCCTGCAAGAAGAAGAAGAGGAAGTAGATGAAATAGAAGAATGATAAGACTAAGAAGAGGAAGAAGAATTAAAAATGCTCCCTCCACCTACAAGATTGAAAAATTAGCAAACACTCCAAAACACATCAGAATGTTAGCAAAGAACCTGCGAAGTGGGTCCCACTAGGCATGCCAGAATGTAAGCTATAGTTTATTTGTTATCTATTTTGAAAGGCGTAAACAAGCAAATTTTAGACTAATCTAAACATTTATATCAGTTCAAAAACATAAACATAGAACCAAGCCACCTCAAATTGAGCCAAAACAAATGCATTCAAGCATTGTTTGATTTTCTCTGATTATGAGGGATGTGGGTGTGCTCTCTAATCACTTGGAGCTTTGTCCCTAATTCATTTTAGGAAGGATTTTGATGAGATGCATAAATGATCAGAAAATATTGAATAAAATGCTAAGTTCAATCCATTAAACTTATTCTAGGATGTGTTAAAAAGCATGAAATCTAACAATATGATTAAAAAGCTTATGATCTAGCAAAAATCTAACATTATAACACTACTCAATGTAAAAGATGTGAATTGGTGATTTTCTCTTGGAAGAGGAGGGTATTTATAGAATTTGAGGAAGAGCTTGGGTTAGGAAGGAGAGTTAGGGTCAAAGATAAGGTTTAACCTTGGTTAAGGTTGCTCACACATGTGTGAGAAACACTAGGTAAGTGTGCAAAAGGGATAAGAGTGGAAGAGGAGACATGGGCTTCATTAATGGCTTGTAAGAGTCATTAATGAGGATGTAAGAAGCATTTATGAGGGGTTTTGACCCAAAGTCAAAGTTTGAAGGGTTTAGGCTAAGAAATGTAGGAATCACTTTTTAATTAGGATTAGAGTGAGATTAGGAAATTCTAGAAGAGGTTAGGGATTTCTAGAATATTTCCAAGATTTTAGGATTTAAATAAATATTTTATTTATTTAAAGGATTTTTGGTCAATTTATCAATTAATAATTAATAAATAGGGGAAAATCACTCAAACTTGTTTTAAATGATTTGGAGAGAGATTCTTTAAATAAATATGTTTAATTAAAATAGGAGGATTTAATGGCATAAAAATAAATAAATAAATTAATTAATTAATTAATAAATGATGATGTCATCAGGGGTTTTCAGAAAATAAAAATACTTTTATTTTTTAAAGGATTTTTAGGTGTCTACACATACATGTATAAATATAAACAAGCAATGCTGGGGATTGGTTGATCATGTGGATATCACAAGAAAGTAACTATGACTCTGTCCCTCAAGCACATCAAACAAAAACACAAAAACATACACATCAACCATACACATGCAATTATGGGGTCAATAAAACCATAAGCATCAATGATATCCTTACATATAATTCATCATCCTAAAATAACCATAACATATATAGAAAATCAGACTATGGGAGGGGCATTTTATCCATTATATACCCTGAAGATTGATCTAAAATTTGAATTGGATCCTTTTCTCGACAATTAAGTGAAGGATTAGGACTTATAGTCAGTCTTCCTGAGTTTTAACCCCCAAAATTTTGTGAGAGGTAAATAAACCCCTAATCTCTCCTCATTTTTCATATCATAACCAATCTCAAGCATTCATAATCAATCTATCAAGTGCAAGGAAGTAAATCATGTTCAAGAGTCATCAAACCATCAAGAATTCTTCTCAAGAATTCAAGGTGTTTGTCTCCATAGATCTAGCTTATTTCCCCATTGGAGGCCAAGCAAAGGAGTTTTCCATCAAGGAAGGAGATACACCTACTAGTTTAAGTCTTCTTCTTTCTCCCCAAACAAACATTGTGGTGAATTAAAATATCTATTCCATGGGGTTTTATCTTTTATGATTTCCTTTTGGGTTTTTTTTTTTTTTGTCAAAGCTATTGTATCAAAATATTTGATCACATTCAAACAAGAATTTGTGTTGCCAAGGTATGATATACTTCATCTACTAGATATAGCCTCTACTACATGAACAAATTCTTTCCTTTATTTTGTTTTATTTCAAGGTTTATTCCTAAACAAAGGTTTGAATAAGGAAAACCTCTTTATCCAACATTCTTCCCTATTTTTCTATATTGAGGAATAAGGTGCAAATATACTGAAACTTTTATGGGAAAATCAAGAGCATTTAGAGCATCTCTATAAGTTTCAAAAAAAAACCTAGGGTACAAAATGGCGTAGCTTCTATCTACCTAGGTCCGGAACAGGTGATCCATTGTATACCCTCTAGATCTAGCTAAAATTTGATTGGAAGATAGGTTACATCTTTGGGATCTTAAAATAGTAATTACATGTATTTCTATGATTTAGTCCATCTATTATTTAGATCTGAAATAAAATCTCTCCTATTTTTATTATAAATGCACATAAATCTTCCTTAATCTACATTTATATTATCTCATTATTATTTCCCATTTTAGAATTACATATTTAGCAAAGGGTAAGTGCACCAAGATGGTGAACAAAAAGGGGGGTATAAGTGGCCACTATTTTTCTAAAATCAGGTAAACCAAAAATTTGAAAAGAATTTTGAGAGTCACGCACTCAAAATTAGGAGTTGTGAAAAAAATAAGAATTGTAGTACTTTGAATCTAGTTTCTAAAGTACTAAATTTTTTTTTAAAGGATAGGATTAATAGGTTCAAACCTGGTGTGCACAAAAAAATATTACTGATTTTTTCATAAAAACATAACATGTTGTCTATCGTGTCCATCAAAAAAGATATAGTTAAATCTAGTATTTTGAAAAAACCTTTTTTAGAATGATAGGTAAGAGTGAGAGATAGAAGTTGTGTATTATTTTTGTAATTTTATGTCGAATATTTTTTTCATGATTTCTTCAAGTGGTCGCATCCTGAAAATCAAGTGTATGTTCGTGCGCTAGGAATAACTTGCATCAAAATAATAAAAAATACAACCTTTTCTTTTAAAAGCATACACAATCAAGTCTAGAACAATAATATGTAATTCATTTTAAATTTGATCAAGTATATCAAAAGTTATTAAAAAAATGGTAGACATATGACTCTGAGAACTATGGAGACATTGGTATAAAAAAATAAAGTTTACTATGATAATATTGTCTAAAAAATAAACAAATTATATGGTTAGAAATTTGAGAAGACGTGTGAAATTATGGTGGTAATTTTACAGATACCCACTTGGTCATGTGTAAACCCGATGATGAGGAAGTTGAAAAATCAATGTGGAAGAACAAAGGATGTGTAAAGGGAGAGAAATGGAGAGATAAAATACTCCTAAGACTTAGGGATGTTATCTGACCTTCTTACCTAACCATAACACTATTAGGTTTTTAACTATCTAAAAATATGATCGGGTTATGTAAGTCTAAGATAGTCTCTCCTAGTTATTCATAATGCATTCAGGTTCCTAAACACTAAAAACCCAACCGTTTTATCTAGAAGTAGAAATGCATTATGCATAATTAAGGTTTTGCATATGTTTTTAGTTCTCCAAAACATGGTCACATTTTGTAGAATTAAAAACATATGCATGTAAACTTAATATACACTATACATATGTATATATTATTACATATATAATATTTGTATATGTCTATATAAATACATATGTGTGTGTGTGTGTGTGTATATTTCTCCCTCTCTTTGTTCCCTCTCTCTTGTATTCCTTCCCCATCACCATATTTTTTTATTCAGAACCCTAACTATCCTCCTTATCGAGCTCTATCTCAACTCTCTCCCCTCCCTCTTCTCTCTCTCTACCTCATGTCTCTCACCCTCCTCTCCTTCACCTAGTCTCTCTCTCTCTCTCTCTCTCTCTCTCACACACACACACACACACACACACACACATCTTGTTCAATTTATCTTCCTCCCCTCTCTCATATCTTCCTAATCTATCCCCACTTAAATCATAAATATTATTTAGGATTTTTCTAAGCGAGATATAGTGTTTTTAGATAATAAAAATGCATACGAACTCTATAAAACTATGAATTTGGTGTGTGTTTTAAGCTCTTCAAAACACAATCCCATTTTGGAGAACTTAGGCTCAGTATTCACCAAGATGTAACCCGATCGGGTTATTTCTTATTTTAAATAACCTAATCAGGTTACAACGAATTTAGTGATTTGGATCATTGACCCATTTAGTGCTTTGGATCATCCTATCCTATTGGGACATCTTCCTTCTTAATGCACACTATCTTTGAAAAGGAGAAGTGATATATCTCTTTGAATTGCTTCCTTTTTCATATTGTACATATTGGTGAGCTAGACACGTGACATTTTCATTATGATTTTGTGTCTAGATCTATTTTGTATGCATTGCATTAGTCATTATTTACAACACATCTTTCATAAATTGTATGCATTTAGGTATATAGGCTCACCTATTGTACATATTTGTAAACCTTACTCATAATGTTTCCATTTTGATTTTGGTGTTAGATCTCATTCTTTTCTTGTTAAATTTAATTAGCATTCATGGAGTTTACTAGGTTAGATTGGTGTGTGATAACTTATGTTGTTACATTTCTCCTTAGTTCCCTTTATCAATCACATGGAGTGAATCATAATTTATTTCATTTCATGATATTTGTAGTCCTTAATGGTATTTTTTCTTATGGAATTATGAGACTTTCAAATATCTTTCTTCCTCATAAATCTCATTTCAAGACTTTTATCAATATATTATGTGGTTTTATCATCCAATTTTTAACAAAATGTATGGAATATGTTGATTTCATCAAAGTCTATGTGAATAAAACTAAAGATAGACAAGAATATCTTGGTAAACTGAATATAGACAAGAATATGTTGATTTCATCATTTTATTGATGGTTTGTCTCCAATAATATTAAGTAGACAAGAAGATCTTGGTAAACCTTCTTCTTCACTACCTAAATAAGATAAGAATAGTGATAGGAATCTCCCTAAATAGAATATGTCTCCTTCTATTCTTATTTATACTATACATTTTCATAAAGTTGAAGATGAATCTCCTTCACCCTCTACATTAAAAGCCAATTACAATGTGGGATATGATATTATTATTGGAAAGTTGGCTATACTGATGTATATGACTTGATATAGTGTTTTCATTATGGAAACAAAGTCATATAGCAGCTTGGAGTCAGCGCATTTGATGAGAAGATCAGGAATCAGTCAAGTGTTGAAGACTGAACAGTATACAGAGTTCCTGCAGCTCAGAGCATCAACACACCTATGTGCAGTAGTATTATGGTATGCACCTTGGAATTTAAGTTGGTTAGACTATATTCATGCTTAGTCTATGAGCGCATGATCAAATATGCAAGGATGAGAAAGTTACAATCAATTGAAGTTGCACAGCCAATAAGTGCCAGAGAAGAACAGAGCATGAAGCCGACAGTTAGTATTTTGGTTTGCAGATATAATGTAATGTTGTAAAGGCTATGCATCTATTGTATTTAGGTTTCTGACATGTATACTTTTTTTTTTCTAAGCATGCTTAAGCCAATTCATTTGGAAGCATTTTATGTAATAGGTATAAGGGCTGACCTAGTTGTTTATTTTGTATGCACGTATAAATATAAGATGCACCCATTGTATTCGATATGGAAGCTGATATAGAGTTGTGATAAGTAGAGCTGAAGTGTGAGAAGATAGTATAAGATGTATTAGAGCTTTGTAAGAGGTCAAAGCATCAGCGCATCAAAGGAATTGATCTGACAAGCAGTGTCACAGTGACAGTTCATCCAGCAGATATAGTGTGTATCTGAGATCATAAGGTTGTAGCCTTCACCACTTGAGCAGTGAGCTCTTGGATAGTGTGTCCTCTCCCCTAATAGGGTCTGACCCTTAACAAGGTCTACTATACTTAAAGCATTTTAAAGAAACTCCTAACAGGGTTAAGGATCTTCTAACAAGGATCACAAAACACTAGTACAAAATATTAGTGGGTGTCAATTCCCACCTGGGTTTTTACCTATTTGGGTTTCCCCGTAACCATATTGGTGTCATGTGTTGATTTCATGTTTCATGTTTATGTGAATGTTTAATTCAGTACTTAAGCATTTAAGTTCAGTATAAAGATTAAAGTGAAAAGTTAAAATATAGTGAACACTGATTTACCCCCCCTCTCAGTGTTCCCATTCCTAACAATTGGTATCAAAGCTCTGGTCCTCAGAAAAGAAGTTTAACCACTTGAGGAGATCATGGAAAAAGCATAAATGAAACATCTAAAAAGAAATCTTGAAGCTTCTCTTGAAGACCTGGACAAATTAGAAAGAGAAATTGAAGAACTAAAAGAAAAAGTTAGTGATGCACAATTAGTTATCAAAAGGCTAAGAAAGGATTTGAAAGAATGTTCTAACAGTGATCTAGGAGCAAAGGTCAAGAAGTTGAATGAAGAAAATGCATCTATGAAAGAACTACTAGAAGAATTTGATGATAAGCTGATCAACAATCAGGAAGTCTACAATGAACAAGTCAAAGAGAACCTTCAACTCAATGAAGAACTAAGGCAAGCAAACATGGAAATCTTGGAGCTAAGGAATAGAAAAGAAAGCTTGGAGTCTGAATTGAAAGAAGGAAAGAATCATATTGACAAATTCCATACCAGTTCTAATTTGATAGAATCTTAGTTGTATGCAAGGAGAGCCAAAGGAGACACTAGCTGTATTGGATACAATGAAGCACAAAATCAGATTGACAACATGGGAGAAAGAAAGGACTCACAAAAGGACTCTACTGATGCTAAGGAGACTGTAGATCAAATCAAAGATAATGGTGAACCACCTAAGAATGAGCGCAAGCCTGTAGACCACACTTGTTTTGCTTGTAACAAGAATGGACACATTGCGAGGAACTATATAGAGGTAAGACCTTTTAATGGTTACCATTATTCATGCAATAAATTTGGTCATAGAGCTATGAATTGCAAGACTAGTAAGAAGAATAGGATTAAGCATGATCAGAGAAATCAGAATCAGACAAAAGTAAGAAATTCTTAGAATGTTACATGTCAGATATGTAACCATAATGGTCACTCAGTGAGACAATGCAGAATGGTGACTCATGTCAATGTGCCAAGGAATATAAGACCTCCCATCATTTGTCACTCTTGTAACAAGGCTGGACATATTTCAAAGTTCTGTAGATCAAGGATGCAAGGTCAGGAAAGCCCTACAATGGCCGAAGAACTAGTTTTGGATCCCGAAGGAGAAGTCAAGTTTGTGAAAGCCTCAGAGGATGCGAGCTTGATTTGGACATAAGGAAAGAAGGACAAAGTTGATGAGAATGTATTGGATACATCCATAGTGGATGCACCCTCTACATCTGGATGAATGGCCCTCGGGGTCATAGGGGGAGCTAATTTAGCTCTAGACCCCTACGCGGCTAGTATACTCACTCTCAGAGTATGTGCCTTTGGACTCAATCTTTTGGAGTATAAAGGAACCTTCATGCAAGAGCACACATACTGATTGTTAACAGAAAAAAAAATTGGAAATGTTTAAGTGACAGCCTGGTTTACGCGGCAAGCATTAATGGCATAATTTTCACTTTAAGTACACATAAAGTTGTTTGATTACTCATTGCATTCAAATTCAGAGCTAGAAGAGAGTAGAAAGAGCCTTAGAAGTTATTGTGAAGACTTGCAGATTGATCTATCAGTGATTTGCAGTGCATTTGGTCGGTTGCAGAAACCCTAGTTTGTCACGTCGATTCAGTAGTCTTCAGATTATCTTGGAGATTAGTTGGAAAGCGATTAATCAAGTAAGTCATGGCCACTCCCATATTTTTTAATGTTGCGGAGAAGAAGAGATATGTATTTAAGAAACATCCATTTAAGTCAACCCTAGATGATTTAGAGGGAGCATTCTCCCGCATGCCTATGGGCATTATGCATGTGGAAGACATTAGGGCTTACATCTACTACAAGAAAGAACCAGCAAGGTTGAATAGGTTAAGGGTGCACATGGATACCATGTTGAAACTAGATAAAACATTCATGGATGAATATGTTAAGTGGAATGATCACCCTATAGTTGAGTATTCTATGGCATATGAATTTTATGAGACTGAATGGATTAAGATACTATTGAGAAAAATTCATGATGACCTATTTTGGATAGGTGATGTGCCAGTAAGAATCACTAGTAACCTAATACATGAGATGACAGTCCTTTCTAGGATAGGCTTCGTCCTTCCTATGGGAAAGGATGTCAAGAAAATTGTTGGGAAAACTTGTAAGTCAAGGAGTGATAGGTGCAAGATGACTATTGAGCCTATTGAGAAAGCTGACATCAAATGGATGTCTATGATACTTGGATACAAGTTTCATCACACCAGTAGGGTGAATAGTGTGTCTGCGGGCACAATTCTAGCAGCCATTAGACTTGTAAAGGAAGATGCAGAGTTCAACTTGTGTGAGATCTTGCATGCACAGTTGAATGATAACATCAAGGCAATCAAGCATGACAAAACCAAGATATTCAGGTTTGGGTCATTGATCATTTACATGTACCTTCATATTGTTGGGAAAGTATCAGATTTGTATTTGGACAAGTCTATTCCAACCATGCCACATATATCTAACAAAGCATCCACTGAGAGAACATTGAGAGATTATATAACATTGGAGTTGAAGACCTTCAGGGTCAAGATGCAAATGAGGTATAGAATTCAAGAAAACATTGTTGAAAAGTACAAGGATACAATTTGTTTTATGGTTGAAACAAATACAACATGTATGGAGGCAGTTGTACTTAGAACAAAGTGGATTCATCCACTAGGTTATGAAGTAGAGGAACAAGTTTTGGAAGCATATGCTCAAGTATTGCTTTCATCTCCTAATGACCCTAATGAGCCAAGATGGGGAACTTATGAGGAGAAGACAAGAGAAATAGATGTAAAACTAAATAGCACAGCAACTAAGGGGAAAGCCTCTAAGATTACATCTGAGATACTCATAATTCATGGAGTAACACAAGTAGACCTAGACAAAGCAAGGGAAGAAAATATTTATTTGGAAATTGAGAGAGCATCCACAGTGGAAGCTAAGTCTGATGATCCTAAGATGAAAAAGGTAAATATTGAGAAGACTGATGATCCAAAGGATAAACAGGGTAAAATTGATGATATCAGTCTCGCGCCCACTACTACAGTTGATATTGAATCCATAGATGCATCTCCTAAGATGCCCAAGAGGAGAAAACAAATTGCCACAAATCACCCTTCAGCTATAAGTGCAGCCACAAGAAGCAAATTGAAAAATGTGCAGTCACCTCTGGAAGTAGGATTCATACCTAGTCTTCAAGTGTTAAGGACTAGAGTTGTAGAAGAAGGAAGGCTAGATTAGATAGCCAAGTTTTATGAAAAATATCATGAAATTGATAAATCAGAGATTCATGAGATGATGATCAAACACATGATAAAGTTCAAGAAGATAGGTCTTGAATTGAAGACAGCTATCCCAGATAAGGTATGGGAGATTATGGATACCTTGAAGAGACAAGCCATTGAAGAAGACTTCAGAATAAGGGAACAAACACTTGATTCCACTCTTCCAGTATGTTTTGTTGAAGAAAAGTCACTATTATTGAATTTTATGAAGTCGCACGTAAGGAAAAAGATTAGAACACTACACCTCATGAACAAAGGCTATGAGCTGATATCTAAGGAAATAGAGAAGGCCTTTGAGAAGGTATTCTTAGAGCAGCACATGAAACCTAAGTCTGCGCCCATCACTCAAGCACCTAGTGAGCAAGAAAATGCAGTAGAGACCTCCAATATACCATTTACAGGTCCTCAGGATTCAACGCCTATAGTGGTAACACCTACAGAGGCAGTAAAGTCTACACCCATAACAGATACTCAAAAAGATGATGCGATCTTCATTGACAATGTAGAGATTGCAATGGCGGCCATAGACAATGACTTGGATAAGTTTGAAGAAGCTTTTGTGAGCACACAAGAAACTGAAATGTTATGCAGCAACACACCGCCCATTCATCAAGAAGAAGTATTGATTAATGATGAGAAAGAATAAGAAAATATGGTAGAAAAAGAACAAGAAAAGAAAAAATAGAAAAAGAAGAAGAAAAGATAAAAGAAAGTGAGAAAAAGGATGAAATGTCAATCAAGGTGGAACAAGAAGTGATGGATAGCACTCCCATCACTCCCTCTACAGCATTGTTGTCAAGTTTGACACCTGACACATCCAATTTGGACTCATGGAGAGAAGAAGACCTAATTAAGTTCAGCTTCCTAGCTATGGAGAAAGCCAAAGAAAAGCAAGTAATGAGGAATCCCCTCCTAGTAGAATCAGTAAACATTTTGAACAATATGTTTCCATAAGATAAGAAAGTGTCAAAGATACACTCGGTTGATGATGTGAGTACAGTCATCTCATATTTCAAAAGCAATTTCTCAAGCCTTGAAGAATCTGCATCCCTAGTTGTAGAAGAAAAGTATCTAAAGAAGAGATTGAATGAATTAGTGAACAACTTTACACTTGACCTTAGCTCATTCAAGACTGGTCAAGCATCCTTGAAAGAATTTGTAGAACAAGGAAGAAGAATCATTGCAGAATGCATGGATCAAGACAAGCTTACTTATGTTCATTTCAAGAAAATAAAAGAGGCAGAAGATATGATTGAGTAGGTGAAGAGTTCAGTGAAAGAAACATCCAAAAATGTGAACATGTGCAATAATGTCTACCAAAGTTAGATAGACAAAATTGAGAAGGTGGAAAAAGAGATGACAAAGTTAAGGGCTAGACAAACTCAGTTGAGAAATGCTCTTGCACCCTCACTAGACATTCTAAATTAGAATATCAAGGAGATTGATGCCACTATGGTGACATATGATCAAGGTCCTTCCATAGATTTGAAGAAGATGAAGAAGCTTTAGTATGCATTATGCGCCCATCTCCAGATAGTAAAATCTTTGATCTCATTTTGGAAGAAGGAGATCCAAAACCTAAAGATTGCATATCCGGATGTTTTCCCTCAATAAGTATGTATAGATACAATTTTGTAACACCTTTTTCATTAATGTCAAAGAGGGAGTTGTGTATAAAATATGGATCATAATATGTATAGGGAGATATAAGTATATGTATAGCGAACAAAAGTTTTTTGTATTAAGGACAGTTAGCAACTTGGCCATATTCCTTTGTTGCCATCAATGACAAAGGGGGAGATTGTTCGCAAGTTGGCTATACTGATGTATATGACTTGATATAGTGTTTTCATTATGGAAACAAAGTCATATATCAGGTTGGAGTCAGGGCACTTGATGAGAAGATCAGAAATCAATTAAGTGTTGAAGACTGGACAGTATACAGAGTTCCTGCAGCTAAGAGCATCAACGCACATGCATACGAAAGTATTATGGTATGCACCCTAGAAGTTAAGTTGGCTAGACTATATTCATGCTTAGTCTATGAGTGCATGATCAGATGTGCAAGGATGAGAAAGTTACAGTCATTTGAAGTTGCACAGCCAGTGAGTGCCAGAGAAGAACGAAGCATGAAGCCGACAGTTAGTATTTTGGTTTGCAGATATAATGTAATGTTGTAAAGGCTATGTGCCTATTGTATTTAGGTTTCCAACATGTATACTTGTTTGTTTGTAAGCATGCTTAAGCCAATTCATTTGGAAGCGTTGTATGTAATAGGTCTAAGGGCCGACCTAGTTGTTTATTTTGTATGCGCGTATAAATATAAGATGCGCCCATTGTATTCAGTATGGAAGTTGATATAGAGTTGTGATAAGCAGAGAAAAAAAAGTGTGTGAAGATAGTATAAGATGTATTAGAGCTTTGCAAGAAGTCAAAGCATAAGTGCATCAAAGCAACTGATCTAACAAGCAGTGTCACAGTGACAGTTCATCTAGCAGATATAGTGTGTATCTAAGATCAGAAGGTTGTAGCCTTCACCACTTGAGCAGTGAGCTCTTTGACAGTGCGTCCTCTCCCCTAACAAGGACTATTGTAAAAGACTCCTAACAAGGTCCGACCCTTAACAAGGTCTATTGTACTTAAAGCATTGTAAACCAACTCCTAACAGGGTTAAGGATCTTCTAACAAGGATCACAAAACACTAGTACATAATATTACTGGGTGTCAATTCCCACCGGGGTTTTTATCTATTTGGGTTTCCCCTTAACCATATTGGTTTCATGTGTTGATTTCATGTTTCATGTTTTTGTGAATGTTTAATTCAGTACTTAAGCATTTAAGTTCAGTATAAAGATTAAAGTGAAAGTTAAAATACAGTGAACACTGATTCACCCCCCCCCCCCTCTCAGTGTTCTCATTCCTAACAATTACTACTCAACAAGGTTACGATGGATTAGGTCTTGGCATTAATGAACAGGGTATCAAGGTCCCTATAGATCCTCCTACATGTGTTACTAGGTGTGGTCTAGGTTTTATACTTCAAGATACTAATTTGTCTTCTTCAAATCATTCTTCATCCCAACACAAACCTCCTCTTGACATTGTTTTACCAATACCATCCATTATCACTCCTCCTTTTGATGACCATTTGGATTTAGCTAAAAGAAACTTTTGGAGAATTAAATATGATCCTAAAATTTATTTTCCTTATATACTTCTTCCTAATAATCAAAGACCTATTAATGGTGAATTTATATGTCTTTTTTTTATCATGACAATAAACACTATCTTTTTTATTGTATTGGATTTAGAGAATTTACTCAAGATTTGGTAGATAGATATCTTCTTTCTTTAACAAGGGATCTTATGATTTTTATTGATATCAAAGACTATATTTTTCCCTATTATTTTTCTCTCCATTATGTAAATTTAGTATCTTGCATCATTGGAGGCTCTTTGCTTTTCATAATGTGCATTTTAAGCATCACAATAGGGTTGTTTTCCTTATTTCCTCGCTTGGGGGGAAAGGTATCTCTATTCCATCTAGGTTTTTCCTTAAAACCTTAAAACCTTGTAGCTTTTTATAAATGGATAGATAAATTTTCAAAAGAATTAAATAAAAAAATATTATTATGTTACAAATAGTTCAATCAAATTTAAAAATATTTTAGTAAAAAATAATTAAATAAATTATAATTACTTGAATATTTCTAGACGTAAAATGCAATGCATCAAATAAATTTTTTAATCAATGTGTATCTACCACATGACACTCTAACCAATATAATCAAACTCGTTCCATAAAAAGAAACTATTATTATTATTATTATTATTATTATTATTATTGATCGGTAATATTGTTTGTTTATTAATCTAGAACCGAATGTAATCCTGGCCCGAATTGGGGATGGTTACGGAATAGGAAACCGCCTTCCCAAATTTAACAAGAAACCCCCAAGATCCATAAACAACTCTAAAAAGTCAAAATGTGTGACCAGTTAAATAGTTAAAAAATTATGATTTATCCTTTCCTCCCCCCTTAATCTGGGAACACATAATCATATCAAAAGTCTTCTATGCATTTTTTATTTTTTTCCCCCTCTCAATTTCCCACCCATCTTCTACACTAGTTGCCTTTTTCTCCCAGTCCATAGTATTCTCATGAGGTGTCCCTACTACATTTGCCACACATCGCACAACATGTTTGTTTTTTTCTTTTGGCATATGACTATCTTACATATCTCAAGACCCCTTAGGTATCTTTTTTTCCCTTCCATCTAGTGTTGTTATGTTCTTTTGCTTGACCTCCAAACCAAGACCAACATTGGCAACATTAACATTGCACAATGTTGGAGACTTACCCTAAGTCCGAGCCTCACTCTGAATCTAGGCCTTGGTTAGATGTTGTGACACTATCTTGTCAACATTAACATTTCACAATGCTAAAGCCTATGAGACCTACCTAACACTCATATTTACACTATTTTATTCTCCATGCTTTTAGTACTTATTTCATAGACATACTTGATCATTTGAGACACTTATGTATTTGAGGATTTGTCGAATCCTATTTTATATGTTTGGTACCTAATTATGTAATCAGGGTACACTCGAGACACTATATGTTTTGATTCAATTCCAATTTATGATGATATCACAAATGATGTACTACACTATTATATGCTATTGCGATGAAAAGTAGGTTTAGGAAATTGATGTTATGCTAGTTATTTCATTTACAGACATAGTTTTATACCATGCAGTATTGATGAAATATCGTGTTTTATATCATGTGATTTGGACCTACTGATGTGTGCAATGAGTGTGTAGGATTAGTTGACCATGGATCTAAATGCAGGGACCCAATATTTGAACCTATGTTTATATCGTGCATTCCAAGGTCCTCTTTGTATAAAGAAATGTGGACCTTGTTGTATAGTCTTTATTTCGTAAATGTGGTTTGCATGTGTGTATTTAATTTAGTTATTGTATATGTGAAACAACCATGTCATTGTTTTAATTAAATGTGCCAAATTTGGAAAATTGTTGCATAACTGTTGGCATGGTTAAGTGAATTGTATTTGGTTGGGTCAAGAGTTTGACTAGGGGTTTACCTTAGGGTAGAATTAAGTTACCTTGGGTTGGGAAGTTTCTAGATAGTCAACCTTGACATGAAATCCGTGTGTAAACTTTAGGTGAAGTTTAGGAGGGTCATTTGGGCTCCCATAGGTTAACTAGGGTCAGTTTTAGCTACCCAGGTTGGTACCTTAGGGGTTAGGGGTCATTTTCAGCCCATTAAGAGTCTTAAAACTCATTTATGACTCCCCTAAAGTCAAGATTTCAAAGTTGGGCAGATTTGAAGAGTTGTAAGATTTTGGTTAACCTCTCTCTTCTTCCCAAATTTGCTCTCAACTTCATTAATGAGAAGGAAGGAAAGTGGGAAGAAGGGAATAGAAGTTTCTTCCTCTTTTCTGATCGGTTCCTATTTTTTAGGAGGTTTTCCTATTTTAGGGAAAGCTTGGGGAAGGGTTTGAGTGTTCACCCACTCTCTAGATTTGGAGATCATTCAGTTTTGAAGGAGCTTAGGAAGGACTAGCTTGGAAGGAGTTTTTAATTTCAGTTATTCATCCTTTGCTTGGATCAAGGTAGGATCTTGTGATATTTGTTTGCATCCCTTGCATGTGTTTTGATCTTGGAGCTCCATTAATGGAGTCCATGGCTTTTTAAGGTTTTTATTTTGAAATTTAAGTTTTGTAAATGTTGTTTTTACTTTGTGAATTCATTTTGGGATGGGATTCTTCAAGGTTTACTCACCCTAGGGAGGGTGGAGTAACCTTGAAGGGGGTAGAAGGAAGAAGACCCAGGATGTGCAGAGTCTCTTATGTGTAGAGGGATAGACATGGGGTTCCACGATACCCATGATGCCAAGTATGGCCTACAAGCACCTGAGGGGAAAAAAGAGAGTTAGACCACATCTTTTTGAAGATGGTCTTCCCAAGTCCATGTGTGATTTGAGAAATTTGTATATGTACTATGGCTTCTCCACCTAGTAGTCCACCTCTACCCTATTTCAGGAAGGCCTCTTGGAGATCTTCCTCTTGTAAAACCTTGTTGGGAATATCATTTAAATGTCTTTGTGTCTTGCTTGTTTCTTCATGTTGAGTTTTTGTTTGTATCCCGTTCCAAAACTGGATCACCTAGCTCGGGGGTGGCCTTGAAAAGGCCTAGGTTGGGAGGTGAGCCTTTGTGGTCAACCTTGCAATTACAGGTACCCAGCTAGATTCAGGGCTTGTTGGATTTGTGGACTTAGGAAAGTTTCAGTTTGAAATTATTGTAAATTTACATTTCCAAGTGTATGTTAAAAAATTGGAATCAGGGATTCCTTTGTAAATTAAACAATGATTTTAGTATTTCTTATAAGAAATTTATCTTAGAAAAATATGGAATTTGGTAAAATGGGTTCTTTTATGGATTAACTTCAATAAACCATATTGTATTAAGTGTATGGATTATTTGAAATTTAGGACATTCAATTTTTTTGTTACATAAATTAATGCAACTTCCATATTTGATTGGGCATTAAGATGCAAATATATATTTCTTAGTGTAAAAGAATTTTTTTTAAATATATCTTTGGCAAAGTTAAATTAATATTCTATTTTGGTTATGATTAATTTATTTAGCTTGTATTCTAAATTTAAATTATATTGTTGAGATAAGGACAAAAAAAATATATAATAATAATTTATTTATTTTGTACTTAACATTTTTTTGAAAATTTCTCAAAAAAATAAAATGCCTAAAATAGAAATTTTATTCCTATGATAGGTTAAGCTACAATTATAGAATGCAAATATCAAATTTGTTTTTTAAAAATAATTTCCCTAATACCCCATGTTTTTAAATTCAGGAAATTGTATGTCCACCAATAATTAATAATTTAATTATATTAAAAATTTAATTAAATATAGTCAACATAATATATATAAGCTTTATTAATAACTTTAAATTATAATTTTCTTTTATATTTTAAAAGCGCCGGGTGCTATTTTATTTCAAAAAATAATAATTAAATTTGGAGGTTGGAGGCGAGCCGAAGCCCTAACCCCTAAACCCTCCTTCGCACAGGAGCAACAACGGAGGCCGGCCCCCGCGCGCCACCATCGTGTGGTGGGCGGGAGCAGCGCTCGACACTGCAGCGCCCACCCCCACTCCGCTCCCTCTCACCTCTCTCTGCTCTCCCCACTCTTCGCTCCTCCCCTCTCCATCACGCCTCCTCTGCGCACATGAAGATGTGGTTGCAGGGCTCACACGAGGTTAAAAGAAAAAAATGGATGTGTTCTTTTTATGAATTTTTGCTTTAAACATAGTTTGTTTAAAGTATTTAATCTAGCGGTTTGTTAAATTAAATTTATATTATATTTAATGATTAATATAGATTTATTTTTAGTTGTTTTTAAATTAGTTTATTAAAAAAAAGTTATAAATATTATTAGGTTTAGTTAAATGTGTTTTATGCTAAGTAAATAGCATATTTAGGTTTGAATTTAGCTAATTTAGTTTTTATATTTTAGTTAGATATTATATGTTTCAATATTGCAATTTGTAGATTTATTTTATTAAGTTATTATTTTGAAATTTAAATTAGATGTTATGTAATAGGCATGACGTTCATTTATATTTTTTTTGTAACAAATATTATAGTGATTAATTTATAATGATGGACATGGTTAATTCCTAAATAAATTAAATTGAATCTTATTTAGATCAACTTGTTTTAAAAAAGAGTAGATTATTTTATTAAAGATTTATTTAATAGTTTATTGAATATTCTATTTTGATGTTATCGACTTATTTTTATCATCGTCCTATGGTCTCGTCTAGGGTCTTAATAACCTCATTAGACTTGATGACCAATTATCGTGCACGGTTGACTTTCTGGTCAACTTAGTCAAACCTTGGACACCATCTCGATTTGCATGCATAATTTTTACCTTGGCATGTTTTAACTTTAGCAGAACCTTGTCGGTCATGTTTGGGCACAGTTGACTTTTTGGTCAACCCTCGGTCAAACCTTGGTCAAACACCTCAATTTGTGTGCCCAAGTATTCCTGGATGCATTTTGTATCCTTTTAGCTTGGTTGCATGTACTTCGGTGCATGGTTGACTTTTGGTCAACTCTAGTTGACTTTTAGTGAACTATCTCATTTTGCATGTCAGTCAAAGCTAGTAGTCTAGAGAACCTTATAGCTTTGTTTGGAGCTATTTGATGAAGTTTGACTTTTGGTCAAACTTGGTCAAACATGGTCAACCTGGTATCGTTTGACCCTTGGGGTGCTTTTAGACACTTCTTTTTCCTCTTTTATTTTCTCTCTGCTCCGTTTTGCGTGCATGTAGAGACTTGTGCCAGTTAGTGTTTCTCTTCTTAGTTGCATATGTCGGTATGTTGTAGACAGTTAGTAAGTTTTTAGAAAAAAATTGTAGTTGTGTTTTGCTCACTTTTTGGGCATGACAAAGCCTCACCCTAATTTTGGGCCTCAAGAAGATGTTGTGACGCTATCTTGTCATCAACTTGTGAATAGGTCATTGGCTACTCTCCCTTCTTCTCCACCATATATTGGAATGGAGATATTGTTTTCCACCAAGAGGCCAACTTATCTACTCTTTATTTTGCACATTTGGTCAATCTATGTCCTATCTTAAAACATCTTCTGCAGCGAAATGAAATCCCTTCATAATCCAAGGCCTTCTTCCAACAACTTGTTGATGATTTGATCATGATTTCTTTTGGGAGACCATTAGAAACATACATTTCCATAAGAAACTAGGCATATGTTGAATGCAAAAGGTTGGGAGAGCTATCATCCACCATAAAAAAAAACTACCTAAGGAATTACCTACAACTTCAAAATATGAATCAAACCAAAAATGTAAAGGGAGGTTGGGAAGCCTCACCCAGATTGGAATCCTGTCAAAACCTTAAGTAGCAAGGTTGAAAGTCGGATGCCAGGGTTTCAACATTAGTGGAAATTATCTTCCCAACCCCACTGATATTGACATAAGATTTTGTTTCTATCTTGAACATCCTGAAACATAACAATAAAGAAACCCCCAACAACATGATGTATTTGTACACAACCCTTCAAGATGGGCTCTCATAACTTAGAAATCCACCCATGGAGGTCATGTAGACTTGACCACAACCCCCTAAACCTCATGATCAGTCCAATACTTGAAAAAACTTCAACATTATGCACCAACTCCTTCTCTACTTCACCCTCCAGATTACCCATATCAACCATGCAAACACCAATTGAGGAAAGCCCAGTGGGCCCATTAGGATGACGTTCTAACAAAACCCTAACACTATCTTTATTTGGCCCTTTACCATCCAAACTCTAGCTCTCAATCTTAGCATTTACACTAGTTTTTGTAGGCTAAGCTGAGCATGATAGGTCAGCTTGTCTTTCCACGCCAAACCCAAATTCTCCATGCCGACTCTTATCAGCTAGTGGCTTGGTCCCCATTGTCCAGATCTTTTTCTTTTGGTTGACATTACTCCAACCCTATTCCTCATTGCCTAGACATGCCATGTAGCTGTTGGAACAACTACAAAAACCTTAACCGTTGGAGATGATCACAATCACTCCATTTGAAATTTTTAGTATAACCCTCTAAATTGTTGAACCTTGGTTGTAAGCTTTATAGGCAAGAAGCCTCACTATTTCACCAAGGGTCATGGTAACAATTCTCCATTGAGAACTACGGTAGAGAGCAACCTTGTGAGAACTTGAACCTTGGTTGTAAGCACTATACGCAAAAAGTCTATTATTTTTATTATTATTATATTACAAAATGGTTGAATCAAATTTTATTCTATAATAATGAAAAAGATTATTGTCAAATCTATTAGATTTCCACAATCCATACAAATGCTATATCACTTTCTAGATTTCATTATATGGAATTTTTTAAAAATAAAAAAAATTATTGTATTGAACTCTTTCCCGGCCTACCATACAATTGCTTCAGACGTCATCAAAGTACAAATTTATCCTTCATATACAACATGTACGTTGAAAACTGAGTAGCCGGCAAGCATACGTCACGACACAGAACAGAACGATTGACATGGAAACACAATCTTATACGTTTCTTTAACCACAAGTAACATACAATCCATTGGTTAACAGCGACCTAATCCTTTTGGATAAGCCGAATTCCAACTGGAAGAATTTTCCGGAAAATTACAATAATATCCCACATGGATCCCAAGGGTTAGCATTAAAGAATTTATACAAAAGACTTGAAATCACAGCACAGGCCAATGGCCATTCCTAAAACCCACCTAATTGTTCGGAGTTAAATTTCCGTTTTCCTAATGGGCAGATATTCTCCAAGAGTGCCGCCCTTCAACTGGTCCACAATCCACCAATGATCAACGCCTTCACCGTGATAAGCCTTGCACACAAAGTAAAGCACGCTCTGCGTCAACGGCCCCATCACACTCACTGCACACTCCGCCATCAAAAGAGCCGTTCCATAAACACCGCTTTCCTCCACGCTCAACGAATCCCAATTCTCATTGACAGCCAAATAACTAAGCCCAGCTTTGATCATCAGAAAAAAGAACGTAAGCACCAGCGCTGACGTGTCCTTTCCCGTCATAAGACCGTGGCTTTTCTTCACGCCCTCCAAACCACAGCCCTTCTCCTCCAAAACACAGACCACGCACGCCAATCTCCACACCACGACGACGTAAAGCCAGATGCGAACGAGCACCACGCACGTCACTATCAGAGCCGCATTGAACGGCCCAGCGGACGAAACATTGAAGTGGTTGAATCCCCAGATCAGCAAACAGACCACAACAGAGAACCCCGCTACGTTGGCCACGTGGAAGAGAAACGCCCACGTGGACGTCACCGCGATGCGCTTGCACGCCCCGGGGAGCGCTCTGCTGAGCTTCGCGAACGACGGCTCTTGTTTGGAGGTGTACACGCTGGCAACGGCGAACGACGTGGCCGCCGTCAGGAGAAACGAGAGCGCGTAGACGAAAACAGCGTAGGCGGTTTCGAGGGCCACGAATACCGCCAGCTGGCGCCGCGAGTCCCGCAGGGCGCGGAGGTCGTAGACGTCGTCGCCTGTTATGAGGTTTAACTGGTCTGTAAGGATTTGAAGAGAGAGGGGAACGGATATGAGCGTGTGGAGGAGAGTGGCTAAGGAAAGGGGCAGAACTAGGGTTATAGTTATCGCCCCGATTACTTTCGGGCAGCACCGCAGTATTCTGAAGGACTCCGCTACGATCCCGATGGCGTTTAGGCCCTGTAATGCTGTTTCTGCTTTGCCTCCTTCCATCCCAAAGAAAACCCAGCTGTTTGTGAATGAATCGCCGCTTTTGACTAGTTGGGCCTCTTTGCCATGGTTTTATATGCTTTTCGAAATTTTATGGTTGGGAAATTTTTTTATGGCTGGGAAGTTCTTGTTGTCAGTTTGAAAAAAAAATTTCAGTCAAAGGCTAGCTATGCACGATTTGTATCAGAGGTGGGCCCGATGGTCGTCAGAGGCTGCTATCCTCATTTGGTATTGGGATAATTCTATGCAGCCATCTAGAAGATTCTGTTTGACAAATGGAGGCGTGGGAAATGTATGGAACCGAAATGAATAGCGGATTCGGCCTTGATA
The DNA here is from genome assembly GCA_027943335.1 of Chamaecyparis obtusa. Classification (NCBI taxonomy): domain Eukaryota; kingdom Viridiplantae; phylum Streptophyta; class Pinopsida; order Cupressales; family Cupressaceae; genus Chamaecyparis; species Chamaecyparis obtusa. The sequence goes on from BSBK01009818.1 coordinate 437,859, forward strand.
CTTGCTTTGAATTTGACTCACGTTTAGGCAGCTTGCTTTTGGTTGGATTTAAACTTTTTTAATTTAAGGAAGTTTCTGTCATTAAAATATACATAGTTGTTAGGCTGCTAAATGAGGTATTGCCTAAATAGCCAGCTAAAACGTAAATTACCTATATAAAAGGTTTGAAAAAAATAAACGTTTTAGTTTGCTGTTTAGACATTGCCGCTAAATGAGATCGTCCATCCATTGCGACAAATTTGCAGTCTAATGACATTGAATTAATTTACAAAGTGAAGTCTAAATGGTTTACACTTTTTTTTTTTTCACAAGGGACAATTATAATGCTTTTCATGGTGTTTAAGGTCATTAGAAATACATAAGGAATATATTATTCTATATGAAAAATAGATTTCAATACGAATGGAAATAAAATTATTTGATGGTCTATAATTTTAGGCGATCTAGATTGAGTATGTACACACAGTATTTTTTGTATTTATGATTAGAAAATTATTTAATTACCACAACACATAATTTTTAGAGTCAATGATATTAGGGAAAAAAGTTATTGAATTTGATTGTGGAAAAAATCACATAATCAAATTTAAAAATAATTAATGTCAACACTTATCTAGCTCTCTCAATATCATATTATTGTTTGGATGGTTATGGATTATATGTAGCTAGTTTTGCCATGTTTATGGAATAGGTGTGATCTCATTTTCGTAATAAAAATTGTCTTTTGATAATCTTTAGATTGTCTTTTCCTTGTTTTATTTTTTGATAATCTTTGATTGCAAAATATATGTTTGATACAAGGCAATATCTATTTATGGTGCCTCCTAAGATATTTTAAGAATCTAATAAATAAATTATTTAAATATCAAATATAATAAACAAATTATTGTAATTTTAAAATTAAAAATTTCTGAAAAAACAATATTTAAATTAAATATTTGAATTTTATTAAAATAATAAATTATTTTAAAATAAATGTAAATTTCAAAATATAATAAAATCTATGGGCCAATCAATAACAAAAGAAATAAAATGAAGTTTAGATTCAAAATAGAATATCAAATAAAATAACTTAAATAGTTGTAATATTAAAACAATTTTTCTGGAGGGTCAGCGACAAAGCACGTGTTCCGCTTCCCAGCTTCAATTTTCTTACCGACACGTGACACGGGCCGTCTGTCTTGACACTAACGTGGGCCATATCAGCTGTTGAACATCAATTTTTGATACAAGACAATACTTATTTAACATAGTTCTATTCAATGAACTTCCAGATGCTCTGGCTTTCTGTTGAACATCAATTTAGACTTCAAAATCTTCAATTAATGTAAAGTAAACAAACCTGCATTTTTTTCTAACACGTTGGCTTTCAAAGGACGAGTTAATTAAAAAACACAAGGAATTTGATGTCATTGGGTCAGCCATGCTCTCAACAATGGCATTTCGCTTGTGTTTTCTCTTCTAATATATATTCTCTGGCTGGATAATTTTTTTTAAAAAGAACATCCTTAATTATATTTGTGTGCATTCAAAAATAGAAAATTTAAAATAAAAGTAATCATTTCATCTCTTTGTTTCCACACATTTATTTGAGAACCAAATGCATTGTCAAATCCGTTAGTGTCAGATAAAGCGCATCGTGGTGACGTCCACGTGGGCGTTACTCTTCCACGTGGCCAACTAGCGGGGTTCTCTGTGGCGGTCTGTTTGCTCATCAAGAAAAGCCACGGTCTTATGACGGGAAAGGACACGTCAGCGCTGGTGCTTACGTTCTTTTTTCTTTTGATGGCGAAGTGTGCTGGGGCCCTCGACGCAGAGCGTGCTTCGCTTTGTGGACCAGTTGAAGGGCGGCACTCTTGAAGAGTAAGTGCCCATTAAAACCAGGGATTTGAGTCGGAATAATTAGGTGGGTTTTAGGGGATTGTATTTGAGCTACTTGGTGAATTCAAGTTTTTATATATATTGTGTAATATTAGGCACTGCAATAAATGTGGGATATTTGTAATATTGTACTTTTCTCGAAAATTCCTCGAGTTACAATTGGGCTCATCCAGAAGGATTAGGGCGCTGTTAACCAATGGAGTAAGTTACTTGTGGTTAAAGAAACGTATAAGATTGTGTTTACATGTCAATCGGTTCCGTTCTGTGTCGTGACGTATGCTTGCTGGGTACTCAGTTTTCAACGTCGCTTTCTTTTAAAAAAGGGTATTATCCACAAGGATATGCTCTTCTCTATTTTCTTTTGAAAAAGGAAAGAAATCGTATATGAGGGATAAATTTGTACGTCTATGGATTCTGAAGCAATTGTGATTTAAGAAGATGTACGGTACGCGGGGAAAGCGGGGAAAACAGTTCAATACAATAATCGTTTTTAAGTATTGTATAATAAAATTTGATTGAATCATTTTGTAATATAATAATATTTTTTATGGGCTGGGTTTGATTCTATTGGCTAGAGTTTCATGAGGTAGCTATATATTGATTAAAAAGTTTATTTGATGTATTGCATTTCACATCTAGATAATTATAATTTGTTAAATTCTTTTTCACTAATTTATAATTTGTTAAACTTTTTTTTACTAATATATAATAAAATTTGATTGAGCTATTTGTAATATACTAATAATATTTTATTTGATTCTTTTGAAAATTTATATTCATTTAAAAAACATACAAGCTTTTAGGAAACAAATTGTTCAAATGCAATATTTTTTTCTAGAATTATATAAGAGATCAAGAAATCATTTTATAAAAATATAAAAAAAATAAAAATATTTTATAAAATTCAAAATACTTTATGAAAAAATGATAAAAATGATTTTTTAACAGAAGTTAAAAATTCGATGTATATAGACATGACACAATTGATTAATTTATGTGATCCTCAAATTGTGATAGCTTGTTTGTTCTAATTGATACAATGTATAATGAATGTTGAACAATTAATTTCATTGGCCCTTGAATTTAAAAGAAGTGGGACACTCTATTGTTTTGTCATTTACAAACTCTTTCCATTCCACCCACACATGGTTTACATATCCTTTTGTTACCATTCCTTCTTTCATTGTAAATGTACTTGAAATGAAGAATTATTGACAATATTCCAATCTTGTTAGTCATAAAAATACAAAAAATGTAATTAATTTATATAATTCTCAAATTCTTGATAACTTGTTTGTTCTAATTAATAAAATGCACACTAATACTAAAATATTAATTTCATTAGCCTTAAAATGTTAAAAAGTGGGGTATCATTTACAAACACTTTCTATGTAGAAAAATCTCTTTTGTTACCATTGCTTCCTCTACTCTAGATGTTATAATGCATAAGCTAATTGAAGTTGAAAGGAGAATTGATAGTATGTTGAGAGGGAAAGAAACTGATAGCATTTTAAAATTTTAAACTGATAGTGTGACACAATTTTAAAATTTTACCCTAACCAAAATTTTATATGTCCATAGTAAAACTAATAATTTTACACCAACCCATTCCCTAGTAATTGGAATGATGTCGAAATACAAGATTCAATTTCTATGGATCTTAGATGACCATCATATTGATTCATAATCTAACATTATATACAAAATTTCTATGAGATTGATACATTCTCAAGATATATCTTCTTTCACATAGTAGTGCATTAATTACATTTTCCAATGAGAAGATCTAAAAAATAATCATTATGATCCATTAAATATGCTAGATTAAAAAGGTTTAAATGATTAATGACATCATTTATTGATGTTTTGTAATAAATGCATTATTTTTCTTCTTTTCTAAATATTTGAAGTCAAATTTATTCAATTATACTTGTATACTTAAAGATAAATAATGAATTACTAATTTCTAATTTAAATTGTGTTATCTTACCTTGAGATTCAATTCAAAACAATATAAATACTAGTAGTCGCATGCTTTTGTGCATGTAATAGTGTGCATATAGGAAATTAGATTTTCAAAAATGTGAAATGACCATTAATAATGTAGGGAACTAGTCAAATATTTATTTTCAACATCCAATTGAAATGAGAAATAATAATAAAAAAATTAATTACATCCAAATTAATAAAAAACATTAGAATTATGAAATTAGATTTAAAAAATGTGAAATGACCGTTAATAATGTAGAGAATGAAATTTAAAAATTATACATGATCATTTAAATAATTATTTTCAACATACAATTGAAAATAGAAACAAACAAAAAAATTAGTCAAAATGATTATGGAAATAAAAGCTCAATGAATAATGAAACTAAAAAATCATAGAAACAAAAACTTTTTTAGAATAAAAAGTAGAAAAAAACATGCAGAATTCAAGATTAGCAAACATGGATGAGCAAAAACAAAGGAAACAAAGAGTTTTGTTTGAGATTTGTAAGATTGAAAAAAATAACCAAAAATTTGTATATCTGTAAAGAAAAAATGAGAAGGGTTGACAATTTTCCCATAATTTTATTTTTTATCTAGCAAAGCTCCCACAAATACCTTATGAGATAAATTAAGTCATATTATTTTTTTGTCTAATATTTTATTCAATTTCTCCATCAAAATTTAATTAAATTATTTAAAAATCATATATTCAATTATATATCAAGATTATAAAAATAAAATACTAAAAAATAGACAAAATCTATATAAAATTATTATAAAGGTTTAACCATCTCTATTAACATACAAACGCACTCATAAAAAACCCTCGAAATAAGACTAAAACGAATCTTCATGATATATAACAAACACAATTATAAGCACACAAAATAAATAAATAAAAACAACAAAAAATTCAAACCTTCCATACAATTTTAATATTTAAACTATTTAGTCCCATACATTTTTTATTCAATGTATTTATTTCCATCTATATTTATTAATTATTAATTTATATTCTTGTAAAACACTTTGGTCTTTCCATGCGCATGATTGTAGACCACTCTTTATACAAGCAAAACATAAACATCAACGATTCCAAGGATTCTCCATCAAATATAGGAACCCCTTTGTCTTACAAGGAAAAATTAAGCGTGTATGGACCCCATTCTAAATAGAGTTTAAATCAAAGAATAAGATAGAGCTTATGATTTTTTTAATTTTGTAATTTGAAAATAAGACTAAATTTGTTTAGGTGAAATGTCAAAAACGGTAAAGGATTATTTAATAAGATATATATTGATTCTAATTACTATTTAGACTCGAAGTATATTTAAAAGTTTAGTTTTATTTAATTTAGTATAAGTTATTGTAATGATAGGTTGTTTGGTTTATTTTTATTACAAGATTATTTAATATACATAATTATAATATGTTGGATCTTCAACTAAAATATATATAATTATATATAGTTTAGTTTTATCAATATGTTGGACTCTCAACTAGAATAGATTCCACATGATGAGAAGGAAGGCTTATTTGAAATGTTGGTTCTAACAATCCTAGAGGATTATTGAGGTTGTCCCATTCAAGTTCATTAGAGTACTAATGAGGAGCTAGGAGAGAGAATTCATAAGTAAACTAGAGAAAATGGACTATAGATATACTAATAAAAGATTATGGATGATGTGTTACTTCAATATAGTCTCCAGTCAAAGTTGTAGATCTTAAAATGTTAAAAAAATCATGTTTGGTGAATTTTCTACATTGTACAAGATGTAATTTTCTAGATATGATGATAAATGATTGTTCACCACAATAAGATGTCACTATAAATAGTGTCATTATAAACCTCATTATCCAATTACCATTTGAAGATTGACCTATTTACCTAGCTTAAGTTTACGTAGGTTTTTTCATGCTTTTGTCTCACGTCATGTGGTTCAAACACATTGCCCTCACTTATAAGTGTTTTGTCTTTAGAGGACTAGTTTGAATCATGTTTTGTCTTCCAACATCAACATGATTCAAACATATAGCCCTACCAAGAATGAAAATATTAATATTTTATATATAAAAAATTCCAGAAAAGAAAAACTAGAGGGCCATTTTATCCTTTTCCCATCTAATTAACCATCTGCTTGAATTTTGTCAAAAAATAGTTGTCTGGTTAATTGATCTCTTTGTTGGTTAAGAATCATTATTTCTTGGCTATCTTCAACCATGATTTTGTGGAATTCTTGAATGATTCATTTTTTGTAGATTATTTATTTGAGATAACTAAGTATGATTGTTATGGGCAAGGGTGATTCAATGACATAGGCAATTGCAGCCTTGTGTATTTTGTGTGCCCAAATAGAACGTCTTTGTTTGCTATGAGCATAATACCTTTTCTCCCATATAAAGTGCTTTGGTTTGTTGTTGTGGTTAGGTACATATAGAAGGTTGCGTAGGGGAAGATAAAGTTTAGAAGGAACAAAAAAATAGGAAGTTATTTAAATAAAAATCTTGGTCAAGATAGAATTACACCTGTTATCATTGATTACAAATTTTTGAAAATTATTTGTATCTTGTGTCCATACTTAGCCATGCCTCCATCCATAGGAGAATATTCTAAAGTATTTGCAGTCTTGTTGGTCCTCCATGTACCTATAAAAGGTACCATCCATCTACTATTCACAATTTTACCTCTATTGTTTGATTGACCCACAACGACTATAGAATGCACCATTCATTAACTATTTGCGAATCTTTACCCCTATGGTGGTTATTTTTTTTGAGATGGAAATATTTGTAGTAACATTCAAGCCTTTCACTCAAATATGGTGAAGGGGAAACTTTGGTCAAGATGAAGAAGAGTGGATATGGAATGAACTCGATTAATAAATTGTGGGCAACACTTTTGAAAGTGAATATATAGTATTTTTACTTGGATGAAAAATTTACTACCATTTATGAGAAGCATTTCTTTCTCTTTGATCATTTTTGACATAAGGTACACATTTCTTTTCCATTCTTCCTATTGTCTTCTCTTACTTACATAAAAGATCAAGGAGAAAATCCTAAAATCCCTATGTTACACAAGGGTCTTATCTTATTGATTGTGGAGCACTAGAAAACTTGCCCCTCCCACTCCAAATCAAAACCTAGGGCATCCTTTGTTCCCTCTAAAGAGGATGACGATTCTAAGAAAGAGGATTTTGATAAAACGTATCTGGAAAGAGATGATTGAGAGAATGAGAATGACTCAGAGATAATGTCTCTTGACAAGTGTAATACCCCAACCATAGTTTTCTTTCCAATTTATATGGTCAGACTCTTTTAGGCCACTTTTTATGTATGTATTAGGTGAAATGTCAAAAACGGTAAAGGATTATTTAATAAGATATATATTTTTAATTTGTATTCCATATATTATGGAGTTATCGACTCTAATTACTATTTAGACTTTGGAAGTATTTTTAATAGTTTCATTTTATTTAATTTAGTATAAGTTATTGTAATGATAGGTTGTTTAGTTTATTTTTATTCTAAGATTATTTAATACGTATAATTATAATATGTTGGTCCTTCAAATATATATAATTATATATAGTTTAGTTTTATCAATATGTTGGACCCTCAACTAAAATAGATTTCATATGATGAGAAGGAAGGGTTATTTGAAATGTTGGTTCTAAGAATCCTAGAGGATTATTGAGGTTGTCCCATTCAAGTTCATTAGAGTACTAATGAGGAGCTAGGAGAGAGAATTCATAAGTAAACTAGAGAAAATGGACTATAGATATACTAATAAAAGATTATGGATGATGTGTTACTTCAATATAGTCTCCAGTCAAAGTTGTAGATCTTAAATTGTTAAAAAAATCATGTTTGGTGAATTTTCTACATTGTACAAGATGTAATTTTCTAGATATGATGATAAATGATTGTTCACTACAATAAGATGTTACTATAAATAGTGTCATTATAAACCTCATTATCCAATTACCATTTGAAGATTGACCTATTTACCTAGCTTAAGTCTATGTAGGTTTTTTCATGCTTTTGTCTCACGTCATGTGGTTCAAACACATTGCCCTCACTTATAAGTGTTTTTTCTTTGTAGGACTAGTTTGAATCATGTTTTGTCTTCCTACATCAACATGATTCAAACATATAGCCCTACCAAGAATGAAAATATTAATATTTTATATATAAAAAAAATTCCAAAAAAGAAAAACTAGAGGGCCATTTTATCCTTTTCCCATCTAACTATCTTCTTGAATTTTGTCAAAAAATAGTTGTCTGGTCTAATTGATCTCTTTGTTGGTTAAGAATCATTATTTCTTGGCTATCTTCAACCATGATTTTGTGTAATTCCTGAATGATTCATTTTTTGTAGATTATTTATTTGAGATAACTAAGTATGATTGTTATGGACAAGGGTGATTCAATGACATAGGCAATTGCAGCCTTGTGTATTTTGTGTGCCCAAATAGAATGTCTTTGTTTGCTATGAGCATAATACCTTTTCTCCCATATAAAGTGCTTTGGTTTGTTGTTGTAGTTAGGTACATATAGAAGGTTGCGTAGGGGAAGATAAAGTTTAGAAGGAACAAGAAAATAGGAAGTTATTTAAATAAAAATCTTGGTCAAAATAGAATTACACCTATTATCATTGATTACAATTTTTTGAAAATTATTTGTATCTTGTGTCCATACTCAGCCATGCCTCCATCCATAGGAGAATATTCTAAAGTATTTGTTGAATGTTGGTCCTCCATGTACCTATAAAAGGTATTGTAATACCCTCTCCTATGGTGATACTTGGACTTTCTGATTTGGACATTCTATTATGATGGTTAGAACTATATATTTACATTTATGTTTTGTGGATGATGATATGTTTATCAGATGATTGATATGCTCATTTATGGTTATTATTTATATGTTTATGAAATTAGAAAACCATCTATCTTTATATGTTTTATGGAGCTGACCCAAGGATTTGAATCTAACCATTATCATGATGTTTTATGTTTCATGGATATGTGTCTGATGTGTTTTCATGACTCAGGATGAAGTCGTAGTTACTCACTTAGTGGAGGTCCCCACGATGTATCGATCCTGGTCATTTGTTTGCATATATCTGATTTGTATGTATATCCATGTGTATACATGTATCTCTTATTGGTGATGCAAGATTGCAGGTATCAGGTATTGTCTCCACCTGGCTTCACAGGTCTAAGCAATCCCTCAAAATCCTTGATCGTTGTTGTTGTTATAGAGATATCACCAAGGTTCCATAAGAAGGAACTCTACCTCTGACCCTTTTATCCTTAGGCGGGGAGTTCCCGAGTCAGTCTTTTGTGTGGATGATGCATCTTTGTTTGATGGATTATGTGGATTTGTTACTTGCATCTTTGAAAGGTTTATATTGTGATCAAGATTATGTGAGTTAAGGTATCTTTTATGTTATGCTAGTAAATATATCCATATCCATATATATATATATATATATATATATATATATATATATATATATATATATATATATATATATATATATATATATATATATATATATATATATATATATATATATATATATATATATATATATATATATATATATATATATATATATATATATATATATATATATATATATATATATATATATATATATATATATATATATATATATATATATATATATATATATATATATATATCTGTGTGTGTGTGTGTGTGTGTGTGTACTTATATCATGATTAAATTATATCGAATGTGGTTTAGTATTTGATTTAAATAATAATGTATTTGATTTAAATGATAAATAAAATAAATATTTATAATATTAGTAATAATGTGTCTTATCTATGGTATATGTACACATAAGCATATGGGTGCACACATATGCCTATGATTACATATAAATTTATGCAAGCTATGTCTACAAGAAATTCTCGCAACTGGTAGCGTGCAAAGCGATACCCGAACCCTCAACCAGCTCAGAGTATGCCTCAGAACTCTAGTTGGGGTAGCTATCAACAGTCTAGTGCACCTTCCATAGGAAGGAATTTTGATAAGAACCCAGGATGTTACTCTTGTGGTCAACATGGTCACATTGTAGTCAATTGCCCTCAGAAATGTACCCCAGTAGCTAGCTATAGACAGGGCACATCAGAACCAACAATAGGTAATGCAGGTAGAACTCATCGAGTGTTTGCCACATTAGACCATGGACAGGCCAATCATCAGGGATCAGTCATCAAAACCCCAGGTTTGTTAAGGGGTATCTCTAACACTATACTATTTGATTCAGGAGCAACATATTCTTTTATTTCTCCTTCTTTAGTAGAGCAATGTGGGCTGAAGGTAGTAAGGCAGGAAGATAGGTGGTAGGTTGAGCTAGCCTCCGAGGTAAGAATAACCTCTCACTCTTGTGTCCAGAGTTGCAAGTTAGAGCTTGGACCTTTTTCCACCTTAGTAGATCTCCAAGTAATTCCTCTAGGCTCGTATGGAGTAGTTTTGGGAATGGATTGGTTGGATGCTCACAAAGCCACTTTGGATTGTAGAAACAAAAGCATTCAATGTTCAGATGACTTAGGAGAACCTAAAAAGATTGTTGGGGTGCAACGACCCATCTCTCTCCACATGATTTATGCGATACAGCTTAAGAAGTGCATACGCAAAGGATGCCAATTGTTTGTTGTCGTAGTAGAGGACTTGGACCAAGGAGAAAGTAGGGATGTATCACTAGATAATCCCCTATTATAGGAGCAATTGGATTTTTTTCCCAAAGAAATTCTAGGAATGCCTCCCAAGAGGGACATTGACTTCCAAATTGAGTTGGTTCCAAGAGAAAAACCAATCTCCAAAGCTCCATAGCGTATGACCATGCAAGAACTTGGGGAACTCAAGCTTAAGTTGGAAGGCCTTTTGGAAAAAGGATTTATCAGACCCAATGTGTCACCATGGGGCGCACCCGTAATATTTGTGAAGAAGAAAGATGGCTCTCTTCGATTGTGCATCGACTATCGTCAACTCAACAAAGTCACGATCAAGAATCGATACCCTTTACCCTGCATTGACGATCTATTTGATCAAATGAAGGGGGAAAAAATATTTTCACAGATTGATCTCAAGTTAGGGTATCATCAACTTAGAATTTGGGAAGCCGATATTCATCGAATAACTTTCTGCACTAGGTATGGTCACTATGAGTTAAACGTGGTACCATTTGGGTTAACGAATGCTCCTTCTGTATTCATGAGCTTAATGAATGGTGTTTTCAGAACCTACTTAGATAGATTTATGATAGTTTTCTTGGATGATATCTTAGTGTTCTCCAAAGTCTTGAAGAACATGAGGTTCATCTTCGCCAAGTATTGCAGTGCCTTAGGGAAAATCAACTTTATGCCAATGCATAAAAGTGTGAATTATTTCAGATAGAGGTTAAGTATCTTGGACACCTCATTTCAGGAAATGGCATCATTGTTGATCTAGCCAAAATTCAAGCCATAGTGGAGTGGCCAACTCCAACTAGAACATTCCCAAAGTTCGCAGCTTTATGGGATTAGCTAGGTATTATAGACGATTTGTCAGAGAGTTCTCTCAGATAACTCATCCCATTAATTCCTTGCAAAGGAAAGGTAAGAAGTTTGTTTGGTCAAAAAAATGTGAGGCCGCTTTCCAATGTTTGAAGGAAAGATTAACTAGTGCTCCAATCTTGGTGGTTCCCGAACCATCAGGAAACTTCATAGTTTGCACAGATGCCTCACTAGAAGGGATTGGGGCGGTTATTTTGCAAGAAGGAAAAGTTTTTGCTTATGAGTCTAGGAAGCTTAAAGATGATGAGCTCAACTACCCCACCCATGATCTAGAACTTGCAGCAGTATTTCATTCCTTAATAAAGTGGAGGTACTTTCTGTTGGGTCATAAATTTGAACTCCAAATAGATCATCGAAGCCTTCAGTATATCTTCTCTCAACCTAACCTCAATGCTAGACAACGCAAGAGGATGGAATTTTTATGTGAATATGATTTCAAGGTTAAGTACATCCAAGGGAAAATGAATGTGGTGGCAGATGCTTTGAACAGGCGCATACATGTTTAATTGACAGTATCCCTAAGCACAGATTTGGAGAAAAGAATCAGGGAGGCTCTCTCTTTCGACTCTTGGTTTTAGGAAGTAAAAGCAGAATTAGAATCAGGAAGACCCTTGGAAGGTCATTTTTTGGGATATTCTTTAGATGCCCTTGGGTTGTTGCGATAGAAAAATAGAATCTATGTGCCCATGACAAGAGATCTTTGTACGCTTATCCTTTCAAAAAGCCACAAGGCTCCATATTCAGCACATCCAGGGGTGAAGCAAATGTATGCTGACCTACCCTAGTTATATTATTGGTCAGGAATGAAGAGGGATATTACAGATTACGTGGCTAGATGTTTGGAATGCCAAAGAGTTAAAGCAGAGCATCAACATCCCGCTAGTCTTTTGCAACCTAACCTAGTGCCAGAATGGAAATCATACATTATTTCCATGGATTTAATTAATGGACTTCCAGTGACTCCCAGGAGACATAATGCTATCATGGTAATAGTTGATAGACTCACCAAGGTAGCCCATTTTTCTCCCATGCAGTCCTCCTACTCAGCAGCTTCTGTAGCCAGAGTATTCATGAAGGAAATTGTGAGACTCCACGGTATTCCCAGGAAGATCATATCTGATCGTGATCCAGTATTCACATTGGCTCTTTGGAGTTCACTTCAGCACACTTTAGGGATTCAACTCAACTTCAGTTCAGCCTATCACCTCGAGATAGATGGGCAGACAGAGCGAGTCAATCAGGTTCTTGAGAATATGCTCAGAATGTATGTTATGGAAAAATAGACCCATTGGGAAGAATATCTATATTTGGTGGAGTTTGTTTATAATAATGGGTATCACAGTTCCATAGGTATGTCCCCTTTTTAGGCTTTGTATGGCCATCCATGCTGCACTCCCTTAAGTTGAGACTGATTGGAGGACAGGGTACTTCGAGGCCATGAGATGTTACATGATATGGAGTAGCAGGTCAAGCATATCAGAGAGCATATTTTGACAGCATAGGATAGGTAGAAGAAGTATGTAGATGCTCACAGGACTGATGTACACTTCGCTCTTGGTGATAGAGTTTTTTTGAGGGTGCGTCCAAGAAAGAGTCCAATCTGTTACGGAAAAGGCTCCAAGTTGGCACCATGATTTGTTGGCCCTTTTGAAGTCCTTGAGAGGATAGGACCAGTAGATTATCGCCTTGCCCTACCACCCAGCCTTGCTCATATTCATGATGTATTTCATGTTTCAGTTCTTAGAAAATATATTCCTAATGTGAATCATGTTTTGGATTGGAATGCATTATAGTAGCGGACGGGCAGCTGGCTTTAGAGCTAGTACGCATTTTGCAGTAGTGGACACTGACCCTCAGGGGTCGCACCATAGATCAGGAAAGTGTCCAATGGGACCCCAATGATGATTCCTCCACTACATGGGAGGATGCTGCTAGACTTAGAGATGCTTATCTGTATCTATATGTAGGCTTCCAGGAGTAAGCCTAAATCTAGGGGGGAAGGATGTAATACCTTCTCTTATGTTGATACTTGGACTTTCTGATTTGGACATTCCATTATGATGGTTAGAACTATATATTTACATTTATGTTTTGTGGATGATATGTTTATCAGATGATTGATATGCTCATTTATGGTTATCATTTATATGTTTATGAAATTAGAAAACCATCTATCTTTATATTTTTTGTGGAGCTAACCCAAGGATTTGAATCTAACCATTATCATGATGTTTTATGTTTGATGGATATGTGTCTGATGTGTTCGCATGACTCAGGATGAAGTCATAGTTACTCACTTAGTGGAGGTCCACACAATGTATCGATCCTGGTCATCTATTTGCATATATCTGATTTGTATGTATATCCATATGTATACATGTATCTCTTCTTGGTGATGCAGGATTGGACGTACCTGGTATCATCTCCACCTGGCTTCACAGGTTTGAGCGATCCCTCAAAATCCTCGATCATCATTGTTGTTACAGAGATATCACCAAGGTTCCATAAGAAGGAACTCTACCTCTGAACCTTTTATCCTTAGGCAGGGAGTTCCTGAGTTAGTCTTTTGTGTGGATGATGCATCTTTGTTTGATGGATTATGTGGATTTGTTTCTTGCATCTCTAAAAGGTTTATATTGTGATCAAGATTATGTGTGTTAAGGTATCTTTTATGTTATGCTAGTAAATATATCCATATATATAGAGGTATGTGCAGGATCATGGTATGCCAAACAAGGCCCTTAAGTGGCAATGAAAATTGAGAAAATCAGATTTAGGCAATTTGACATAAAAATTTGAACAAGTTATAAATATTATATCAAAAATATGTAAGAAGAGAATATGTAGAAAATTGAATTTAGTTTTTAAGATACTAGGCCTTTTTTGAAAAATAATTATTCTATATGTTGGAAATTTTAAATTTCAATGTAGTAGTACGAAAATTTTAGGAAGAAATTAAGAAGTGGGTGTATGTCTGACCACCTTAAACACAATCAAATGATAATTTTTTCTTAGAATATTCTAGATATAAGTAGTAGACTCATGTCTGGATGTGACACATTTTTTTGTAATTTTTTTCCAAGTAAATAATTAATTATGATTTTTCTTCTACAACTTTCCCAGAATACAAAAAATCTCGTGTTTGACCATGTTAAATTAGTCTAAAATTTATCAAATTGAATTTATTTTTTATTTTTCTTGTAGTAGGAAAATCATAGAATGCGACATATGTTTTGGATTTCAAAAAATTTATACAGTTTGAAAGTTATAGCTATTTTTCAATAAGTTTATTAATCGGGACTAGAAAGATAACAAGTAGGTGTATGTCTGACCACATTAAACAAAATCAAATAATAATATTTTTTTATAAGATTCTAGATAAAAGTAGTAGACTCATGTCCAGATGTGATGTATATTTTTTTGTATTTTTTTTTCAACTAAATAATTAAGTGTGATTTTTCTGCTACAAACTTTCCTAAATATAAAAACTCTAGCGTCTGACCACCTTAACTTAGTCTAGACTTTATCAAATTGAAAGAATTGTTTATTATTATTATATTAGGTAAAGCATAGAATGTGATGTATATTTCAAATTTCAAAAATGTTATATTGTTTGAAAGTTATAATTATTTTTCAAAGAGTCTACCAATCAGGACTTCTTTTTCACATCGCCACTTTTTGGCATACCATGATCCTGAACATACCCATAGATGTATATATATGTACTTATATCATGATTAAATTATATGGAATGTGATTTAGTATTTGATTTAAATAATAATGTATTTGATTTAACTGATAAATAAAATAAATATTTATAATATTAGTAATAATGTGTCTTATCTATGGTATATGTACACATAAGCATATGGGTGCACACATATGCCTATGATTACATATACATTTATGCAAGGTATGTATAGAAGAAATTATTAATAATAAATAATTAATATTATTTTGGATAGTGAATAATTATTTCCTTCACTATAGTCTAGTAAATAAATAATTTAGGATAGGTAAATATATTCCTTAAAAGGAAATTATCTATTTTGTCATCCTTAAATTAAGGAGACATAGATTTAAAACATTATTAACTATTATTTGTTAATCCCTTCACGGGAATAGTTTTGTAAACTTTATTATCTTAAACTAATAACCAATAGATGGTTGGGATAGTTGCATCGGTTGTATTTCCCGTGTAACTACTCCCTCCAATCTATTTACAGGAGAGACTTCCTGTGTGAGGGGAGGTTGGCTGGGAAATTAATTGGAGGATAAGAATTTTTAGAAGATTGGTTTTGGAGTTGTTTGCAATTTATTTTTGTTAGAAATTTAGTTGAAAGTTTTTGTGAGTTTGAGAGTCTCTGGTTGGTGAAGACAAGTGTGAGAGGATTGTTTGGAGTTGATTTCCAGAGGAAGGTTGCAGAGGCTATCTACTCAAGGATTGAATTGTTGTAGAGAGTCTCTAGCCAAGGCAAGAGGATTCTTCACGGGACCCTAGGTAGGGTCTAAACTGGGAAGAATCTCTATTCTTCCTATATGTATATGAATGTATTGGTGTGTGATATGATATTGGATTAGAATATGATTATTTTATTTGTATCAAAAAGGAAATATAAATGTCTTATTTTCTATGTTTTCGGGAATTAAATTATGTACGTTTTATAGTTTTATTTATTTATTTGTTTTGTATTATGAAATCTTCCTAGGAAGTTAGGAATACTTTTGGTCATGTGGGAGGATGTGTGAACCTGTTATGGAATGAAATAGGAATGAGTTGCAGTCCATTCTCCTACTCTTTTTTTTTCTCTTGCAGGCTTCTCTGTGGATTAATGTTTTTCCTTTGATTATTCTTGTCTGAGGCTTGGGTAATGTTGAGGATGTTCTATGGATGTGGTACTGAGGTCCCTACATCAGGTTGACCTCAGGGAACCTTTACCAGGCAGCTTCCATGCCTAAAAAAAACAATTTTTGGTGTTTTCAGGAAGTTTAAAATTTAATTTCGTAAAAGGGTCTTGGAGTGTCGTACGACATTGTAGTCATACACATACGACACTTAGTTAATTTTTGTATGGGAATGAATACACTGTCATATGGGTTCATATGTAAAGTCATTTGGATTTTTTTGGGAAGTTAAAAGTTAAGTTAGTGAAAGTGTTTTGTAGTGTCATACGACATTGTAGGCATACCCATATGACACTTGGTCAAATGTCATATGGGAATGCATACATTATCGTGTGGGTTTTTATAGAAAGTCATTTGGAGTTTTTCAAGTTTCAAGGGGTTATGTGCAGGATCATGGTATGCCAAACTAGGCCCTTAAGTGGCAATGAAAATTCAGAAAATCAGGGTTAGGAAAGTTGACATAAAAATTTGAACAAGTTATCAATCTTATATAAAAAATATGTAAGAAGAGAATCTGTAGAAAATTGAATGCAGTTTCTAATATAATAGCCATTTTTTGAAAATAAATCATTCTATATGGTGAAAATTTCAAATTTCAATGCAATAGAATAAAAACATCAGGAAAAAGATAAGAAGTAGGTGTATGTCTGACCACCTTAAACATAATCAAAAGATAATATTTTTTTACAAGATTCTAGATATAAGTGGTAGACTCATGTTTGAATGTGACGAATATTTTTTTGTAATTTTTTTCTAAGTAAATAATTAATTATGATTTTTGTAGTATAACTTTTTGAGAATATAAAAACTCTCATGTCTGACCACCTTAACTTGGTCTAAACTTCATCAAATTAAATTTTTTTTTCTTTTTATTGTATTAGGAAAACAATAGAATGTGACACATATTTTAGATTTCAAAAATGTTATATCGTTTGAATGTTATAGCTATTTTCCAATCAGTTTATCAATAGTATGAAAATTTCAAGAAAAAGATAAGAAGTAGGTGTATGTTTGACCACCTTAAAAATAATCAAAAGATGATATTTTTTTACAAGATTCTAGATATAAGTAGTAGACTCATGTCCAGAAGTGACACATATTTTTTTATAATTTTATTTCTAAATAAATAATTTATTATGATTTTTCTGCCACAAATTTTCCAGAATATAAAAGCTCATGTGTCTGACCACCTTAACTTAGTCTAAACTTCATCAAATTGAAAAAATAAAATTTCTTCTTGTAGTAGGCAAAGCATAGAATGTGATGCATGTTTCATATTTCAAAAATGTTATACTATTTGAAAGTTATAGTTGTTTTTCAATCAAGACTTCTTTTTGAGATCACCACTTTTTGGCATACCATGATCCTGCACATACCCAGGGGCTCAAAATTTGTAGGATTTATACAAATATAACATTTAAGTATAAGTATGATACTTTAAGTTATATTTGTATAAAGAAATTAGATACATTCCAAGATGTTTGAGATAGGTTTCTGCTTCATAGGAGTTAAGATGTAGATTCTAGATTTTGGAGATTTCTAAAAATTTCAGACTTAGCCAAATTTCAGGGACATGAGGTTTCCATAGATGGAAGGTTGTGGTAATGAATGTAGAATTTTGTACCACCTATGTATGTTCATTTATTTTTTTGTTGAAGTTATAGGGTTTACTTATGGTGTTTTTCACTTAGATGCCTTGTTAAGTTTCATGATGTGTTTAGGAATCGAGATTAGGGTTTAGGGTTGTCTAGTGGATTAGGGCTATTGCATGGCTTCCTAAATGTTCCTAATATTTCCTATTTGTGTGTGGAAATCCTTAAATGATGTTATGATTGGTTTTACTTCATGTATTATGTGTTTATGATGTTTGGGTAAGGGTAGGAAATCTAAGAGAACTAGGTGAGTGGCTCTCAGTGTGGGGCCAGGGCCCTAAGTGGCTAGTACTAGGATAATTGACTAAAGAGTTGTTTTAACAAGTGATAACTTAATTTAAAACTTATGGGCTTGGGTTCAAACACTAAAAAGATTAATGTTTTCCTCTCCCATGCCATTAGTGCTAGTAAAGGCTATGGATGGGAGTGGGAGAAGGTACCTATGCATAGGTATGATCGAATGGTGCTTGTCTATACAAAAGGCATTCGATTCTGCATGTACCTACTTGGGGGCCGGGGCCAAGAGTGGCTAGTACCAGGACAACCCAAGGGGTGAGGGCTATGTGATGACACTCACTTAGTATGTTGCTTATAGTTTCTACCTAGCCTTAGAGCCTTTTGGGAAATGATGTGTACTTTGATTTTCTTTCAGTTGCTATTTGGGAAAGGTTACCCCAACCCTAGGTATGGCCTAGATATTACTCCTTTTGTGGACCTTGGTGTTTATCTCCTAGCAAGGGGGATTGGGCCTTTTGGTATCCATGTGGTTGGGTGGTAAATCTTTTGTCGAGGTATCTTTTGCAAATGTAGTGCCTAAGGATTCATGCTTGCTTATGTTCCAGCTTTTGAAGAATGAAGACTTTGTATTTATCTTTCATGATGTAAAATTATTATTACCTCCCAAGAGGAGATGAATGTAATGTAATCATTGATGTGTCTCAAAATGATGTATTTGGAATGGGTAGATTTAGGAAAAGCAAAAGGGGAAAATATGAACTTTATGTAAATAATGTTTGTTGGAAAAGAAAAGGGTTTTTGTAAGATTTCAAGTAAAGTAGTATGTTTCTCATTATTGATGAATAAGGAAAAAGCTAGTAAAACAAATGTAATGTTTGCAATGTATAAAATGTTTAGACAATTCTATTATTAATTCTTTAAACGTTATATTGTTCATAAAGGATACTTAGGAATATAGATGGATTTAAATGACAAATTGAAATGAAAGAACTTTGTATTTCTTTAATAAAGAATCTACAAATGTTGTGATGTAGTTTTCTTAAGAAGTAAATTATGTTGCTAGTACACTAAATGGACTTAAATAAATTGTGTATTAAATAAGAAGGGAACCTTGGAGGAATCTAAGTTAAACTACGTTTGAGTTTTGTTCATGTAATTCTTTTTGAAAAAATTCAAAATTTTTCATAAATCATTACTTAGGTTTTCTTTTACAAAGAGAATCTTTGTTCTCTTGTCCAGTTCCCTTGTAGGGCATGACATCTTTGGTATCAAAGCACTAAGTTGCTACACTGGGGCCCTGGAAATTTGGCCCATGCTTCTTAAAACTTGTTATTCATTTAAGGAAATACTTAAACATAGAATTAGACTAGGACCCTTAAAGTTATCCTTCTTCTTACTCATGCCAGGATGCCTCGTATAACCTGTGGTAGAAAGGGAGGTGCCCGAAACACCCCTCCTAGATCTCAATAGGAAAGTTCTCAAGAGGAAGAACAATATGAGGGAAGAGGGGATCAATCTAATAACCAATTTGGAGGTTCATAGGGGGCTCAAGTACAAGATCTCCTAGAATAGATTCTATATAAGTTAGATGCAGGGTAGGATAGATGTCACCATGGGGAGAAGAATACTCACCATGAGGAAAGGGAAATGATTCTTAGGAGAAGAGATCAGGCAGTGGAAGAAGATGCCTTGCGTGCTTCTCACATGCGAGACCTCCTTAGGACTAAGAATAACCCATTTAAGGGAACTCAAGGTGGATCTTCCACTGAAATTTGGCTGCTAGAATTAGAAAGGATTTTCTTCATGCATCCTTATAGTAGCAATACCAAAGCCCAGTTTGTAGTCATTCACCTTAGAGACTTTTCATCCACTTGGTGGGAAACAGAGAAAGAGAAACTTCACATAGATATTACCACTCTTTCATGGGAACTATTCCTTGAACTCTTTAGAGCCAGATTTCTTTCCGACCACTGGAGGTGAGAAATAGCTAAAGAATTTCACAACTTAAGGTAGCTAACTATGTCAGTTGATGACTACGAGTAGAAGTTATTTGAACTCAATCCATACTCGGGATATAAGGATGATGAACCCATGCTGACTCAACAATTCCTTAGAGGACTCAATGGTCACTTGGCTGGTAGCGTATGAATGTTTGAACCTTAGACAATTAATGATGTAGTCATCAAGGATCATCTTGTAGAAAAAAATGTAGCCTTGGGGTTAGGAGGTCAGATAGGTGGCCAAGGGAGTAATGCCTTTCAGGCTGGGTCAGGTTACAAAGGGGATCTATCTCAAGGAGCACCTAGATCTAAAAACTACCCTCCTAAAGGAAGTCAAAACCACCAGAAAAGAAAATTTCACAACAACAACAACAACAATTACAATGGAAATAACTATAAAAATGGGGGTTCTCAAGCTAACAATTCTCGCAACTGGCAGCATGAAAAGTGATACCCAAACCCTCAACCAGCTCAGAGTATGCATCAAAACTCTAGTTGGGGTAGCTATCAACAATCCAGCACACCTTCTATCAAAAGGAATTTTGTTAAGAACCCAGGATGTTACTCTTGTGGTCAACATGGTCACATTGCAGTCAATTGCCCTCAGAAATCTACCCCAGTAGCTAGCTATAGACACACCGCGTCAGAACCAATAGTAGGTAATGCAGGAAGAACTCATTGAGTCTTTTCCACATTAGACCACAGAGAAGCCAATCACCAGGAATCAGTCATCAAAACCCCACGTTTGTTAAGGGGTATCTCTACCACTATATTATTTGATTCAGGAGCAACATATTCTTTTATTTCTCCTTCTTTAGTTGAGCAATGTGGGCTAAAGGTAGTAAGGTAGGAAGATAGGTGGCAGGTTGACCTAGCCTCTGGGGCAAGAATAACCTCTCACTCTTGTGTCCAGAGTTGCAAGTTAGAGGTTGGACCTGTTTCCACCTTAGCAGATCTCTGAGTAATTCCTCTAGGCTTGTATGGAGTAGTTTTGGGAATGGATTGGTTGGATGCTCACAAAGCCACTTTGGATTATAGAAACAAAATTATTCAGTGTTAAAATGACTTAGGAGAACCTAAAAAGATTGTTGGGGTGCAACGACCCATCTCTCTCTGCATGATTTCTGTAATGTAGCTCAAGAAGTGCATGCGCAAAGGATGCCAATTGTTTGCAATCTCAGTAGAGGACTTGGACCAAGGAGAAAGTAGGGATGTATCACTAGATCATCCCCTATTACAAGAGTACTTGGATGTTTTTCCCAAATAAATTCCAGGAATGCCTCCCAAGAGGGACATTGAATTCCAAATTGAGTTGGTTCCAGGAGTAGAACCAATCTCCAAAGCTCCATACCATATGACCACACAAAAATGTGGGGAACTCAAGCTTCAGTTGGAAGGCCTTTTGGAAAAAGGATTTATCAGACCCAATGTGTCACCATGGGGTGCACCAGTAATATTTGTGAAGAAGAAAGATGGCTCTCTTTGATTGTGCATCGACTATCATCAACTCAACAAAGTCATGATAAATAATCGGTACCATTTACCTCACATTGATGATCTATTTGATCAAATGAAGGGGGAAAAAATATTTTCAAAGATTGATCTCAAGTACGGGTATCATCAACCTAGAATTTGGGAAGCCGATATTCATCGAACAACTTTCCATACTAGGTATGGTCACTATGAGTTCACTGTGGTACCATTTGGGTTAGCGAACGCTCCTTCTGTATTCATGAGCTTAATGAATGGTGTTTTTAGAACCTACTTAGATAGATTTGTGATAGTTTTCTTGAATGATATCTTAGTATTCTCCAAAACTCTTGAAGAACATGAGGCTCATCTTCACCAAGTATTGTAGTGCCTTAGGGAAAATCAACTTTATGCCAATGTAGAAAAGTGTGAATTCTTTCAAATAGAGGTTAAGTATCTTGTACACCTCATTTTAGGAAATGGAATTGCTGTTGATCCAACCAAAATTCAAGCCATAGTGGAGTGGCCAACTCTGACTAACGTTCCTGAAGTTCGCAGCTTTATGGGAATAGCTGGGTATTATAGACAATTTGTCATAGGGTTCTCTCGGATAGCTCATCCCATTAATTCCTTGCAAAGGAAAGGTAAGAAGTTTGTTTGGTCAGAAAAATGTGAGGCCACTTTCCAATGTTTGAAGGAAAGATTAACCAATGCTCCAATCTTGGTGCTTCCCGAACCATCTGGAAACTTCATAGTTTGCATAGATGCCTCACTAGAAGGGATTGGGGTGGTTCTTATGCAAGAACGAAAAGTTGTTGTTTATGAGTCTAGGAAGATTAAAGATCATGAGCTCAACTACCCGACCCATGATCTATAACTTGCAGCAGTAGTTCATTCATTAGTAAAGTGGAGGCACTTTCTATTGGGTCATAAGTTTGAACCCCAAACAGATCATCGAAGCCTTCTGTATATCTTCTCTCAACCTAACCTCAATGCTAGACAACATAGGTGGTTGTAATTTTTATGTGAATATAATTTCAAGGTTAATTAAATCCAAGGGAAGATGAATGTGGTGCTAGATGCTTTGAACAGGTGTAGACATGTTTCATCTGCACTATCCCTAATTACAAATTTGGAGAAAAGAATTAGGGAGGCTCTCTCTTTCGACTCTTGGTTTTGGGAAGTAAAAGCATAATTAGACTTAGGAAGACTCTTGGAAGGTTTTTTGTAGGATATTCTTTAGATTCCCTTGGGTTGTTGTGATAGAAAAATAGAATCTATGTGCCCATGGCAGGAGATCTTTGTACACTTATCCTTTCAGAAAGCCACAAGGCTCCCTATTCAACACATCCATGGGTGAAGGAAATGTATGCTGACCTACACTAGTTTTACTATTGGTCAGGAATGAAGAGGGATATTGCAGACTACGTGGCTAGATGTTTGGAATGCGAGAGCGTTAAAGCAGAGCATCAACATCCCGTTGGTGTTTTTCAACCTCACCTAGTGCCAGAATGGAAATGGGACATTATTTCCATGGATTTTATTGTGGGACTTCCAATGAATCCCAGGAGACACTACACTATCATGGTAATAGTTGATAGACTCACCAAGGTAGCCCATTTTTCTCCCATGCAGTCCTACTACTTAGTAGCTTTTGTACCTAGAGTATTCATGAAGGACATTGTGAGACTCCATGGTATTCCCAGGAAGATCATATTTGATCGTGATCCAGTATTCACATCGGCTCTTTGGAATTCACTTCAAAAAACTTTAGGGACTCAGCTCAACTTTAGTTATGCCTATTACCCTGAGACAGATGGGCAGACAGAGCGAGTCAATCAGGTTCTTGAGGATATGCACATAATGTATGTTATGGATAGACAAACCCACTAGGAAGAGTATCTATATTTGGCAGAGTTTGTTTATAATAATGGGTATCACAGTTCCATAGGTATGTCCCCTTTTTAGGATTTGTATGGCCGTCTGTGGTGCACTCCCTTAAGTTGGGACTGATCGGAGGATAAGGTACTTCTAGGCCCTAAGATGTTATAGGATATAGAGCAGCAGGTCAAGCATATTAGAGCATATTTTGATAGCACATGATAAGTAGAAGAAGTATGCAGATGCTGAAAGGACTGATGTACACTTTGGTCTTGGTGATAGAGTCTTTTTAGGGTGCATCCATGAAAGATTCCAATCCATTACGAAAAAGGCTCCAAGTTGGCACATCGATTTGTTGGCCCTTTTGAAGTCCTTGAGAGGATAGGACTAGTAGCTTATCACCTTGTCTTACCACCCAGCCTTGCTCATATTCATGAAGTATTTCATGTTTCAGTTCTTAGAAAATATATTCCTGATGTGACTCATGTTTTAGATTGGAATGCATTACAGTAGCGGACATGCAGCTGGCTTTAGAGCTGGTAGACATTTTGTAGTAGTGGATACTGATCCTCAGGGTTCACACCATAGATCAAGCAAGGGTCGAATGGAACCCCAATGATGATTCCTCTGCTACATGGGAGGATGCTGCTAGATTTAGAGATGCTTATTCATATCTATTTGTAGGCTTCCAGGAGTAAGCCTAACTCTAGGGGGGAAGGATGTAATACCCTCTCCTATGGTGATACTTGGACTTTTTGATTTGGACATTCTATTATGATGGTTAGAACTATATATTTACATTTATGTTTTATGGATGATGATATGTTTATTAGATGATTGATATGCTCATTTATGGTAATCATTTATATGTTTATGAAATTAGAAAACCATCTATCTTTATATGTTTTATGGAGCTAACCTAAGGATTTGAATCTAACCATTATCATGATGTTTTATGTTTGATGGATATGTGTTTGATGTGTTTTCATGACTCAGGATGAAGTCATAGTTACTCACTTAGTGGAGGTCGACACAATGTATCGATCCTGGTAATTTGTTTGCATATATATGATTTGTATGTATATCCATGTGTATTCATGTATCTTTTCCTGGTGATGCAGGATTGCATGTACCAGGTATCATCTCCACCTGGCTTCACAGGTCTGAGCGATCCCTAAAAATCCTCAATCATTGTTGTTGTTACGGAGATATCACCAAGGTTCCATAATAAGGAACTCTACCTCTGACCCTTTTATCCTTAGGCGGGGAGTTCCTTAGCCAGTCTTTTGTGTGGATGATGCATCTTTGTTTGATGGATTATGTGGATTTGTTGCTTGCATCTCTGAAAGGTTTATGTTGTGATCAAGATTATGTGCGTTAAGGTATCTTTTATGTTATGCTAGTAAATATATCCATATATATAGATGCATATATATGTACTTATATCATGATTAAATTATATGGAATGTGATTTAGTATTTGATTTAAATAATAATGTATTTGATTTAAATGATAAATAAAATAAATATTTATAATATTTGTAATAATGTATCTTATCTATGGTATATGTACACATAAGCATATGGGTGCACACATATGCCTATGATTACATATACATTTATGCAAGGTATGTATAGAAGAAATTATTAATAATAAATAATTAATATTATTTTGGATAGTGAATAATTATTTCCTTCACTATAGTCTAGTAAATAAATAATTTAGGATAGGTAAATATATTCCTTAAAAGGAAATTATCTGTTTTGTCATCCTTAAATTAAGGAGACATAGATTTAAAACATTATTAAATATTATTTATTAATCCCTTCACGGGAATAGTTCTGTAAACATTATTATCTTAAACTAATAACCAATAGATGGTTGGGATAGTTGCATCAGTTGTATTTCCCATGTAACTACTCCCTCCAATCTATTTACAGGAGAGACTTCCTATGTGAGGGGAGGTTGTCTGGGAAATTAATTGGAGGATAAGAATTTTTAGAAGATTGGTTTTGGAGTTGTTTGCAATTAATTTTTATTAGAAATTTAGTTGAAATTTTTTGTGAGTTTGAGAGTCTCTGGTTGGTAAAGACAAGTGTGAGAGGATTGTTTGCAGTTGATTTCCAGAGGAAGGTTGCAGAGGCTATCTACTCAAGGATTGAATTGTTGTAGAGAGTCTCTAGCCAAGGGAAGAAGATTCTTCTCAGGACTCTAGGTAGGGTCTAAACTGGGAAGAATCTCCATTCTTCCTGTATGTATATGAATGTATTGATGTGTGATATGATATTGGATTAGAATAGGATTGTTTTATTTTTATCAAAAAGGAAATATAAATGTCTTATTTTCTGTGTTTTTGAGAAGTAAATTATGTACGTTTATATAATTTTATTTATTTATTTGTTTTGTATTATCGAATCTTCCTGGGAAGTTAGGAATACTTTTGCTCATGTGGGATGATGTGTGAATCTGTTATGGAATGAAATAGGAATGAGTTGCAGTCCTTTCTCATACTCTTTTTTTTTTCCTCTTGCATGCTTATCTGTGGATTAATGTTTTTCCTTTAATTATTCTTGTATGAGGCCTGGTTAATGTTGAGGATGTGTTATGGATGTGGTACTGAGGTGCTTGCATCAAGTTGACCTCAAGGAACCTTTCCCAGGAACCTTCCATGCCTAAAAAATCAATTTTTGGTGTTTTCGTGAAGTTGAAAATTTAATTTTGTAAAAGTGTCCTCGAGTGTTGTACAATGTTGTAGTCATACCCATACGACACTTGGTCAAATGTCATATGGGAATGAATACATTGTTGTATGGGTTCATATGTAAAGTCATTTGGATTTTTTCGGGAAGTTAAAAGTTAAGTTAGTGAAAGTGGTCTTTAGTGTCGTACAACATTGTAGGCATACCCATACGACACTTGGTCAAAATGTCGTATGGGAATGCATACATTGTCGTATGGGTTTTTATAGAAAGTCATTTGAAGTTAATAGGGTTTTAGGGGCTCAAAATTTGTAGGATTTATACAAATATAACATTTAAGTATAAGTCTAATACTTTAATTTATATTTTTATAAAGAAATTAGATGCATTCCAGGATGTTTGAGATAGGTTTCTAATTTATAGGAGTTAAGATGTAGATTGTAGATTTTGGAGATTTCTAAAAATTTCAGACTTAGCCAAATTTCAGGCACATGAGGTTTCCATAGATGGAAGGTTGTGGTAATGCATGCAGAATTTTGGACCACCTATGTGTGTTCATTTATTATTTTGTTGAAGTTATAGGGTTTACTTATGGTGTTTTTCACTTAGATGCCTTATTAAGTTTCATGATGTGTTTAGGAATCAAGATTAGGGTTTAGGGTTGTCCAGTGGATTATGGCTATCGCATGGCTTCCTAAACATTCCTAATCTTTTCTATTTGTGTGTGGAAATCCTTAAATGATGTTATGATTGGTTTTAATTCATGTATTATGTGTTTATGATGTTTGGGTAAGGGTAGGAAACCTAAGAACACTAGATGAGTGGCTCTCAGTGCAGGGTCGGGGCCCTAAGTGGCTAGTACTAGGATAACCGACTGAAGAGTTGTTTTAACAAGTGATAACTTAATTTAAAACTTATGGGATTGGGTTCAAACACTAAAAATATTAATGTTTTCCTCGCCCATGCCATTAGTGCTAGTAAAGGCTATGGATGGGAGAGGGAGAAGGTACCTATGTGTAGGTACGATCGAATGGTGCTTGTCTATATGAAAGGCATTTGATTTCGCATGTGCCTACTTGGGGGTTGGGGCCAAGAGTGGCTAGTACCAGGACAACCCAAGGGGTGAGGGCTATGTGATGACACTCACTTAGTATGTTGTTAGAGTTTCTATCTAGCCTTAGAACCTTTTGGGAAATGATGTGTACTTTGATTTTCTTTCAGTTGCTATTTGGGAAAGGTTACCCCAACCCTAGGTATGGCCTAGATATTACTCCTTTTGTGGACCTTGGTGTTTATCTCCTAGCATGGGGGATTGGGCCTTTTGGTATCCATGTGGTTGGGTGGTAAATCTTTTGTCGAGGTATCTTTTGCAAATGTAGTGCCTAAGGATTCATGCTTGCTTATGTTCCAGCTTTTGAAGAATGAAGACTTTGTATTTATCTTTCATGATGTAAAATTATTATTACCTCCCAAGAGGAGATGAATGTAATGTAATCATTGATGTGTCTCAAAATAATGTATTTGGAATGGGTAGATTTAGGAAAAGGAAAAGGGGAAATATGAACTTTATGTAAATAATGTTTGTTGGAAAAGAAAAGGGTTTTTGTAAGATTTCAAGTAAAGTAGTATGTTTCTCATTATTGATGAATAAGGGAAAAGCTAGTAAAACAAATGTAATGTTCGCAATGTATCAAATGTTTAGACGATTCTATTATTAATGCTTTAAATGTTATATTGTTCATAAAGGATACTTAGGAATATAGATGGATTTAAATGGTGAATTGAAATGAAAGAACAATGTATTTCTTTAATAAATAATCTACAAATGTTGTGATGTAGTTTTCTTAAGAAGTAAATCATGTTGCTAGTACACTAAATGAACTTATATAATTTGTGCATTGAATAAGAAGGGAACCTTGGAGGAATCTAAGTTAAACTACGTTTAAGTTTTGTTCATGTAATTCTTTTTAAAAAAATTCAAAATTTTTCATATATCATTACTTAGGTTTTCTTTTACAAAGAGAATCTTTGTTCTCTTCCCGGGTTCCCTTGTAGGGCATGGCATATTTGGTATCAGAGCACTAGGTTGCTATATTGGGGCCCTAGAAATTTGGCCCATGCTTCTTAAAACTTGTTATACATTTAAGGAAATACTTAAACATAGAATTAGACTAGGACCGTTAAACTTATCCTTCTTCTTACTCATGCCAAGATGCCTCGTATAACCCATGGTAGAAAGGGAGGCACCCAAAACACTCCTCCTATATCTCAATAGTAAAGTTATCAAGAGGAAGAACAATACGAGGGAAGAGGGGATCAATCTAATAACCAACCTGGAGGTTCACAGGGGGCTCAAGTACAAGAGCTCCCACAACAAATGCTATAGAGGTTAGATGCAGGGTAGGATATAGGTCACCATGGGGAGACTAGTAATCACCATGAGGAAAGGGAAAGGAGTCCTAGGAGAAGAGATAAGGTAGTGGAAGAAGATGCCTTGCATTCTTCTCACATACGAGACCTCCTTAGGACTAAGACTAACCCATTTAAGGGAACTCAAGGTGGATCTACCACTGAAACTTGGTTGCTAGACATAGAAAGGCTTTTCTCCATGCATCCTTATAGCAACAATACTAAAGCCTGGTTTGTAGTAATTCACCTTAGAGACTTTGCATCGATTTGGTGGGAAATGAAGAAAGAGAAAGTTCACATAGATATTACCACTCTTTCATGGAAACTATTCCTTGAACTCTTTAGAGCTAGATTTCTTTCCGACCACTGCTGGTGGGAAAGAGATAAAGAGTTTTATAACTTAAGGAAACTAAATATGTCAGTTGATGATTATGATTAGAAGTTCTTTGAACTCAAGCCATACTCAGGATATAAGGATGATGAACCCATGTTGACTCAACACTTCCTTAGACGACTCAACAGTCACTTGGCTGGCAGCGTACAAATGTTTGAACCTTAGACAGTTAATGATGCAGTCATCAAGGCTTATCTTGTGGAACAAAATGTAGCCTTGGGATTAGGATGTTAGATAGGTGATCAAGGGGGTAATGCCTTTCAGGCCGTGTTAGGTTACAAAGGGAATCTATCTCAAGGAGCACCTGGACCTCAAAACTACTCTCCTAAAGGAAGTTAGAACCACCAGAAAAGAAAATTTCACAACAACAACAACATCAATTAAAATGGAAACAAAAATAAAAAATGGGGGTTCTCAAGCTAACAATTCTCGCAACTGGTAGCATGCAAAGTGATACCCAAACCCTCAACCAGATTAGAGTATGCCTCAGAACTCTAGTTGGGGTAGCTATCAATAGTCCAGTACACCTTTCGTAGGAAGGAATTTTTTTAAGAACCTAGGATGTTACTCTTGTGGTCAACATGGTCACATTGCAGTTAATTGCCCTCAAACATCTACCCCAGCAGATAGCTATAGATAGGCCATGTTAGAACCAATAGTAGGTAATGCAGGAAGAACTCATCGATTATTTTCCACATTAGACCACGAACAAGCCAAACATTAGGGATCAGTCATCGAAACCCTAGGTTTGTTAAGGGGTATCTCTACCACTATACTATTTGATTCAGGAGAAAATAATTCTTTTATTTCTCCTTTAGTAGAGAAATGTAGGCTGAAGGCAGTAAGGTAGGAAGATAGGTGACATGTTGAGCTAGTGTTTGGGGAAAGAATAACCTATGACTCTTGTGTCCAGAGTTGCAAGTTAGAGCTTGGACCTTTTTCCACCTTAGTAGATCATTGAGTAATTCCTCTAGGCTCTTATGGAGTAGTTTTGGGAATGGATTGGTTGGATGCTCACAAAGCCACTTTGGATTGTAGAAACAAAAGAATTTAGTGTTCAGATGACTTAAGAGAACCTAAAAATATTGTTGGGGTGCAACGACCCAGCTCTCTCCGCATGATTTCTGTGATGCAACTCAAGAAGTGCATGCACAAAGGATGCCAATTGTTTGCAGTCTCAGTAGAGGACTTGGACCAAGGAGAAAGTAGGGATGTATCACTAGATCATCCCCTATTACATGATTACTTGGACATTTTTCCCACAAAAATTCTAGGAATGCTTCCAAAGAGGGACATTGACTTCCAAATTGAGTTGGTTCCAAGAGCAGAACCAATCTCCAAAGCTTCGTACCATATGACCATGCAAGAACTTGGGGAACTCAAGCTTCAGTTGGAAGACCTTTTGGAAAAAGGATTTATCAGACCCAGTGTGTCACCATGGGGTGCACCAGTAATATTTGTGAAGAAGAAAGATGGCTCTGTTCGATTGTGCATCGACTATTGTCAACTCAACAAAGTCATGATCAAGAATCGCTACCCTTTACCCCGCATTGACAATCTATTTGATCAAATGAAGGGGGAAAAAATATTTTCAAAGATTGATCTCAAGTTAGGGTATCATCAACTTAGAATTTAGGAAGCTGATATTCATCGAACAACTTTTCGTACTAGGTATGGTCACTATGAGTTCACTGTGGTACCATTTGGGTTAATGAACACTCCTATTTTCATGAGCTTAATGAATGGTGTTTTCAGAACCTACTTATATAGATTTGTGATAGTTTTCTTGGATGATATCTTATTGTTCTCCAAAAATCTTGAAGAACATGAGGTTCATCTTCGCCAAGTATAGCAGTGCCTTAGGGAAAATCAACTTTATGCCAATGCAAAAAATTGTGAATTCTTTCAGACAGAGGTTAAGTATCTTGGACAACTCATTTCAAGAAATGGCATCATAAATTTATGGGATTAGCTGGGTATTATAGATGATTTGTCAGAGTTTTGTCTTAGATAGCTCATCCCATTACTTCCTTGCAAAGGAAAGGTAAGAAGTTTGTTTGGTCAAAAAAATGTAAGGCCATTTTCCATTGTTTGAAGGAAAGATTAACTAGTGCTCCAATCTTGGTGGTTCCCGAACCATCAGGAAACTTCATAGTTTTCACAGATGCCTCACTAGAAGGGTTTGGGGGGGTTCTTATGTAAGAAGGAAAAGTTATTTCTTATGAGTCTAGGAAGCTTAAAGATCATGAGATCAACTACCCCACCCATGATCTAGAACTTGCAGCAGTAGTTCATGCCTTTGTAAAGTGGAGGCACTTTCTGTTGGGTCATAAATTTGAACTCCAAACAGATCATCGAAGCCTTTAGTATATCTTCTCTCAACCTAACCTCAATGATAGACAATGCAGGTGGATGGAATTTTTATGTGAATATGATTTCAAGGTTAAGTACATCCAAGGGAAGATAAATGTGGTGGAAGATGCTTTGAACAAGTGAAGACTTGTTTTATTGACACTATCCCTAAGCACATATTTGGAGAAAAAAATTAGGGAGGCTCTCTCTTCCGACTCTTGGTTTCAGGAAGTAAAAGAAAAATTAGAATTAGGAAGACCCTTGGAAGGTCATTTTTTGGGATATTCTTTAGATGCCCTTGGGTTGTTGCGACAACGAAATAGAATCTATGTGCCCATGGCAAGAGATCTTCGTATGCTTATCCTTTCAAAAAGCCACAAGGCTCCCTATTCGGCACATCTAGGGGTGAAGAAAATGTATGTTGACCTACACTAGTTGTACTATTGGTCAGGAATGAAGAGGGATACTGCAGACTTTGTGGCTAGATGTTTGGAATGTGAGAGAGTTAAAGCAAAGCATCAACATCCCTCTGGTCTTTTGTAACCTCACTTAGTGCCAGAATGGAAATGAGACATTATTTCCATGGATTTTATTATGGGGCTTCCAATGAATCCCATGAGACATGACACTATCATGGTAATAGTTGATAGAATCACCAAGGTAGCCCATTTTTCTCCCATGTAGTCCTCCTACTCAGTAGCTTCTGTAGCCAGAGTATTCATGAAGGACATTGTGAGACTCGACGGTATTCCCAGGAAGATCATATCTGATCATGATCTAGTATTCACATCGGCTCTTTGAACTTCATTTTAGCACACTTTAGGGACTCAGTTCAAGTTTAGTTTAGCCTATCATCCTGAGACAGATGGGCAGAAAGAGTGAGTCAATTAGGTTCTTGAGGATATGCTCAGAATGTATGTTATGGACAGGCAGACCCATTGGGAAGAGTATCTATGTTTTGTGGAGTTTTCTTAAAATAATGGGTATTATAGTTCCATAGGTATGTCCCCTTTTCAGGATTTGTATGGCTGTCCATGCCACACTCCCTTAAGTTGTGATCAATTGGAGGACATGTTACTTCTAGGCCCTAAGATGTTATAGGATATGGAGTAGTAGGTCAAGCGTATGAGAGAGCATATTTTGACAACTTAGGATAGGCAAAAGAAGTATGCAGATGCTCATAGGACTAATGTACACTTATGTCTTGGTGATAGATTCTGTTTGAGGGTGCGTCCATGAAAGTGTTCAATCCGTTACGGAAAAGGCTCCAACTTAGCACCCCAATTTTTTGGCCCTTTTGAAGTCCTTGAGAGGATAGGACCAGTAGCTTATTGCCTTGCCTTGCCACCCAGCCTTTCTTGTATTCACGATGTATTTCATGTTTCAGTTCTTAGAAAATATATTCCTGATGTGACTCATGTTTTGGATTGGAATGCATTATAGGTAGCGGATGGGCAACTAGCTTTAGATCTAGTATGCATTTTGTAGCAGTGAACACTGACCCTCAGGGGTCGCACCATAGATCAGGCAAGGGTCCAATGGGACCTAAATGATGATTCCTCCACTACATAGGAGGATGTTGCTAGACTTAGAGATGCTTATCTATATCTATTTGTAGGCTTCCAGGAGTAAGCCTAACTCTAGGGGGGAAGGATGTAATACCCTCTCCTATGGTGATATTTGGACTTTCTGATTTGGACATTCTATTATGATGGTTAGAACTAAATATTTACATTTATGTTTTGTGGATGATGATATGTTTATCAGATGATTGATATGCTCATTTATGGTTATCATTTATATGTTTATGAAATTAGAAAACCATCTATCTTTATATTTTTTATGGAGCTAACCCAAGGATTTGAATATAACCATTATCATGATGTTTTATGTTTGATGGATATGTGTATGATGTGTTTTCATGACTCAGGATGAAGTCGTAGTTACTCACTTAGTGGAGGTATTTGGAATGGGTAGATTTAGGAAAAGGAAAAGGGGAAAATATGAACTTTATGTAAATAATGTTTGTCAAAAAAGAAAAGGGTTCTTGTAAAATTTCAAGTAAAGTAATATGTTTCTCATTATTTATGAATAAGGGAAAAGCTAGTAAAATAAATATAATGTTTGCAATGTATCAAATGTTTAGATGATTCTATTATTAATGCTTTAAATGTTATATTGTTCATAAAGGATACTTAGGAATATATATGGATTTAAATGGCAAATTGAAATGAAAGAACTTTGTAATTCTTTAATAAAGAATCTACAAATGTTGTGATGTAGTTTTCTTAAGAAGTAAATCATGTTGCTAGTACCCTAAATGGACTTAAATAAATTGTGCATTAAATAAGAAGGGAACCTTGGAGGAATCTAAGTTAAACTATGTTTAAGTTTTGTTCATGTAATTCTTTTTAAAAAAATTCAAAATTTTTCATAAATCATTACTTAGGTTTTCTTTTACAAAGAGAATCTTTGTTCTCTTCCCCGGTTCCCTTGTGGGGCATGACAGGTACCATCATCTACTATTCAGAACTTTACCTCTATTGTTTGATTGACCCACAACTACTATAGAATGCACCATTCATTGACTATTTGCAAATCTTTACCCCTATGGTGGTTATTTTTTTTGAGATGGAAATATTTGTAGTAACATTCAAGCCTTTCACTCAAATATGGTGAAGGGGAAAATTTAGTCAAGATGAAGAAGAGTGGATATGGAATGAACTCAATTAAGAAATTGTGGGCAACAATTTTGAAAGTGAATATATAGTAATTTTACTTGGATGAAAAATTAACTACCATTTATGAGAAGCATTTCTTTCTCTTTGATCATTTTTTACATAAGGTACACATTTCTTTTCCATTCTTCCTATTGTCTTCTCTTACTTACATAAATGATCAAGGAAGAAATCCTAAAATACCTATGTTAAACAAGGGTCTTATCTTATTGATTGTGGAGCACTAGAAAACTTGTCCCTCCCACTCCAAATCAAAACCTAGGGCATCCCTTGTTCCCTCTAAAGAGGATGATGATTCTAAGAAAAAGGATTTTGATAAAACATATCTGGAAAGAGATGATTGAGAGAATGAGAATGACTCTGAGATAACATCTCTTGACAAGTGTAATACCCCAACCATAGTTTTATTTTCAGTTTATATGGTCAAACTCTTTTACCACTTTCATGTATGTATTAGGTCCTTAGATAGATTTGATATTTATATTATGGTTTTACCAACCCCATACTTGCATGTGTATGGTTAGCGTCTATGTTTTAGTTTTCTATTTGACGTGCATGATATGGTTGAGGGATGGAGTCATAGTTACTTTCTTGCGAGATCCACACAATCAGCTGATCCCTACCATTGTCTGTTATATATATACATGTATGTACATTCTTATCTTTCATGTAGTATTTTAGGTAACAGGCATCGACTTGATGAATTGCTAGGATGAGTGTGCCCCATCTTAATATCTCAATGGTAAGAGAAAGGAGATAACATACAGGTCCAATCCCAACTTGAGCCATTGATTATCTTTAAATAATGGACAAGTATATAATTTTCTACCCATCCGAATTTGTCAAGGTGATGTGAATTCATGAGCCCTTCCTTTGAGTTTGTTTGGTATTTGAGTTAGTTGATTTTTGTGTGTTGTAAGTCATGTGAGTTTGTTGTGTGGTTTATTTGGTTAAAAAAATTAAATTAAGATTAATTATGAGATTATAATAATTATATCTTATGAATATGAGAGTATTAAATATATGGATATTTAATTACTAAGAGTTAATTAAATACATTTGTTTAATTAAAAAGACTTAATTAAAGGTCTAATTATGGAAATTGGAGATGTAATTAAATATTAAATCCAAATTGAATTAAATGCATAAATAATATAATTGTTATTTATAAATATGCTATAAATATTAAATTAGTAATTAATTATTATATTATGCAATTTAATTGTGCATTCAATTTATTAAATCAATTAGGAATTAAATATTAAATATTAAAGTTGAGTTAAAAGTTATTAATTGAAAAAGTTGCATATTATTATTAATTATTATTATCATACACTTTTTAAAGCAAAAGGTTTGATAAAAACAATGTTGGAGTTGAGTTCTTATTTCCAGTGATTTTGAGTTAAGTAATTCTTTTTATATTTTAGAGTTGAGTTCGTCTTGTTTTTGGAGTTGCATGTTTTGGAAACCCTAGCTTGTCAGGTTTTATTTATTAGAGATTTTTGGGTTATTATTTCAGTACGTTTTATTAGGTTTTGAAGATTTTTTTAGTTTTTGGGAGTTTAAATAATTTGTTTAAAGCTTTGGGGGTTGAATTGGTTCTTTTTCTTCTTTTGAATTCAATTTGTTAAATCAATGTAGGGTTTCCATACCTTTGTAATTTTATTTTGAAAAGATTATTTTCTTTGTGTTAGGAATTGTTGATGTGAGTGTTTTAAAAGAATTTCTATTTTAATCAAGATTATCTTTGATAGATATTGAAATGGTTTTTTATTAAAGTTTTCATAGGAAATTGTGTTAAAGTTAGTTCCGGTATTCTATGGAGATTATTTGAAAACCTAGGAAGAGATTTTATGGAGATGTGTGAGTTTTCCCAGTTAGGGTTTATACCAAATTTGATAATTACCTTTCCTTGAATATTTGCATGAGTATCTTAGATAAATAAATATGAAGCCATATTTATGTGTTTGTTTGTGTGAATGTCATTATTGGGGAATTAGAACGTAAGTTGCTATGTATTTGGAAAGGAAAACACTATTAAAAATTTAATATATAAATAATGTTATACATAATTAGAAAACTAGTATTTGAGAAAATATTTAAATATAAATTTGTTGTTCTGGTAATTAGTCTTTGTAATTTTCTGATGAAGAAAACTAAAAACTATATATATTAGGGTGGGTACGGGGATCCCATTCCTCAACCCCCACCATGTGGGCTATGGATTGACGAGCTACCAACCCCTGACTCCCCATAGAGTGGGCCGCACAACAACTTCCGTGTCATGGGTTGGCAAGGCCTGTTGTACCAGTAGGACCACTACTATCGCACAACAGTGATTGCCGGTGGATCCCCACCCATGTGGGCCTGGACTAAGAGTGGGGGGTGGGGCCCAACCCCCCAATTACATTTGATATTAAAACAAAAATTCTTATTTATTAAAGTTTCAAATTAATTTAATTTAATTTTCATTATTAATTAATTAATATGTATTAATATTTAATAATCTACTTTATTAATATTAATATTTATTAATTAATAGTTCCAGTTTATGCTTAATTTATTATTATGTTATTTTTATTTATTTATTTATTTAATATTATTACTTAAATAATAATGATTTGAAATGGGGTATCTTATTTAGTTTTATATGTAAATATTTATACATATTTGAGACATCAAATTTTATGGGTATGAATCATCCTTGGAATGCATTTATGGATAAATTGGCCAAGTTCTCAAATCAAGTTAGAATTTTCAAATTAAGAAAATGTCGTTGTTGTTTTATGTGTGAACTTGTGAATTTTATGGTTGTTGCTTTTTACTTGTTATGTAAATTCTAGTTACTTGGGAGTTTTAGTTGACCTTTAGGGAATGTGAACCAAAAGCTCAAGATGTGATTTTTTGTTGATGTAAGCATATTTTTCTACATGCATTATGATGATATTACGATCTTGATCATTGTACCCAAATTAGTTTTGTTTTGGAGTTCTTGATTTATGTGAGCACTTTGAGAGTGCATTCATGATATTATGATTTTGAGAACTAGGCATGTTCCTTGTGGTTTTGGGAACTGGAGTGTAATAATCATACTTTTATGAGACTTGTGTGGTTATTTATGACTCGTGAGCCTAGGGGAGGTTAAATAGGTGCATCTTAGGGGAGTGTATTAGAATAGGGGTTCGAGGCCCAAAGAGGCAAGTACCAGGGTAACCTATCATAAGTTTGTTAATAAATGATAACTTAGTAATTAAGATTTGGAGAGCACATTAAAACATAATTAGTGATAATGCCTCGCCCATGCCTTGAGGGCTTGTATAGGCTAAAGATGTAGATGATATGATACCTAGAGAGTAGGTATGGTTGGAGTTCCTCATCTTCATGCGAGGATATTCTCATTTTGCATGGGTTGTATTGAGGGTTCGGGGTCCAAAGTGGCTAGTCCAAGGTAACTCAATGCTTGAAGGTCTGGGGTCTAGAGAGACTAGTCCATGGTAACTCAAGTAGATGACCATGTGATGACACTCCCATAGTATATAACCTAAGTATCCTATGTAGTGTTTGCATTCTCCTTTTGTGGTCAATATTATCTAGTGGTTGGTTACAATTATTTTGTATTTGGTACTCATTGGTTTTATTATCATTATTTTATGTACCTTGTCATTATCCTTATTTTCCTTCAAATTACTATGTTTTACCATTTTAGTATGTGTGGTACCTCTTGAGATAGAGAGCTTTTAGGATCCATTTCTTAGTTATTGTATTGTATTGAATTTTTGTGATTGTTATCTGAGTGAGGTTTGTTGTTATCTCCTCAGCACAGTGGGAGTGGACCTTTGGTTCCATGAGACTAGGTGGTAGTGATTCTTTTACCATTTGAGATTTTGATGTTCATGTACTAGTGCTGGATGATCCTTGTAGCAATTTTTTTTCTTATTCAACACTATTGGAGACTTTCTCTTATATTTCTTATATTGTGTATTGTACCTTGTATAAGTATACCAGGTGTGATTCTTTTGAGATATTGTACTATACTTTGTACTCATTTATTTTTGTACATACCCTGCAACTTGTGTAGTGGATGTTGTTTCATTATGTGTACCCTTTCCATATCAATTGTATCTATGTGTTAATTTATGTGACAATGTACTTGTTATTCATTTGTAGATGAGATATTTGTAACTATACTTAATATAAAATAATTAATTAGTAATACGTAATTCTATGCCAT
The DNA here is from genome assembly GCA_027943335.1 of Chamaecyparis obtusa. Lineage (NCBI taxonomy): Eukaryota > Viridiplantae > Streptophyta > Pinopsida > Cupressales > Cupressaceae > Chamaecyparis > Chamaecyparis obtusa. Next base: position 476,295 of record BSBK01009818.1, read on the forward strand.
AGAACCCTTGAGAGTTTGACACAAGAGAAGGATGGGTAGAGGGGCCTAGAGAACTCCCAATACCAAACCTACTTGTAGATTAACAACTTGAAAGAAAAAAAATAGAGAAGGAGAGAAGGAATGCAAATATCTTTCATTTATTCATCAAAACTCATACATGTCAGGCTATACAACCTTCCTAGTTATGACCAATACAATGAAATTAAATTACAGAATAGTCCTCATACATGCAAGGATCCAAAATCTAATATTCTATCTTGTTAACTAACTACTACTACTACTACTCTAACTCTAGAAAAACTCTACTTATTTATACAAGAGGCCACCGAATAGGTTAGCTCTAAAGATCCATTAGATCCAACATTGGAGAAAGAAAAAACCTAGATTTAGGTCCACATGTTTCCCAATGATTGATCCCAACATTAATTCTGTGACCAAAATTAATTTCTAATATTGGCCAACATCAAACAATTAACTACACCAGTCGGTGAACTCAGGAACTGAGAAACACCGGAAAAACTACCGAACCAACTCAGTATGAACACTACCAAACCAACTAAGTAAAGGAAAAAAAATGGTAACCGAGCTTGCTAGTGACCGATAGGAACACTTCACCAAGAACTCAAAAGTAGTTATTGAGAAAATTGAACAAAATATCAAGAAACCAAACAAACTCTAACATATTTTTGGATGATCTAGGATTTCCATAAACCCAAGATGCTCCTAAATTAGACACCCGAGGTTGAAAAGAAATGCTTCTCTTAATCATGTGTCAGGTACAACCCAAGCTAAATCCAACTCAAATTGAGAAATCCATGTACTGTCTTCAATCGGTCTATTCTTCCACTTTACCAAATACTCCATGTAATCCATTCCTCTTGTGCTTCTTCCAACTCTTTCTTCCAAAATATGCTCAACTTCCTCTATTCATTTCTTAGGATAATCACTCGGTGCTATCACTTCTTCATCAAGTTCATGATACTCATACAAATCTAAAATGTTTAATATAGGTGATATATCCATGTCATCAGGTAATTCCACTTCATAAGCATTTTCACTATCAAATTTCTTCAATACCTTGTAGGGACCAAATTTCTTCATCTTCAACTTACCATATGTTCCAATAGGAAATCTTCCTTTCTTCAAATTAACCATTACTTCATCACCAACATCAAAAATATTATATCTTCTTGAGTTATCTTCATTATCCTTGTATTTCTGATTATTCTGCTCCAACTTATGTTTCACTTCCTCATGCAATGACTTCATAAACTCAAAAAATTCTTCTCCTTCAGAACTAATTTTCTCTTCTCTAGTAATATCCTTCAAGTCTGATATACCTCTCAATTTTATTCCATTAATGGGTGAACTCACAATACTAGGTTACACTTTTTTGCCTAAACGGACACTGAACTCTACACTTTGAAAAACAAATTCAGATTTAGAAGCATATTGTCATTAAACCATTTGAAACCAGAAGATGAAGTAAATTAGAGTCTTTTAGTATTTTCTATCCAAATTCTAAATATATTTTTTATTTTTATTTTTGAATTGATTTGAATGGTTGTTTCTTTCTCCCATGAAAACTGGTATGTTGTTGAAAATGTCATTTTCAAAGAGTTACATTGTTTTCATAGAACATAACTTTTTTTCTAAAATAGATATCAATGTGATTCTTTTTAATTTAGTTTTATAACACCCATACAAAGGGCATGCAATTAGTTTGATGACATGATCATGATTATTGCATATTTTATTAATGTTTGAAGCTGACTAAACCATAATTTAGACATATCTTGACTACATAGCTTATAACTTGTCATGTATTTGTCCAATTTCATTTTTATTTTTTTTCATAGAAAGAGAACTTCAATACCTAGGGCATAGATATTTTTTAGATTTTTTTTTCTCTCATTTACTATTTTTCCATAATCATCAAAAATAGAGGTAGACATACAGTGAAATATCTATGTTTAGTAAAACTAAAAATACAAAGTCATAATAAACTTAATATATATTAACATTATAATAATTCGAAAGATTTTTTTCAGTAGTACCTTACTACATAGATAGGTTTGTCAAATGGATTCATTTGATCTTCCAAAAGATAAAGTTGAAGTGATTTTTTGTCAGCATTTTAATAGGTGCGAAGGAGACTCCATTGTACGTATGAATGGGGAGTATAGATGTTATATCAATGTTTTTTTGTCTAAGAGGCTTTGAGATAACCATTTATAATTAATTCATTCAAGTGGAACCTCTCAAGACTTAAATCATCATATTTTATTAAATGTGTGTTATTTCAGCAAAAATCAGCCTGTCTAAAAAAGTGTAACCCACTATTGTGGGGTCACCCTAACAATCTAAAAAAGTGTCTTGCCAATACTCCTATTCACTGAATTATTGTATGCAAACTCTTCTTGTGATAGCATTAAATCCCAATTACTTGGTTTTTCTCCAATTAAGCATCACAATAGGCTACCCAAACTTCTATTTACAACCTTTTTTTGTCCATCAGTTAGTAGATGAAATGTAGAACTGTACTTCAACTTAGTATTCAACTTCTTCAATAGAGTCTTCCAAAAATAACCAACAAACTTACTGTCTTGGTTAGAAATGATACTCCTTGGTAATCCATGCAATGTGGAAATTTCCTTAAAGAAAAGATCTTCTATATGTACTGCATATGATGTTTTTCTACATGGTATAAAATATGCCATCTTGGAAAATCTATCCATAACAACAAATATGGAATCATTACCTCTTGTTGTCCTCGACAAGCCAAGAACAAAATCCATGCTGATATCTCTCCAAGGTTTCTCAAGAAAAAAAATTGGTGTATAAAATCTAGTATTCTAACTTACTCCTTTTGCAACTTGACAAACTCCACAACTCTTCACAAATTTATGAACATCCTTATATAACTAAGACCAAAAATACCTTTCCTGAAGGAAAATCAATGTCTTATCAATGCTAAAATGTCCAACCAAACCACTACTATGTTTCTCCTTTATCAAATTAGTTCTCATTGATCCTCTCAATATACATAATGGAATTCCTTTGAACAACATACCTTCTTGAATAAAATAGTCTTCAAACTTGGTTGATCTTGTATAGGTGCTCTGCACATTCTCTACTGCTCAGAAAAATCAAGGTTAGTTTCATACAAATTCTTTATGTCATCAAAACCAAGAACCTCAATTCTCATATTAGTCATCAAATATCTTCTTCTACTTAATGCATCATCAACTTGGTTAGAAACTCCACTCTTATATTTTATCACAAACATAAGACTATGCAAATATTCAACCCATTTCATATGTCTCTAGTTCAACTTATTCTGACTACCCAAATACTGTAAAGCCTTATGATCAGTATACAATACAAGTTCCTTTCGAATCAAATAATGTCTCCATTTCTTCAAGGCTTGAACAATAGCATATAATTCTTCATCATACACAAAATATTTCCTTTTAGCATCATTCAACTTCTCACTAAATAAAGCAACATGTTTACCTTCTTGACTCAACACAACTCCTATTGCACTTCCACTTGCATCACATTCAACTTGGAATACCTTATTAAAATCAGGTAAAACTAACATAGGTAATTTAAAAACCTTATGTTTCAAAGTCTCAAAACTCTTATCAGCTCCATGTGTCCACTTGAATTCTCTTTTATCTTCTCTCATTGCATTGGTCATAGCATTGCAAATTGAACTAAAATTTCTAATGAAATTTTGGTAAAAAATTGCTAAACCATGGAATGATCTTACCTTACTAACATTTCTAGGTGTAGGAAAATCAAGAATATCTTCAACCTTCTCAGGGTCCATCTTCAAACCATAAGCTAAAATCATAAATCCCAAATACACAATCTCTTCTTTCATGGAGGAACACTTTTTCAAATTAATCAACAAATTTCCTTCTTCAATCTCTGCAATACTTGTCTAATATGCAACAAATGATCTTCTCTAGTTTTACTAAATATTATATTGTTATCCAAGTTCACAATCACAAATTTACCCAAGAATTTATTCAGAACCTCATTCATTAGCCTCATAAAAGTACTCGGTGCATTAGTTAAACCAAAAGGCATAACCAACCACTGATGCAAACCTTCTTTTATCTTAAAAGAAGTCTTCCATTCATCACCTTATCTGATTCTAATATGATGATATCCACTCATCAAATCAATCTTGGTAAAATATTTTTCCCCACTCAAACAATCCATTATGTCATCCATTCTTGGAATAGAGAACTGATACTTAACTTTTATCTTGTTGATTTATCTAGAATCAATACACATTCTCCATTCCCCATTCTCCTTAGGTGCCAACACATCTAATACTATAAATAGACTCAAAATTTCTATGATCAAACCTTTCTGTAACAACTCTTTCACTTGTCAGTTGAGTTCCTCATTTTTGATTGGTGTCAGTCTATGTGGTGCCTTATTTGACAAACTAGCTTCAAGAATTAGATCCATACAATGATTGATACTTCTCATTGGAAAAAAACCATCAGGTACATTATTGTGAAATGATCTCCTTGTACTCGGTGAGAAACTCCTCAACCTCTACCGAAACTTTATCTTTTATTTTCCCACTTAGTTCTTTAGGAATCAAAGCATAACAAAAATGATTTTCCTTCAAATACTTAGAAAACTACCTACCTTCCATCAAACAAAAATTTACAGATGTATATATCTCATCAGCAGATTCTTCAATCAAGGGTAACAAGATTTGTCTCCTACCATCAACCCAAATAGTATACTTGTACAATCTCTCGTCATATATAGCATGTCTATCATATTACCAAGGTCTACCCAATAGAATATGAAAACAATTCATAGGCATAATATCTCACAACACCTTATCATAGTACTTTCCAATTTTTAGATTAAAAAAAAATTGTTCACTTACCATTAGTGTATGCTCATCCTTGATCCATGAAATCTGATAGGGCTATGGGTTCTTCAATATTTCCAACTACAACTTTGTAACCATTTCTTCTAATGCCAAATTCTCTAAGCTTCCACTGTCAATAATCACTTTCCAAACTTTGTCTACAACCTTGCATCTTGCCTTGAACAAACTTTTCCTTACCAGATCTTCCTTATCCTTTTCACTGCACAATGCTCTTCTAACCATCAAGTTTCCTTCCTTCCTAGGCTCATTCAAAGAACCTTCATGTACCAAAGAATTTCTCCTGCTATTGACTTTATTACTTGCATGTGTACAATCAAATGATCCATGTCTTTCTTCACCATAATTGTAACAAGCTCCTTGAAATCCTCCTCTACCATAGCGACCTCGGGAGTAGTTACCTCTTCCTTGGAAATAACTTTCACCTTTCCACTCGGTCTTGCCTTTGTCATGGTTTTTTTTTTTCCTGATCAAATCTACTATTTTCACCATAGGATCTAACTCTTCCTCTAGGAGATCTACCACCTCTTCCTCCTTGTCTTTGCTCATGTCTTCTATTCAATTTATCCTCAGCTCTTAGGGAAAACTGATAAGCATCCTCAATACTCTCCATTTTCACCAAACTGATCTCTTCTTGAATAGAAGTCCTTAACCATTCAAATATCTTGCAATTTTTTCCACCTCATCTTCAATATGTCTAGATTTGATATCTAGCCTATAAAATTCCTCAGTGTAATATTTCACAGATCTATCTTTCTATTTCCAACCTTGAATTCTCCTAACTAGGTTAATCTGATAATCATAAGGTAGAAAATTATCTTTCAATTTGTTTACCATCTTATTCCATACCCTAATTTTGTCTTTACCTTTCTTCTTTTGGTCTAACTGCAGATGTTCCCATCATAAGGATGCATGACCTTTCAATTTTGTGCTTGTAGTTTTCACTTTCTTCTCCTCTGATATGTTCTCATATTCAAATTATTTTTCCATCTTGATGATCCAATCCACCAATTCATCTGAATCCAGTTTCCTACTATATTTAGGAGGGTTAAATTGCAGTGTAGCTTTCAAACTAGTCAATGATTTCAAGAATATCTCCTCTCTGTGATCCATTATAGGTGAAGGTACAACTTCCTCCTGCATTTTCTTAGCTTCATCATCACTAACATCATCAAGATGTTTTCCTCGATGTTGGGCTATATCAAAAGCTTCTAATCTAACAGTGATTTGCCTTATCATATTAGCTAAGCCTGGATCTGCATCTCAACTCCCTTGAACTATCTTGAAACCCTTTGCAATTGCAGGTTAGATCATAATTTGCCACCCTGCAACAATATCACCAACTAGGGCTTACAAGAAGGAGCCTCCAGATCTAACCTTCACTCTGATACCACTTGACGCAAGAGAAGGATGGGTAGAGGGGCCTAGGGCACTCCCAATACCAAACCTACTTGCAAATTAACAACTCAGAAGCAACACCACAAAGAAAGAGAGAAGGAATAAAGATATATTTTATTTATTCACCAAAACTCATACATGTCAGGAATGTAACGCCTTCCTAGTTTTGACCAATACAATGAAATTCAATTACAGAACAATCCTCATACATGAGAGGATCCAAAATATCAGATTCAATCTCCTTAACTAACTACTACTACTCTAACCCTAGAAGAACTCTACTCATTTATACAAGAGGCCACCAAATAAGTTGGCTCTAAAGATCCATTAGATCCAACATTGGAGAAAGAAACAACCCAGATTTAGGTCCACATGTTTCCCAATGATTGATCCCAACATTAATTTCATGACCAAAATTAACTACTCATGTCATCCAACATCAAACAATTAACTACACCAGTTGGTGAACTCAGGAACCAAGCAACACCCAACACTACCAAACCAACTCGGTAAGAACACTACGAAACCAACTCGGTAAAGGACACTAAAATAGTAACCAAACTCACTAGTGACTAACATGAACACTTCACCGAGAACTCAAAAGTAGTTATCAAGAAAACCAAACAAGCTATTGAGAAACCAAACAAAATATAACATATTTTTGGATGATCAAGGATTGCCATAAACTCAAGATGCTCCTCCATTAGAGTTTTGAACTCTAATTGATTTGTACTATGCACTTGTTTGTATCTTATATTGTATTTCTTACACATTATTATCATTATTATTTTGGAAACTTTTAAGAAAATAATTATTTTGTAAACTTAGTAGCATGTTTTAGGTTAATTTATCTTGGGTTCCCTAGCAGGCCGTTACAAGAAGGAAGGCCCCATCCCTAGTATTTCCAAGAAGAAGAAGATCCCAACCAAACCTAGACATGCATTCCCTCCACCAAATCCCCATGATGTTTCTTCCCATCAGTTGTACTTTATCAACATGATTCTAGACCAAATATTAGGTCCCTAATTCTTGTAGGGAGAGAAGACCTCCTTTCCCAAATGATCTTCCACCTAATCAACCACTCCTTAAATATAAGCATGAATGTGCTTTAGATTTCATGAAAATTGTGTACAATGTGACTGTAGACTCCTTTTATATGAATAAATAGATGTTTCATGAAAAGAAATAGATTAATATCAAGCTAAGAAGGATAGAATACCAATTAGAGAATAAACAACATAAAGATGTTCTTTGGGAAGAGAATGAAGGAAAAACACCTATTGCCTCATTAAAGAAAGTGGTTAAATATTCTAAAACAATGAGGATTGATTACGAGGGTAGAATTGTTAGGCTTGAGATAAACTCAAAAGAATCAATGATAACCTCTTCACCTTGGTGACTTTTATCCATAAGGTTATTAATAATTGTTGGTGTAATTAAATATTCACTAATTACACTTTACTTAAGTTTACTTAGGATAATGCATTGCATAGTAGTTTGCATTTTAGACACCTAGGATTTTGCATTTCATTTGAGCACATGGTGTAGGAGAATTTCCACTTTAGGTGTGAGATCCACCTTTAGTGCTCTTATCACATTATCATCATCTCATTGTCTCAAATGTTGCACATACTTTGATGTATAGTGGATGATGACCCACCTTTGGTGGACATGTGATTCCACCTAGTGTGGTTGATATCTTATCATCTCCTTATCATGTAGTCTTATTGCATTGCCTATATATTCAAGCACTCCTACATTGTACTTGATTGATTGAAACTATTATCATTTGATTATTGATCATCATTGAATCCATTCATTTGAGGATCATATCATTTGGTCCCTCCTTTTGTGATATCTATTGAGCTTCTAGATATTGGCATTTCATTCTTTTCCTTAGGAAAATTATTACAAGGTATCAGAGCCATATAAGGTTTTATTGCATAGCCAATGGAGAGAATTTTTTCTTAAACTTTTGAAGGGCCATGATTTAGATCCAAAGTTTCAATAGCTTGTACGACTATTTAGAGAAAGATCTGACCTCACCATTATGTCTGGGTAGCCATTCCGGTGAGTTTTGACTAAAACTTTGCCTACCTTGGGCAAAAGTCAAATCTGAGGCAAATTATTTTTTGCAAATCAAGCTTGGGAAGCCTGATTTGCAAATTGGTGGTATAGATTTGAATTTTTTTTTTGAAAAATCAGTTTTCCAGATTTGCATCTTTTAATATTTCCATTAATTATATTTTTTTCAGATCTGGGCATTAACTTTCGACAATCATATTTTCAAATCTAGGCATTATTACAAGTTTTCTTAGCATTATTGCATTTTTGTACAAAATCTGGGGTTTTCTCAAGGTCCACACCCCTGTATTTTTGAGATCATATTTATGCAACATAATAGGTGACATAACCATACACAAGTGGAGTCAGATAGGGCAGTCAATCCATAACCCCTGTCACAAACCATATCTCCGTTAACCATTTATCCAATAGAGACACTACCTACAAACCTGCTAGTCTCTTCTTTGTTTAAAGTGCAATGTGTTGCAGTGTTTAAAAAGGGAAAATACCCACATCTGACAAATGTGGAACTAATCCTTGGTACACTAGCGAGCTCCTCACTGAGCCTGCCCACCTGCTCAGCCAACATGAACCAACTCGGTTCACTGAGCCCGCACGCTCCAGCTCAGCCAGATTAGAGCCAAGCTCTTTATAGCTACCAATATGCCCACACGTGATCTACCTAATCACTATCCATCTCAGTGACATTATTTTCCATATCCATGTGGATATAATACCCCTTAATCAACTAATCAACATCTCACACATGGCAGTCACACGTTCGACGGCCCCACATTGGCAAGATCACAGTCCACGTTAGCCTCTGATCATTAATTTTTGTAATTTTCTTTTGCATTTCATAGCAATTCATGATGCTAAAATTGATGGGAGTTCAACCATCATACATGTGGTTTTCATTTTCACATTCACATGCATTTATCTAGCAAATTTAACCTATTGTCTATATCATCAGCCTATTATCTGAAATTGATGATTGTTTGATTGTCATATCTAGGCATTTTTCTTTTTCTACTACGACTATTTGAACCTCAAATTTAATCTTGTGGATTTTATGACATCATCATCCTTTGAAAATTTAGCAACCCTCACCATTTGGAGTTTTTAATTTGTAGTCCAACTTCAAGAGGCCATAACTTGGTCATTCGGGCTCCAAATTGAGTGCAATTCTTTTTTATATATATTTTGGCTAGAATTTCTGGAAATTTTTAGTGGTGGTTTTATTTTCTAGTTTTGGTTCATGGATTTGATAGAAATTACAGATTTTGGTGACTATACCTATCTAATCCTTATTTTTGCAACTTGAAAGGTTTCATTCGGGCTCATACAGACACATTTTTAGGTGTCATTTTTTTTGAAAGTGTATAATCTTTTGAGTACTTTATAGATTTTCTATTAGATTGTAACCTTCTTTGGGAAAAATATCACTTTTAGATCTAGGTCCTTTTTTGGCCTTGTATGATCATTGTAATGCTTGGATCTTGATTTGATTCTGATCAATATTGACTTGAGTCTCCTTTGGTCTCATTGCAGTGGTTGTAAACATCAAAATTAGAAGTCCACTTTGGCACATTTTGGAAAGTGACAATTGTACATGCTGTAATTACCCTACAACTCTAATAGGTCCTAGATTTTCTCACTGGATGTTAGGAAGTGTTATGTGTGATTGCATGGTTATTTTTATAAGAGAATGATCCTTCTTGAGGTGTTTTCTTACCCTAACTCCCTTCCAACCACTATAACTTCACATTATAATTTAGGAAATCATAAATATTGTATAAGTATGTCCCTTTATATCTTCTTATGTGTCTGAGATATTTTAGGACCTTGATGTGATGGGTCACCTGATAGATCTATATGTTTCTTTGTGAGATGGCCATTATCTATGTTTATGTTTATCATAGGTTAATTGGTTATAACCACTTAAGGGTTAAAATGTGTTACCAAATCTAATGATACTAATTATACTCAAGACTAGACATGATTATGACTTTGAGTATTAAGGATAATATGATTTTTTTATTTTGTTTAGATAATGAGACATTGTTAATACATGTTTGATGATAAAACTGGTTTATGAAATTTAGTAAATGATTTAAATTTACATGATTATATTATGATTCATTCTTGTTATACAATATGGATTAATGATTATTCTGGAGCTAACCATACTGATCCATTTATACTTTGTTGATTACACCGTCTGATGTGAGTGTAGGATGAGGAGAGGCAATCGTAGTTACTCCTATAGGAGATCCTCATGATGTCACACTCTCCCTCCTTATTTTCCATGGTTTGTGCATATATGTATGTATATATATATATATATATATATATATATATGTATGTATGTATGTATGTATGTATGTATGTATGTATGTATGTATGTATGTATGTATGTATGTATGTATGTATGTATGTATGTATGTATACATGTGGGTTTACTCGGTTGGTGTTGGAGGATGTAGGTACCAAACATTGACTTCACCTGGCTACATAGGTCTGAGTGTGCCTTCAAAATCCTTGAACTATTGTTGTGTGGAGATTATACCAAGTTACTCTCAAGGATTCCCTGTTGACTTAGGTTCCTATTTAGGGAGTCACCTTAGTAGGGGGATTGACCAATGTTATGATTTTGTTTATTTTGGAGATTTATATTTTGGATTATATTTCTCTATTTCTTTATGTATGTTAAAGCATTATACTTCTCTATCTTATATATATATATATATATATATATATAATGTCCCCTTTCTAATTTTTATATCATATTTAAATCCTCTAATCATATTATTAAATCAAACAATCAACACTTTGAAAGATTATACAATTTCTCAATAAAACCCAAATCGGGTATGCTCGAAATAGTGCCAAAAACTTCACAAGTTCACATATTATTGATAAATCTAAAAGTAAACATTTTTATTGAAATTTTACCAGAATAATAGCCTACAAAAGGACATTTCCATATTTTCAAAGAGTTTACACAACTCCAAAATGGAGAACAAATACAATGCTCATCGGGCTCCCAAAAACAACATAAAATAGCCTGGAAACACCATAAAACACTAAAAACTATCATAGAAGTAGAATCAAGAGCCAAGACATATATTCAGTTCTATTTTAATAGAAAAATGGATGCAATATAGAAACAACCCAAACTGATATGAAAAACTCAACCGGAAACACCAAAATCTTACAAAAAACACATCCAAAAACTCACAAATTTGCATTGTTCAGCACAAGGGAAAAATATGCATGAGCTTGCACATGGAATGGAATCAAAATCCCATCCTTAACCTTCCTATAAACCTGAAAACTCCCATCTTTGGGTCTCCTTCTCCACAGGTTTGGCAGCCTCTGAAGAACAACAAAGCAGTGATTAAAGTCAAGTTCAAGAATGAGCCCGAAATGCCTCCAAACCCCTTTAAAAGAGGGCATAAAACTAAATCACAACCAAGAGGGATGAATAAGACATATTTTAATAATATTTAACATTTATTAATCCATTGGTTTCCAAAGATTAGCCCCTTTTTCTGAAACTTTACTTTTTGAGCCTACCAGCCTTAGCAAAAATTATTATTTTTAATTATTTGAAAAGGGGACATGACAAGTCCTCCCTCCCAAATATTTCTCCTCCTCAAGAAATGAAGGTTGGGATGATCAAGAATATGTGATCCTTCACAAGTTGCATCCTCCAATGGTAATCCTTTCCATTTGACCAAATGCTCTGTGATGCTCCTATTTCTCAATCTTTTCTCTCTTGTATCCAAAACCTCTTCTGGTATTAAGACTAATTTCCCTTCATCATCAAGAGGTGGTAATTCTGTAGATATTATGGTTTTCTAGCCTAGAACCTTCTTCAATCAAGAGACATGGAAAACATTATATATTTTGTTGTTTGGTTGGAGCTCCAATTCATAAGCTACATCTCCTATCTTCCTGATGATCTTATAAGGCCCATAGAACCTTGGCTTGAGCTTCTCTACCCCACTCCTCTTCAAGGTGCTTTGCTTATATGGATGCAACCTAAAAAATAACAAATCTTTCACCTCAAAAGATCTTTCAATCCTTTTCCTATTAGCGTACAACTTCTGTTGGTTCTGTGCATGTTGTAGATTATCCTTGAGGGACCTTAATATGTCTTGACTTTGCTTAATGAAATCACTTTCTGTAGGTACTTTGCTATCTGAGAGTACTAGATCAAAAAAGGAAAGGGCATCATAACCATAGATAGCATGAAAAGGAGGCATACTAGTTGACATGTGATGAGATGTATTGTAACAATACTCCCCTAAGTGCAACCATTTCACCCAAGCATGTTGTTGATTTGAGACATAGTTCCTCAAATATCCCTCTATCCATTTATTAACTATCTCTATTTGTCCATCAATTTGAGGGTGATAGCTAGTACTGGGAGTGAGTTCATTTCTTTCCAAATTAAAGAGCTCTTTCCAAAAAGAGCTAAAGAATCTACTATCTCGATCACTGACTATGTTTCTAGGCAAGCCATGTAACCTAAAAGTTTCCTTGAAGAACAATTCTTCCACTTGTGATGCCTTGAAATCAGATTTGATGGGAAAGAAATGTGCATACTTAGTTAGTCTATCTACCACCACGTATATGCAATCCTTACCTTGAACCTTGGGCAACCCAGTGATGAAGTCCATGGAAATACTTTCCCATTTTTTTTCAGGAATAGGAAGTGGCTACAACAACCCTGCAGGAAAATTGTGCTCACTCTTGTTTTGTTGGCATACCATGCATTCCTTAATGTGTTTAAGGGCATCCTCTTTCATACCCTTCCATGTAAAGTGCTCTCAAATTTTCATCAACAACCTTGTACCTATTATCATCCACTAACTTATCCAAAATATTGGCGGTAAAGGAATCTTTATCATATTCTAAAGTTATGGAGACTTTCCAATCAGCAGAGATAGATGTTAAGGAACACAAGGTGGGCTTCCTTGAGAGAGCATCAACAACCACATTATTCTTTCCTTTCACATATTCAATATAAAAATCATAAGCTTGTAGTTTTCTTACCCATTTTTGTTGATGATCATTCAAATCCCTTTGGTTCAAGAAGAACTTGAGGCTTTATGGTCTATCTTTACAATGAATCTCCCACATACCAAATATTGTCTAAAATTATAAAGTGCATGCATGATTGCCAACATTTCCTTATCATATATGGAATAAAATTTCTCTGATTGATTTAATTTTATGCTCTCAAATTCTATTGGATGTCCCCTTTGAGTTAGGATAGCCTCTATACCTTCTTTAGAAGCATCACATTCAACAACAAAAGGTAAAGAGAAATCTGGAATTGCAAGCATAGGGCATGAACTCATTACCTCAAGCTTATCAAACATTTTTTGTGCCTCTTCTATCAAAATAAAGGCTCCTTTATTTGTCAAATTAGTCAAGGGGGAAGAAAGTTGAGAAAATCCCTTGACAAACCTCCTATAGTAGCTACACAACCCAAATCAACCTCTCAACTATGTAAGATTAGTAGGTGGAGACCAATCAAAAATTGGTTGAATTTTTTGTTGATCAACCTGTACTCCTTTAGAACTTATAATATGTCCCAAATATAGGATCTCCATCAAACCAAACTCACATTTAGATAGCTTAGCATAGAAGGATTTTTGCTCCAAGATTCCCAAAATAGTTTCTATGTGCTCTAAATGCTCTTTCCATGTTTTACTATAAATCAAGATATCATCAAAGAATACTAAAACAAATTTTTGAAGATGCTTGCTGAATACCTTATTCATACAAGATTGGAACATTGCTGGTGCATTAGTGAGGCCAAATGCCATAACAATAAATTCAAAATGCCCATAGTGACATTTGAAAGCAGTCTTTTCCACATCTTCCTTCCTCATGCTAATTTGATGGTAACCTGATCTTAAGTCAATTTTTTAGAAGTATACAATGCCATGTAACTCATCAATGAGTTCATCTATGTGTGGTATGGGATACCTATTTTTGATGGTCTCCTTGTTTAGAGCCTTGTAGTCTATACACATTCTCATTGTACCATCCTTTTTCTTGACAAGTACCACATATGATGCAAATGGACTAGAGCTAGGCCTTATGAATCCCATGTCCAGGAGTTCCTTAATAGTTTTTTCTATTTCTTCCTTGTAACCTCTTGGATGGCAGTATGGAGAGGTTATAACTAGTTTGGCAGCCTGTTCTAACTCTATAACATGCTCAAAACCTATATCTGGCAGTAATCCTAGTGGCAAATCATTGAAAACTACACTATGCTTATCAAGAACATTTTTGAATTTCAAAATGGAAATTACCTTTATTCTTTGAAGAGCTTGTTGGGTGAATTATGACTCTTGTTGCCCATGCTACTTGTCCTCTTCAAAAAGACCTCTCCATCCTCTTTACAGTGACCACTCTAGGTGCTCCATTGGATAACCCTCTCAATAAGACTTTTTTCCCATTGGAATGAAAATTGAACTCCATAGTTTGATGGTTCATGTAATAGCCTCCAATAGAGTGAAACCATTGAACACCCAATGCAAGATTTGTTTCCCCAATGCCAACAACATAGAAGTCATCACATAGCTCATAATCTCCAAAAGTCATCTTGAGTTGTTTCACCACCCATGTGAAAGGCATAGTGAATCCATCAACTACAATAACATTGAATCCTCGAAATATTTTCCTTTAAGCCCTCTTTTCATTACAAATCCCTCATCAATAAAGTTGTGAGTTTGCCCACTATCAAGAAGAACTTTCAACCTTTTCCCTACTAGTACCCCTCGAATTCGAAAGGGATGGTATCTTGGGACTCCTGATAATGTTGCTAATTTATTTTTCTTTCTCTTCTTCTTCCTCCTCCTTAGTGTCATGAAATTCCTCATGCTCATCTGAATTAGATTCTAAAGCAACCTCAATATAGTACAATTGAACTTTCTAAAAACATCTATGTCCTAGAACCCATGGCTCTCTACAAGTGAAAAAAATCTTTTTCCTTCGTAGTTCACTTCTAGTCACTTCATCTACCTTATTTTTGCTGCATTTGTCACATTCTTTGGTGGTGGTGCTAGAAAAGTCTTTTTCTAAAAATTTCCTTTATGTTGCCAAAGATTCAGGGGTTTTTGATTAGTGACTGGTTTCATAGGCACACAAGTTTCAAGCTGCAAACTTCTTTTGATATCTTCCTATAAGGCTGAGGGTTAGAAAGACTTAACCAAACCCTTAAAAAAATCTTCCAAACCATCAAGAAAAAGATAAATAATCCTCTTTTCACTCATATCAGGTACCATAACAGCCACTTTTTGAAATTCTTCTACATACTCATTAACTGATTTGGTTTGTATCAACTTTGACAATTCTTTAAAATACTCTTCATCATCCTTGAGATCAAATCTATCTATCACTCTTTGACTAAAATCATCAAATGTAGCTACCTGATCATGACCTTGAGTAGTCATTCCATGATACCACCAATCATTGGCTGCATCTTCCAAGTATAGACTTGTGAATTGAACAACATCACTCTCCTTCATGGGATTAAGTGTGAAGAAAGTCTATAATTTTTGTAGCCACGCTCTAGTAGAAATTTTATTTGTTCCATCAAAAGTGGGTGCTGTAAACTTGCTTATTTTATTTTTTTAGCTCTCTTCCACTTATGTCCTGCTACCTCGTATACTCTTTCTTGGGCATCAAAGTGTTCATCATATCCACATATTCTCTGAAAGGTACCAAATTGTGAAAGTCTTCATCTAAGCCATTGTAAGTAGCCCTTAATGTAATTAAGTTACCTGTAACCTCTTCCATAGGATTAAGGGATGGATTTGGTATCGGTGGCTCATTTGCAGGTAAGAAAATAGTTTTTGTTGATCTAGAGGGTGTGGGTTTCAAATTTATTGGCTCCTCTAAAGTGCTTCCTCTCTCATTAGTAGATACAACTCCTTGGATTTTTTCTGTTAATAATCACAAAGTCTCTTAAGTTTCTGCCAAACTATCCACTGTTTTCTTTTGATTGTTCTGGCTGTCCTAGAAGAATTTTTTTGCCATCTCATTTGGGTTAGCCATTCTTGTTCCTTCCTTGGATTTTGTACTTTGATTTCCAGCTGGAGGTTTGATCAAATTTTTTTTATTCTTTTCTCGCTGTAAATATCTCTTTTCTCTTTCACTAGGTTGCAAGCAAACTTCTACAAACCCTTAGGCTGGCAAGAGCATAGCTCTAATACCACTGTAATGTTCCTTTTCTAATTTTTATATCATATTTAAATCCTCTAATCAGATTATTAAATCAAACAGTCAACACTTTGAAAGATTATACAATTTCTCAATAAAACCCAAATCGGGTAATGCCCAGAATAGTGCCAAAAACTTCACAAGTTCACATATTATTGATAAATCTGAAAGTAGAAATTTTTACTGTAATTTTTCCAGAATAACGGCCTACAAAATGACATTTCTAGATCTGCAAAGAGTTTACACAACAGCTCCAAAATGGAGAACAAATACAATGCTCATCGGGCTCCTGAAAACAACACAAAATAGCCCGAAAACACCATAAAACACTAACAAACTATCATAGAAGTAGAATCATGACCCAAGAAATATATTAAACTCTATTTTAATAGAAAAATTTCTGTAATATAGCAGCAAACCAAATTGATATGAAAAACTCAACCAAAAACACCAAAATCTTACAAAAAACACACCCAAAACTCACAAATCTGCACTGTTTAGCACAAGGGAAAACTCTACATGAGCTTGCACATGGAATGGCCTCAAAATACCATCCTTAGCCTTCTTGGAAAACTGAAAATTCTCATCTTTGGGTCTCTTTCTCCACAGGTTTGGCAACCTCTGAAGAACAACAAAGCAATGAGAAAAGTCAAGTTCAAGAATGAGCCCGAAATGCCTCCAAACCCCTTTAAAAGAAGGCATAACCCTAACTCACAACCTAGAGGGGTGAATAAGACATATTTTAATAATATTTAACATTTACTAATCCATTGGTTTCCAAAGATTAGCCCCCTTTCTAAAACTTTACTTTTTGAGCCCTCTAGCCTTAGCAAAAATTATTATTTTTAATTATTTGAAAAGGGGACATGACAATACACACACACACACACACACACACACACACACACACACACACACACACACACACACACACACACACACACACACACATATATATTATTGGAAAGTTGACTATAATAATGTATATGAGTATGATTTAGTGTTGTCATTATGGAAAAAAATTCATATGGAGTTTTGGAGTCAGCGCATAACTTAGAAGATCATCAAAATGGCTAAGTATGGAAGATTGGACAATTAGTAGAGCATCAGCGCACGTGCGTATGACCAAGTTTTGGTATGTGCCCTAGAAGATAAGATTTTGGTTATGTTAGTAAGCTATGGTTAAGAGAACATGATCAAATGAGTTAGTATGATGAAGATACAGTGAGTTGAAGTGACACAGAGAGTGAGTAGCAGAGCAAAACAGAGTATGCAACCAATTGTTAGTAATTTGGTTAGTGCTTATAATATTGTTTTGTAAAGGTTATGTGCCTATTGTATTTGTGTTATAAAAATGTAAATCTAATTGTATGTAACACACTTGAGCCAATTCATTTGGAAGCATTGTATGTAATTAGTTATAGGCCGACTGAGTGAATAGTTTTGTTAGCGAATATAAATAAGACACACGCCTTTGTATTTGAGTATGGCATGAGATAGAGAGTTGATAGAAGTAGAGAAGAAGTATGTGAAGAGTAGTTAGAATGTTGTAGAGCTTTGCAAAAGGCTAAAGCATTAGCATACATAAGGAATTGATCAAACAAGAAGTGTCACAACAACAGTTCACCTTGTAGATATAGTGTGTATATGATATCCAGAAGGTTGTAGCCTTCACCACTTGAGCAGTGAGCTCTAGGATAGTGTGTCCTCACCTCTAACAGGGTCAATTGTAAAAGAATCCTAATAGGGTCCGACCCTTGACAAGGTCATTGTACTTAAGCTTTGTAATGATAGCTCCTAACATGGCTAAGGAACATTAAAATGTTCATAATACACAAGTACAATTATTAGTGGGTATTAATTCCCACCTAGGTTTTCCCTTTGGCCAAAGTTTCCCCATAATCATATATGGTGTTATGTGTTATGTACTGATTACTTTACATGATTTAATATTTAGTTCAACATTTAAGTTATTGAGTTAAGTTTAAAGTATCAGAAAGTACATATATAGAACACTGATTCACCCCCCCTCTCAATGTTCCCATTCCTAACAATGGGTATCAGAGCTTTGGTAATTTGAAGACAAGTTTAACCACTTGAGGAGATCATGGGTTTAGAAGAAGTGAAACATCTAAAGAAGAATCTTGAAGTAGCTCTTGAAGACCTTGATAGATTTGAAAAGGAAATTGAAGAGCTGAAACTAAAGGTTAGTGGTTCTCAAGTATTCATCAAGAAACTGAGAAAAGATTTGAAGGATTGTTCAAACAGTGATTTAGGAAAAATGGTCAAAAAGATGAATAAGGAAAAAACATCTTTGAAGGATTAGATTGAAACTTTGGATGAAAAGCTTAAAAATCAATAAGCCTATGAAGAATAGGTCAAAGAAAACAATCAGTTGGATAAAGAACTGAGGTAAGAAAACATGGAAATCGTGGAGTTAGAGAACATCAAGAAGCAAGTGGAATCTGAATTCACTGAAGCAAAGAATCTTATTGAAAAATTGCACACAAGCAAGGATCTAATAGAATCATAGTTTTATGGACAAAATATTAAAGGAGATACCTCTGGTATTGGATTCAATGAAGCACAAAATCAAATCAATGATATGCAAGGAAGAATGAAAGAACCTGAAGATTCTATAGAAGCCAAGAAGATTGAAGATTGTACTGAAGCTAAAGAAAAACCATCTAAAGATGAGCACAAGCCAGTAAACAAAACTTGTTATGCCTATAACAACCATGGTCACATAGCAAGAGATTGTAAAGAGGTAAGACCTTTAAATGGTTATTATTATTCATGCAATAAGTTTGGTCATAAAACTATGATTGTACACCAAATCAAAGAAATCAAACTTAGCAAAATTGGAGAAGTCATCCACAACAGAATGTTTGAAGTCCTCATAACATTACATGGAAAATATGTAATTACAATGGTTATACAACTAGACAGTGTAGTATGGCAACTCACATCAATGCAACAAGGAATATAAGGCCTCCAATTATTTGTCACTCTTGTAATAAGGTTGGACATATCTCAAAGTTTTGTAGATCAAAAGTGCAAAGACAAGCAAGCTGTAATAGGTCTCAAAGATCAATTCTGGAAGAATAAGGAGAAGTCAAGTTTGTGAAATCTATAGAAGATGCAAGATTGATTTGGACAGAAGCAAAGAAGGATAAGGTTGATGAGTATGTATTGGATGCATTCACAATGGATGCACCCTCTACATCTAGATGAATGACCCTCATGGTCATAGGGGGAGCTAGATTAGCTCTAGACCCCTGCGCAGCTGGTATACTCACCCTCAGAGTATGCGACTTTGGATATAACTATTTGGAGACTATTTAATGTTGTATGTGAAAGCATACTTCCTGATTGATAGCAGAAATGGAGATTGAAATTCTTTGTTCCATTTTGTGTTTATGCAGAAAGCATTAATGGCAGAAAGTTGTTTTAAAGTCACTGAAGATCCTTTATTCACAAATTTTCATTTGAGTTCGAGCCTTTGGAGATCACATGAGGTCAAAGTAGTTTTTATTGAGAGATTGCAGTTTATTTCTTCAGTGAAAGGAAGTTAAGTTTGTTGTGAAGCCCTAGTTTGGATGTGATAGTTCAGAAACCCTTGGAAACCTATTTGAAGAGATTAACCAAGTAAGTTATGGATACTCTAGTTATTTTTGATGTTGTTGAAATGAAGAGATACCTTTTTAAGAAGCACCCTTTCAAGTTAGTCCTAGATGACCTAGAATGAGCTTTCTCTAGGACTCCGATGGTAGTAATGCATGTAGAGAATATACACGCATACATCTATTGTAAAAAGGAACTAGTAGGTTTGGATAGAATAAGGTCACATTTAGAGACAATGATGAATCCAAACAAGACATTCATGGATGATCTCACACACTTGGATAACAAACCTATTATTGATTATTCAATAAGATATGAATTCTATGAATCTGAATGGATTAAGATCCTACTAGGAAGAATTCATGATGACCTATTATGGATAGGAGAAGTCCTTGTTAGAATAACTATTGATCTCATTAATGAGATGACATGATTACCTAAGACTAATGCCATCCTTCCCATTGGCAAGGATGTCAGGAAACTAGTGAAACAGGCTTGTAAGTCATGCAGTGATAAACACGAGATGACAATTGAACCAATTAAAGAAAAAAATATCAAACTAATGTCTATGATACTGGGTTACAGGTTTCAACATGCAAACAGGGTAGATAGTGTGTCCGCAGCCACTATTTTGAGAGCTATCAGATTAGTGAAGTAAAATGGAGACTTCAACTTGTGTGAGATCTTGTGCTCATAGTTGATGGATAATATTAGGGCTATCAAACATGATAAGAGTAAGATATTTAGGTTTGGGTTACTCATCATCTACATGTACTTTCATATAGTTGGCAAAGTCTCTGATCTATACCTTGACAAGAGTCTACCCATAAAGCCTCAAATATCATTCATGGCATCATTAGAGAGTACCTTAAGGGACTTCATGGACTTAGAAATAAAGACATTCATAAATAGAATGCAGAGAAGGTTTAGGATTCCTGAGAGAATTGTAGAGAAGTACAAGGATACCATATGTTTTATGGTGGAGATAGATATTACTGTCATGGAAGCTGTAGATCCAAGGAATAAGTGGATCCATCCACTTGGTTATGAAGTGGAAGAACATATTCTAGAAGCATATGCGCAAGTCCTGCTATCAGTGCTCAAGGATCCTAATGAGCTAAGATGGGGCACATATGAGGAGAAGACAAGACAAGTAGATGTAGTCTTGAACAATATTGTGACCAAGAGGAAAGTATCTAAAATCACCTTTGAGATACTAAAGATTCATGGTGTCACTCAAGATAACCTAGATAAGGCAAGGGAAGCCATTATTGCAATGCACCTTGAGAGTGCACCCTCTTTTGAAGTAAAAATAGAGAAGATTGATGACCTTAAGGAGAAGAAAGTAAAAATTGAGAAAATGGATGATCCCAAGGAAAAGAAGAACAAGACTATTGATATCACTTCAAAACCTACTCCTACTATTGATCTAGAGTCCACACCACCTCCTGAGTATAGTAGGATTCCTAAGAGAAAGAAGTAGACCAGCGCAAGCCATCCATCCTCTAAGACAACAAGAAGTCAAAGGAAAAATACTCAAGAACCTCTTGAGGTAGGATTCAGACCAAATCTACAAGTGTTGAGGAGTAGGATAATTGATGAAGGAAGAATTGATTAGATATCTAAGTTCTATGATAAATATAGTGAGATTGAAAAATCTGAGATCAATTCCATGATAATCAAACATATGATTAAGTTCAAGAAGATAGTCTTGGAACTTAAGATAGTTATTCTGGATAGTGTATGGAACATCTTAGAGTTTTTGAAGAGACATTCTATTGAGGAAGACTTCAGAATAAGGGAGAAGATACTGGATGAAAGGCTCCCTGTATGTTCAATTGAAGAGAAAACACTATCCTTGGATTTGGTGAAGCCGCACCTTAGAACAAAGCTAAGAAATCTGTAGATCATGAACAAAGAGTATGATTTGGTTGCTAAGGAAACAAAAAAGGCATTTGAGAAGGTATTCCTAGATAGACACATGTATCCTCCCACTACACCTACAACCCAAGCTCCATATAAGGAAGAAAAAGCATCTAAGGTCCCTAATGTACCTATAACAAGTCTACAAGATTTAGCACCCACAATGACGGTGTCTACTGATGCAATGGAGTCTACACCCATGCCTGGAACAAAAGATGATACAATTATGATTGATGATGTGGAAATATCAATGGCGGTCACAGATAAAGACTTGGACAAGTTTGAAGAAGCCTTTGTAAGTACAGAAGAGGCTGAAATACTATGTGGTGATAATGCACCTAAGCAACAAGAAGATGTGCAGATTGAGGATCTAACAGGATAGGAAGAAGAAAAGGAGAAGGAAAATGAAAAGGAGAAAGAGAATGAAGAGAAGAAAGATGAACCTACAGATAAGTCCTCTATTGAAATTCCATTGATTGTAAAAATTGAGGTAATGGATGTTAGTCAAAGTTCACTCCTTACCCCTAAGCCCTCAATTTCATTGTTGTCAAGTTTGACCCCTAACACAACAAGTCTAGATTCATGGGGAGAAGAAGACCTGATTAAGATCAATGTGCTAGCAATGGAGAAGGCCAACGAGAAACAAGTAACGAGGAACCCTTTTTTTGTTGAATTTTTCAACATCCTGAATAGCTTACTACCCAAGGACAAGAAAGTGTTCAATGTACACTCAGTGGATGATGTCAGCACCATCTTGACCTACTTCAAAAAAAAATTCTCAAGTCTTGAGGAATCAGCATCCAAAGTTGTAGAGGAAAAATATCTTAAGAAGAGATTGAGTGAATTGATAGGTAAATTTTCACTTGACCTTAGTTCTTTAATGGTTGGTCAAGCTTTGCTGAAAGACTTAGGAGCTAAAGGAAGAAAATAATAGTTGACTATATGGATAAGGAAAAACTGACTAGAGATCTCTCAAAGAAGATTCAAGAAGTTGAATCAATGATTGAAATCGTAAGGAAATCAGTGGAAGATCCCTCCTCAAATGTAAACATGTGTAACAATGTCTATCAAGGTTAGTTAGACAAAATTGAGAAGGTAGAGCAAGAAATGGCTAAGATAAGGGCTAAGCAAGCATAGTTAAGACATGCACTTGCGCCCTCTTTAGATGTGATAAATCAGAATATCAAAGAGATCGATTCCACTATGGTGACATATGATCAAGGTATGAGTTTAGATTTGGAGAAGATGAATAATTTGACTTATGCTTTGTGTGCCCATCTACAAACAGTAAATGCACTAAAGGCATTTTGGTAGCAAGAAATTGCAAACCTTCAGATCACATATCCAGATGTACTCTTAGTGTAAGTAATTAGTGTTGTATTTTTTTGAGCACCTTTATCATTAATGTCAAAGGGGGTGTAAAATATATAGTAGAAAGGGAGAATATGGAGTAGTGTATATAATTCAAAAAGGGAGATATAAGATAGAGTATATGTTAGAAAGTTTTTGTAAGATTCAGTTTAGTAACTTCACCATATTCCTTTGTTGTCATTAATGAAAAAGGGGGAGATTATTGGAAAGTTAACTATATTGATGTATATGACTATGATTTAGTATTTTCATTATGGAAACAAAGTCATATTGAGTTTTGGAGTCAGCGCATAACTTAGAAGATCAAAAAAATGGCTAAGTATGGAAGACTGGACAGTCAGTAGAGCACCAGATGAACAGAGCATCAATGCACGTGCGTATGACCAAGTTTTGGTATGCTACCAAGAAGATAATATTTTGGTTATGTTAGTAATATATGGTTAAGAGTCCATGATCGGATGAGTTAGTATGATGAAGATACAATGAGTTGAAGTGACACAGATAGTGAGCGGCATAGCAGAACAGAGTATGCAACCAACTGTTAGTAATTTGGTTAGCGCTTATAATATTTTTTTGTAAAGGCTATGCACCTATTGTATTTGTGTTATAAACATGTAAATATAATTGTATGTAAACACACTTGAGCCAATTCATTTGGAAGCATTGTATGTAATTAGTTATAGGTTGACTAAGTGAATAGTTTTTTTAGCACATATAAATAAGACATGCACCTTTGTATTTGAGTATGGCATGAGCTATAGAGTTGATAGAAGAAGAGTAGAAGTATCTGAAGAGTAGTTAGAATGTTGTAGAGCTTTATAAAAGGTTAAAGCATTAACGCACATAAGGAACTGATCTGATAAGTAGTGTCACAACAATAGTTCACCTTGCAGTTATAGTGTGTATCTGATATCCAGAAGGTTGTAGCCTTCATGACTTGAGAAGTGAGCTCTAGGATAATGTGTCCTCACCCCTAATAGGGTCAATTTTAAAAGACTCCTAAGAGGGTCCGACCCTTGATAAGGTTATTGTACTTAAGCTTTTTAATGACAACACCTAACAGGGCTAAGGAACATTAACAGGTTCATAATACACAAGTACAATTATTTGTGGTTATTAATTCCCACTGGGGTTTTTCCTTTGGCCAACGTTTCCCCGTAATCATATCTAGTGTTATGTTTTGATTACTTTACATGCTTTAATATTTAGTTCATCATTTAAGTTATTGAGTTAAGTTTCACGTATCAGAAATTAATTATATAGAACATTGATTCACCCCCATCTCAATGTTCCCATTCCTAACACACACACACACACACACACACATGTTTGTACTTGTATCTGTATTATAACTAAATGTATATTATATATGTATATGTATATATGGGTGTACATATATATACCTATGCATATATAAATATTATAAACTATGTGTTTTTCTTGTAATTATAATTATACCTTTAATATTTAAATAATGATTATTAAATAAAAATAATAATTAAGTAAAATAAGGCTCTTTTTTGGTAAAACTAGCTACCTAGGAGATTTGAACCTGAGACCTCGTAGGGGTATGTGCAGGATCATGGTATGCCAAAAAGTGGCGATGTGAAAAAATAAACTTTTCACTCGTCCAAAAGCACACTAATCCATTTTTTGAATTTTTAGTAGGCCTGGGTGTCAGTACACTTGGCCAAGCCAAAAGCCAAAGCCCAGGCCTAATCAGATATCCAATTTTTTCCAGTAATTTAAATTTATATAGCCCAACCATGTTCAAAATTTTCACTGTGAAAATGTTGAATGTAGCTTAGGGCTTTTGGATATCCATTGTAATCATATATCTGATTTTGCTAATATCATAAGGTAAGTTCAATATTTAATTTTTTATTGTTTTTATTGTGTTTTAGTAGAAATTTGTAGTTTTTTAATATAAAAATTAGGGTTTAAATAAGTATTTTTTATTGTTTTTTTAAATTGATTTTAATTATCTATTTATGTTCTAATTTTAATCAGACATGGACTCAAATCAATTAGAAATTTCTCCCAATGATCCCACAAATAATCTAGAACAACCTCCCAAGAAGATGAACGAGTCTCAAACTCTCACCATTTAGAGGATATCATAGGAGACAATCTAAATCAACTTAGAGTATTTCAAACCACATATGCCAATATCCCCACATTGTGCCCCATTTTTACCACATTGAACTCCATTATTGAAAACATGGAGAAACTTATAGAGTAACATAATGTTGCACTTCTTTGGTGCAATTGCATGCATGCCTAGTTTGACAATGGGCTTGACTATGATCAAGTTGTGAACCTAAACATAAAAAAACATGATATATGTAATATTTTTGTGGATCCCAAAACTAGTCTAAAAGTGCACCCTAAAAAACCTAAGTTGTCAATTAAATGGTGCACAAATAATGCAATACATGACAACTTTTGGGACTACTGGTGGATGGTTTTTTATAGACCACCTCATAGAAATTTGGATGTCCCATTTTATTTCATTAAAAAATTATATGTTGAATTTGTGCTCAGTCACAAGGTTAATTATTGGAGTATGAGACCGAACCAAGGTGTAGGTTTAGGCACTCCTTAGGACAGGCCATGGGCACACTAGGTCAAATCCTACACATATGTCTCCCCTCCCAAGATTTCACCACCTCCTATAGTGCAACATCCTGATACTATTATTGAGGCTGACTCATAGACTATTCGAGCCATTCACACCTTGAGTGATCTTCTAGTTACACAGAGCATGACATTGTTGCCTCCTTGTCCTAATGCTTCTGGCCCTTCCACATCCTCCACGAGCTCACATATTTGTGTGCCCCACACTTGCATTATGTGCAAGAATCTATGCTTAGGTTGCCTGAATGATAGTGATGTTATCTCTATTGAGCATTAAAGGTTGTCATTACTATCAAAGGTTGTCAATAATATCGGTTGGTTACATATACGAACCTAGTCGGTAACTATAAGAAAAATAGGCCAGTTGATTAAGTATATACACCAAGCATCAAAAAATTTAACAAGCATCAAAAGACATCGATATCGAGTGATAGTAAACACTGAGCATTAGAATAAACACCAAGTAGTTTATACAGTGTTTACCGAGGATCACAAAAAATGACATAGTAATCAGGAATGGCACATTCTTCTATGCAAATGGTTAAAATAGATTAGAAAATGCTTTACCAAGATCAAGGATCTTTTATTGTTGAGATACGATGAGGATCTTATGTAATAGTTTGATCTAGGTTATTTTTGTACACCTTAGATCTTAGGGTTTTTATCTAAGTTGTTGAAACTTAATTTTGTAAAAGCGACATAAAGTTGTATGCTATATATTTGTATGTTTGCATCATTTTTGGTGTGAACTGATGAATGAATGAAGAAGCACTTGAAGCACTTGCCTACCTTCAAGATTATTAGTTGACAGAGAAGAATAGTATACAGAGATAATGAGATTAAGCAGAATCATAGCAGGCTAACCGAGCAGTTCAGAGAAGAGATTCATCACACTAAAGGTGATATTTTATCAGTACTTTATTGATCTATATTAGACAATATAAGTTGTCATTAGAATATATATACCTATTTCTTTCTAATCATTGTAATAGAGTTTTGGTAAAATCTCCTAATAGAGTAGACTTCACAGTCTTTTGTAAATCTCTTAACCGAGTGCACACTCAGGTAGTGTTGCTAAAATCCTATAACTAGGTAGATCTAGCTAATCTAATATGTTACTCCTAATAGGGTAAGATAACCAGAAGTGATTAAAACTTGTATCCCTAAAAGGAAAACCTTTTTATATCTGCAGTAGTGAAGAATTTTTGGGTGTCATCCCCACTACAGTTTTTACCTTCTAACAAGGGTTTTTGCGTTACCAAAATACTTGTGTTATGGGACTGTTATATTGTTGATTTCATGTTGTTTACTTTCACAAGTTGAATGAATGAATGATACATACATTAGATACAAGTTATTTTGAAAGGTTACTACTATTTTCTATTATAAATATGGAAGGTTTATGAGTTAAAGTTTTTTTGGTCACTGATTCACCCCTCCCCTCTCAGTAACCTATTTCTCTTAACCCAACAATTGGTATCAGAGCTCAGTTCTCTTATTGGATAGTTTAACCAATGAAGGGTAAAGATCTAAGCCATGGAGAGGTATAAGTTAGATAAGTCTCTTTAGAATCAAAAGATTCAAATGTAGATGTTTGTTGAACAGTATAAGCAAGCCAAGGAAGGACTGAATAAATTACTGGTTGAAAGGAAGAACCTAGCTATTTTGAAAAATGAGATTGGCTACCATGAAGAAGCAATTGATGATATATTTAATCCTATTGGATCTAGTTCTGGAAGTATTTCTGATGGATCTGAAAGCATGATCTCTAATTTGTCTGAAAAGAATCAGCATTTAACTGAACAAGTGAAAGCACTACAAATCGGTCAAGAATCTTAGATGGTGAGAATGGTTGAAATAATGAACAATGCTAGATAGGCTAAGCAAGAAAGGAATTTGGCTATTGAAGACTGAAGACAGAAAACTAAAAAACTACAAGCTAAAGAGAGTGAGATAAAAAGACTCACTGATCATCACTTTCAAGTATCTAATCAGATGATGACATGGATCAAGAAGTCAACCGAGTGAATGGAGAATTGTCTAGAAGACTTGAAGATGTTATAATACTTAGAGAAGAGAATGAAAAACTGAGAAATGAAATCAAGACACAAAAATAGCATAATGACATGATGAGGCTAGCTGAGAACAATTCTAAGAAGATTGATGATTTTCTAATTAATCAAAGAAGATTTGGAAGAAAAGCTGAACTAGGCTATACCGGTGAAGGAGAATCATCACAACAAGTTGATTAGACCAACAAAAATCAAAATCAGAGACCTAAAGTGTTGACATGTTATCACTGTGGAAAAATGGGACATACATCTAATGTGTGTAGAAGCAAAGCACAAGGTAAACCTACTATCACTCCTAAGTTCAATGGTTATTTCTATTATTTTGGTAAGTATGGTCACCAAGCTTATGAGTGTAGAGCTAAACTGAATGATAATGTTAATAATACTACTATGTAGAAAATATTCTATACTAGTAATAGACATGAACACACTACATGAGAGTGTAAGGCTAAGATGAAATAAGTATGGACTCCTAAGCATAAGACACAATGCAAGCTATATCAATCGAAGAGACAAGGTAATTCTTATGTTTGGGATTATAAAAAATGGGCTAACTATGTTGCATGTGGTAGATATGGGCACATTACAGCGAATTGTAACAAGAAAAGATGAGATGGACAATCAAGAAGCTAGACAAGCACTAGAATGACATGTATGCATTGTCATAAGGTCGGTCATTTAAGAAAAGACTGCAAAGACCGAGCACCAGAAGAAGGTCATGTATTTGAGAGTGGAAACACTATTGCAGATATCATGAGAATAAGGAATAACATGTGGAAGAAGGCATCTAATGAGAATGCAGAGTCAAGTAATGCTGTCGGTGAAACCTCATCCACTGGATTGGGTGACATTGGTACCTCCACTTAAGGTAATATAGGTATGAATTGGACTAACATTTCAAAATGATCACATTTTACATATAGTTCCTTATATATGTTGTGCACATACCAAATATGCATGAATAAAGATGCATTGTGGTTTACATGTTTTGAGATAACAAAGTTACACAGTCAGTCAAAGTTAGACTGAGCATTGGTTACCCATTGGAAATCACTATTCAAGGTTAACTGAGTATCAATATCAATCGAGCAAGGACATCTTGTGTTAATTGAGCTGATGAAAGTTCATAGTTGTCACCGAGCTGACAGTTGTCAAAAATTGAAAAGTAGGTTAGACATTTATTGCATAAAGTTTTGAGTGGGAATATCAAAAAATTCTATAAATACATGGAAGAAAGAGTTTATTTTTCACATTGCAAATTTTAGAGAGCTAAGATTTCACAGAGTGTGTTTGAGAAAGAATCTTTCAAGATAATTCAAGCAGTTTCATATCGAACTAATCATAGTCTTCGATACATTCTGAGTAAGTTGAAACCCTACCAAGTATATTTTTGTAACTTACTGAAAACATAATTTGTTGAAATGGCATCTACTGTGAGTTCTTCTAAGGTTATGGAAGAAGAAGTTAATTTAATTGTGTCAATAAGCTACAAGGAACCTCACTATAAATTACACCCAGAAGTTGCAAGCAAAACAGATTCATTGGGTGCTTTTTCAAGAATCCCACCTAGGGTTTTGTTGACGAAAGACATACAATCATACATTCACTGTAAAATTAGAGAAATTGGTGATTTCGATATGTATGTTACATATTAGGCTCTTTGTGATGAAAATATAAAGCTGAAACCAAAGCACAAATTGGTTGAGACACTTGGTCTTACCAATGCCCTAAATTTTATGAAGAATTTTAAGAACTAATGGATTAGGGTTGTGCTGAGCCGCTATCATGAGGGAACATTCTGGCTAGATAGACTAATCAAGGTTACAAAAAGAATGGTTAGTAGGGTTGCTGGTTACCCTACTACCAATAAAGCCAAAGCATTCAGAAGTTTTTCATGAGGAGATGTAGAGAAAAACACTGGTGCAACATGGGACATAACAACACTAAAAATTTCAACAATTGTGGATCCTAAAGTTAAGTTTGTAGCACATGTCATTGGGTACAAAATATTTCAGTTGAGTAGATCAAATAGTGTACCCTATAGTGCAGTCAATATGCCTCATAAATTGATAAAGAAGGGTCATCAGATTGACCTAGCCGAGCTATTACTGAGATAGGTTGAGGAAAACATGAAGACAATCAGGACACATAAGTCCAATACCTATAAGTTTGGATCACTCCTACTATGTTTGTTATTCTATCTACAAAATTTCTTTCCCTCTATCGGTCACACTGACTGGATAGATGACACACCGATCACTTCACAAATTTTTGAGATTATGAAAGGTCTGGGAGATAAAGCTGAAAATGTGATGGATAGTTATTTTGAGGATTTCAAAGTAAAGATGAATCTGAGAAGTAGGAATCTGAGTTCATTAGTAGAGAAGTATGAGATGGACATATGTTTTCTAGTAGACACTGATCACACCATGATAAAAGCTGTAGAACCAAGGATAAAGTGGCTAGAACCAATGGGATATGAAATGGATCATGATTTTGGTTTGAAATCTATTAAGGCACTGCTAGCATTACCAAAGGACACAAAGGCCACAAGGTTTGGAACCTTTGAGGAAGCTAAGTCAAGAATAAAAACTAATCTAGTCATTGGTAAAATGACAAGGAAATCAAAGAAAATGAAGAAAGTTTTAATTGAGCATTTTGGATATGTATTAGAATCATCTGAGGAGTCACCGGTTGAACCTACAACTGAAGGTCAGTTGATGTTGGTTGAAAAACCATATGACAATGAGGAAATTGAATCTAAAGAAGAACAAGAAGCCACACCGGTTCCTCCTACTAAAGCTCCAAGGAAGAGGAAGTTGCCAATGCAAATAGGTGCACTCACAAGGTCATCATCTGTAGCTTCACCACTGAAGAAAAAGGTAGAGTTAAGGTAACAAAAAGAAAGGCTACCACACCGACAAAGACCTATGTTAAGAAAGGACCAAAGAAGGTAGCAGAACCACCAAAGAAGAGAAGGAAATTGATAAGATGTAAAGAAGATCTAGAGGATGAAGAAGAAGAAAATAAACAAGGTTAATTCAAGGTTGTAAGCAACAAGAAACACTCAATTGATGAAGTTGCTGAGGACATAATAGAGAATGGAGATCTCTCAGATCCAAAACTTAAAATATTTGACAACTTGTCAAATGAAGATCAAAACAAAATTGAGGAAGCTATCATTCAGATGATGATACACTTTCAAAAGTTCCTATAGAGTTTACTTCACAACTCCCAGTTGCACTAGAAGAAAGGATAAACCAGAAATGGGCATATGCACTAGATACCAAGAAGAAGATGAGAGAACAACTCTTAGTATCGGTAGCACCAAATCTATCTTTGGATGAGATAAAAGAACTAATAGAATCATCGATGTAGAGATTTAAAATAAAAAACTAAGTTATGGAAGTACTGGATGAGAACCTTGTAGATCTTGATGAGTCTGGTCAACTCATCTGGACATCTCTACTTGCTATGAAAGAACAAAAGTAGAAAACTACATTTCAAAATCTATCTAAGAAGAGACTCAAGTCTCAAGGTAAAGAAATTTTTATTAAGGATGATGTTATACAGAAGACACAGGAAGCATATATATCATTTATCGAGGTAATTGATAATATAGTTGTACAAGAAATTCATGATAGTTCATAGGATGCACCGGATCTTGCACAGATCTAGATTAAATAAAAAGATGACAATGATGTACTCATTGAGGACATCACAAATGGTGATCCTGATGATAGGGACAATGATGAGGATGTGAACACTAAACCCACACATGCACAAGATGAAGCTCCACTTACCGAGTGTGCATTCACATCTTCACCAGGTGTGCTTCCAGTTCTTTTTGAAGTTGTAGAAATTTTGACAAAGGAACAACCTGAAGGCTCTATCCTCAAGCAACCACAAGACACAATAGGGGAACCAAGAAATGAACCTCCTGTAGAGACAAACAAGCTTGAAGGAAAAGAGACTGATAAATCAGAAACTGAAGGAAAAGAAGAGGCTAAAGCAACAAAGGCAACCCCATCAAACACAACTTTAGAAGCTCCATCTCAGTCAACCAACACATAGGTTACCAAGGAGCAGAAAAAGGATGATAATGTGTCTACTGGGTAGAATACACCAAGGGCAATAGATGACAAGGCTATTGTAGCAATTCCAATAGAGCCTGAGAAGAAAAAGAAGAAGAAGAATAAAGGAAAAGGGCCGGTCACCCTAGATGAAGTAATTTTAATACACGAGTGTGACCCAAGGACCCTTAGCCCTGAGGAACTCAAAAAATATGGGGAATTATGTACTAGGAAAGCAACATAGGAAAAATTGAGACAAGAGAGCAAGAGCAAGGAGATAATGGAAAATGTAAGAGACATCTTACAATAGGTCATCCATGAGATACATGTAGATGAGGACACACCAATTATGGACCGACTTGCTACTCTTACTGAAGAAATCAACGCCCCATATGTCGATGCTGACAAAAGAATTGAAGAGCAGGTAGAGTCAAATATACAAGATAAATTAGCTGAAAGAATAAGCCAAGAAGTGGCAATTAGCAAGGTTAAGCTTTCAAAGGTAATAATTGAAATTTAGTCTGTTACAACTTTAATATGTCAAATCTTGTATAAGCTATGCACTATGGAAACATTCACTTCTAAGATCAGTGAATAAATAAAACAATTTGAAGTCAAAATCAAAGCAAGTGCACTAGTAGCTACAAGTGAGCCACAAGCTATTGCTAAGCACATACTCCGAGTTTAGGAACTCTGGCCGTTGATAGAAGATCTCAGGAAACAAGAAGAGAAAATTAGTGAACAAGTCACATAATTGCAAACTGAGTTGCTTCCCTATCTGAAAATCTTTGAGAAGCATATAGTCAAGGCACAAATGCTTGTTGCAACACCAGAGATTTCTATGTTGGACAACATCTTTGATATGCATGCACAAGTCATTCTTGAGCACATTGCTCTCACCAACTTGAAAAAGGAGTGGGAAAACCTCTTGGAGTCATTGAAGAAAATGCATTAGCACATTTTTGACAAGCTATAAGTATACAACTTTTGTATTTGGGATTAATATAAAAAAGGGGGAAATCAATGTATTTTCCAAATATGTACATAGATGCTAAGTATACTACACATTACTGGGAGCATGCACCGAGGGGGAGTTTATAAATTTTGTTAAGTATATGTATATGGTGGAGATATAATTTTTGAGGAATTTTGTCTAGATACATTAAGGTTTTGATACTAATGCCAAAGGGGGAGATTGTTATCTCTATTGAGCATTAAAGGTTGTCATTAGTATCAAAGGTTGTCAATGATATTAGTCGGTTACATTTATGAACCCAGTCGGTAACTATAAGAAAAAAAAGGCCAGTCAGTTAAGTATATACACTGAGCATCATATAGTTTACCAAGCATCAGCAAACACTGATACCAAGTGACAGTAAACATCAAGCATCAGAATAAACACCAAGTAGTTTATATAGTGTTTACCGAGGATCACAGAAAATGACATAGTAATCATGAATGGCACATTATTCTATGCAAACAGTTACAATAGATCAAAAAACATTTTACCAAGATCAAGGATCTTTTATTTTTGAGATACGATGAATATCTTATGTAATAGTTTGATCTAGGTTATTTTTGTACACCGTAGATCTTATGGTTTTTCCCTAAGTTGTTGAAACCTAATTTTGTATAAGTGGCATAAAGTTGTACGCTATATATTTATATGTTTGAATAATTTTTGGTGTGAATTGATGAATGAATGAAGAAGCACTTGAACCACTTTCCTACCTTCAATATTATCAGTTGACAGAGAAGAACAGTATACAGAGATAATCAGATTAAGAAGAATCATGGAAGGCTAACTGAGTAGTTCAGAGCAGAGATTCATCACACTAAAGGTAATATTTAATTCATACTGTATTGATCTATATTAGACAATATAAGTTTTCATTATTAGATAGATACCTATTGCTTTCTAATCATTGTAATAGAGTTTTGGTAAAATCTCCTAATAGAGTAGACTTCACAGTCTTTTGTAAATCTCTTAACCGAGTGCACACTCATGTAGTGTTGCTAAAATACTATAACTAGGTAGATCTAGCTGATCTAATATGTTACTCCTAATAGGGTAAGATCACCAAAAGTGATAAAAAATTCTAGCCCTAACAGGCAAACCTTTTCTATCTGCAGTAGTGAAGAATTTGTGGGTGTCATCCCCACCGCAATTTTTACCTTATAACAAGGGTTTCTGCGTTACCAAAATACTTGTGTTATGGGACTGTTATATTGTTGATTTCATGTTGTTTACTTTCACAAGTTGAATTAATGAATGATACATGCATTAGATACAAGTTATTTTGCAAGGTTACTACCGTTTGCTGTTATAAATATGGAAGGTTTATGAGTTCAAGTTTTTGTGGTCACTGATTCACCCCTCCCCTCTTATTAACCTATCTCTCTTAACCCAACAAGTGATGCATATAACTATGTCTTTGAGGTGGATGATAATACAAAACATACTACAGGAATTGAAGCACCTCATGAAGATGTGCATTAGGGGTATACAAAACCATGAAATCCTACTTTTATGGTAAGGGTAAACAATTCACTTTATAAATTGTGTTTAATTTTAAACGTTCATATTTTTAGTAGAATTTTCTTATAATAATTTTCCACTGATGTTTTTTTATGTGTTACATTTATGTTCAGTTGATGATAGAGGAGGAGATGGCATAGGTGGAGGGGTCCATGCTTTCGGCCATATCATTTGGCCTTGACACTTCCACGGTACATATGTTTTAATGTACTCATTGGTTTCTTAAATTATTGTAATTGTATATGTACATGTGTTTTCTAATTTTTATGATCATCTTATTACATACTGGTGCAGGTGTCACCAGTTTCCACTAGGGGGAAATGTGAGGGGGTGTAGGCATTAGGCATTGACAAGGGGAATGTAATTAAGTAATTTAGTTTTTTTATGCATACATGCATACTTGTCAGTTGTGCATACTCAATTTTAATTTAGATGGTTTATTTGATAGAGAGTGGTATCTAATGATGTCATGAGACCCTATCACCATGATAGAGTTATAGGCATATCAATTCATAGTGATAGCCCCATAGTAAATATATTTCTAAAGTTATTTGTGTGTATTTTACTATCAAGTATATATAATATGATCAAGTTATGATAGTATGAAGTATCTGTTTGAATTTTGTATGTCACCCCTAGTTTGAGGGAGGTAGAACACCAAGGGTTTGTATCATTGATGACTTAGCCAAAATTTCATGAAGAAAGTTCAACATAGGTAAGTTTTAATGTTAATTCAATTATTTTGTAAACATATATTTGCTACTAGGGATTTAACATTAAATAGTATAACTCATAGATCAATCTCATGTTTGTGAACATATATAGGTCGAATTTGACATTGATGACATTGTTCATTCTCTATCGAGGACATATATTAGGTCTCCTATCCAAGGGATGAGATAAAGAGGTGAGGTACATGAGAGTTCAATTTTAGTTTAAATTTTTATTATTGTTGACTATGATACTGAATTTTTATTTTGTATTTTTAGAAACCATATAAATTAAGTAATCTAACTTGGGGTTTCACTTTTTTGTTTGAATGCAGGATCCATCAGAGCCAAAGAGTACTTCAAAGAGGCTACATTTTGATGATCCACTAGTAGAATAGGATGTCCTAGAAACATTTGTAGTTGAACTTCTTATTTTGAGATGTCATATGGCACATTTTGAGATGGCGTATGCCACATTGTATCTAGATATGTTGACATGTAAATATGTACAAAATTATTATTCATTTTGATATATATGAAATTTGATATTCGATCCAATTTGTTAATTGTGTGTTTATTTATTCATTGTTAATATGTAAATATGATTGTGTGTATGCAATCATGTGTACAATTTATGCCTTAGATATATTCATGTATATTCAAGTACATTCTTCATAACCTAAATTCATGTGTATGGGCTATGTGCATGACTTAAGTGAATTCATGTGGTATGCTTTATAATCTATGTGCTACATGTATGCTTCATGACTTAAGAAACTTTGTGTACGCTTTATGTGCTACGTGTGTTCACATGTATAATCAATTAGTTAATTAAATTCAAAATTTATGTGCTACATTTTATTCATGTGTATCTAATACTCTCAACCAAGCAATCTGATGCAGAGTCCTCTACTATCCCCTCATGGAACCCAACTCAACTTGAGGATTCTACAAGCACCTTGGAATATACTCAAGGAGTTAGTCTCAACTCAAGGGTCAAATAGAGTTCTATGACTTTAGAGAACCAACACATCTAAAATTTTGAACAAGTTCACTTCCTCTAACCTCTCATCCCAACTTCTCTTGGCACTAACACCATTTTAGGCCTCTCAGTGCACCTAGAGCCTCCATCTTGTCAATAATTGAAATAGGTCTTCCACCTTGATTGTAACACCATATAGAATCTTAATATGGTCCATCTAATATGTTCCACCAATCTACCAATTTTGGTCAACTCATCTTCCACCAATCCACTCTAATAGCCCTTCTAGGCTTGTAGCCTTCACCAGTCATAAATCAACCTTTTTCTTCAGAATTATCCAAACAACTCAAGAAACTAATGGTTTATCTAGATACCCTTTTGGATTATTTAAATCCTCCCCAAGAATTGGGGTAGACTCCTTTGGACCAAGCGCCACATACACTACCCTATCACCCACAAGCTAGGCCTAATTTCCTCCAAATAATAAAGCAACTTATATATGCACTTACTCCCTCCACCCCAAAGCATGAAACAATATTTCTTAAGGTTTCAAAACATAAGGTTTTCAAGTTTATAAGGTTTCACCACTCACCAAATTCGCTAGCCACCAAACCCTTGTTTCTAGGGTCATATACCTAGGGTTTACTCAAAAAGACATTTGTAACTCTCTCCAACACAATCCAATTGGCCTAACACATTATTATGGATCCTAATATCCATATTCCATCATAATAACAACTCTTCTCAAGGGTATTAAACTTCCATAATGACTGGTGTGAAGACGAGCTCTCCTTCAATCAATAAACTCCATCAATTAGTGTTCTCTCAACCATCACTTCACATATTCCTACATAAAACAATTATAATACAATGATATAATACATCAGTGACTTCTCCCACCAATT
Source organism: Chamaecyparis obtusa (assembly GCA_027943335.1). Taxonomy (NCBI): domain Eukaryota; kingdom Viridiplantae; phylum Streptophyta; class Pinopsida; order Cupressales; family Cupressaceae; genus Chamaecyparis; species Chamaecyparis obtusa. The sequence continues at coordinate 513,767 of BSBK01009818.1, forward strand.
ACATTGGTCACAATGGTTGAAATGGGGTTGTTTCTAGTGTTTACCCACCCAAATGGAGCTAATGGAGCAGTCCATTTGTTGCTGGGACAAATGGTTTGGAAGAAACCTAGTGGTGCAACTTTCAACTAACCCTCACTGCAAGTTTTGGTATCAAGCGAAACTAGCATGCCAAATTAAAAAAAATTCAAATATTCTAGAATGGAGAGAGGTTATTATAGGCCTCAGAAAGGTGGTCCTATAACATCTCACAGTTTGTCGATACCTCTCACGGGGTTCAAGATACGAGCCTCAAAAGATTGTTTCCCAATCGTGCTTAGTGCACCTTGGGGACACTTTGGTCCAGCATGGTCCTGAATGTACTAGTGACTCAATGGTCAAAATAGGATTGTCACTAGTGTTTACCTACCCAACTGGAGCTAATGACGTAGTCCATTTGGTGCCAGGATGAATGGTTTGGAAGAAACTCAGTGGTGCAACTTTCAACTGACCCTTACTACAAGTTTTGGCATCAAACGAGACTGGCATGCCAAATTCAAAAAAATTTGAATATCCTAGAATGGAGAGAGGTTATTGTAGGCCTTAGAAATGTGGTCTTGTAGCATCTCATGATTTTCTGATACCTCTCACGGACTCCAAGATACAAGCCTTGAAAGATCACTTCCCAATTGTGCTTAGTACACCTTGGGGACACTTTGGTTCGGCATGGTCCCGAATATTTTAGTGATTCAGTGGTCAAAATGGAGTTGTCACTAGCATTTAATCACCCCACCAGAGCTAATGGCATAGTCCATTTAGTGTCAGAATGAATGATTTGGAAGAAACCCAGTGGTGCAACTTTCAATTGACCCACACTACAAGTTTTAGCATCAAGCGAGACTGGTGTGCCAAATTCAAAAAAGTTCAAATCCCCCAGAATGGAGAGAGGTTATTGTAGGCCTCAAAAATGTGGTCTTGTAGCATCTCACAGTGTATCAATACCTCTCATGGGGTTTGAGATACGAGCCTCAAAAGATTTCTACCAAATCATGCTTAATGCACCTTGGGGACACTTTGGTTTGACATGGTCCCGAACGTTTGTAGTCCATTCAGTGCCAAGATGAATGGTTTGGAAGAAACCTAGTGATGCAACTTTCAACTGACTCTCACTACAAGTTTTGGCATCAAGTGAGACTAGCGTGCCAAATTCAAACAAATTTGAATCTCCCAAAATAGAGAGTTTATTGTAGGCCTCAGAAGCACGATCATGTAGCATCTCATGGTTCACTGATACCTCTCACGGGGTCTGAAATATGAGCCTTGAAAGATCACTTCCCAATCATGCTTAGTGCACCTTTGGGACACTTTGGTCTAGCATGGTCTCGAATGTTCTAGTGACTTAGTGGTCAAAACTGGGTTGTTTCTAGCGTTTAACTACCCAACTGAAGCTAATGGCGTAGTCCATTCAATGTCAGGATGAACAGTTTGGAAGAAATCTAGTGGTGCAACTTTTAACTAACCCTCACTACAAATTTTAGCATCAAGCGAGACTAGCGTGCCAAATTCAAACAAATATGAATTTCCCAGAATGGAGAGAGGCTATTGTAGGCCTAAAAAACATGGTCTTGTAGCATCTCACAAATCACTGATACCTCTCACGGGGTCTGAAATATGAGCCTCGAAAGATCTCTGCCCAATCTTGCTTAGTGCACCTTGGGGACACTTTGGTTCATCATGGTCCTATACGTTCTAGTGACTCAGTGGTCAAAATGAGGTTGGTACTAGCATTTACTTGCCCAGCCAGAGCTAATGGCATAGTCTATTTGGTGCTGAGATGAACGGTTTGGAAGAAACCCATTGGTGCAACTTTCAACTGACCCTTACTACAAGTTTTAGCATCAAGCGAAACTAGCATGCCAAATTCAAAAAAATTCAAATCTTCCAGAATAGAGAGAGGTTATTGTAGGCCTTAGAAACATGATCCTGTAGCATCTCACATTTTTCTGATACCTCTCACGGGGTTTGGGATACAAGCCTTGAAAGATCCCTACCTAATTGTGCTTAGTGCACCTTGGGGACACTTTGGTCCGGTATGGTCCTGAATGTTCTACTGACTCAGTGGTAAAAATGGGGCTATCACTATCATTTACCCAACCAACCAAAGCTAATGGCACAAACCATTTGGTAACAGGATGCAATCCTTCAACACTATCCCTTCACTCCAGGGAATCACCATTTTACTTTGGACACATTTCACCAATTTTGACTCAATTGTTATCTCTATTGAGAATTCAAGGTTGTCATTAGTATCAAAGGTTATCAAAGATATTAGTCAGTCACTTACATTGAGAAAATTGGTAACTAAAAGGAAGATAGACTAATTGGTAAAGCTTATACACCGAGCACTACACAGTTTACCAAGCAACAACACCACCGACACCGACATAGAGTAAACACCGAGTGTCATAGTATACACTGAGAATTTTATACAGTGTTTACCGAGGATCACAAAAAATAGTATAGTAATTTAAAATGGCACATTCTTCTATGCAAATGGTTACAACATATCAAAAAATATTTTACCAAGATTGAAGAATATTTATTGTTATGATATTCATTAAATGTAATGTATATCTTATGTAATAGTCTGATCTAGGTCATTTTTGTCCACCATATATCTTAGGGTTATGACTATGTTGTGTAACCTAATTTTGTTAAAGCAAAAAAAGATCACTATATAAATGTATGTTTACATCATTTGTGATGTGAACTGATGAGATAACATATATATGAATCAAGGATAATTTTAAGCATTTTCCTAACCTCAAGTCTATCAGTTAACATAGCAGATTGCAGAGGATATCAGATTAAGCAGAATCAGAAAAGGCTACTGAGTGGTTTAGAGCAGAGATTCATCATAGTAAAAGGTGAAATACATTCATAACTTGTAGATCTGTATTAGACAATTGAGTTATCAATTAGCAGATAATTGCCTATTGCTTTCTAACAATTGTAATAGAGTTTTGGATAAATCTCTTAATAGAGTAGACTTAACAATCTTATGTAAATCTCTTAACCAAGTGCACACTTCATTAGTGTTGTTAAAATCCTATAACTAAGTAGATCTAGCTGATCTAATATGTTACTCCTAACAAGGTAAGAGCAACAAAAGTGATCAAAACTTGTCGCCCTAACAGGCAAACCTTTTCTATCTGCAGTAGTGAAGAATTTGTGGGTGTCATCCCCACCACAATTTTTACCTTCTAACAAGGGTTTCTACGTTACCAAAATACTTGTGTTATGTGATTTCTATTTTGATTTCACGTTGTTTAATTTCATAAGTTAAATGGATGATATATACATGCAATTAGATACAAGTTATTCTGCAAGGTTATCGCTATTTACAATCATAGATCTGAAAGGTTTACAAGTAAAGTTTTTGAAGGCACTGATTCACCCCTCCCCTCTTAGTACCTATCTCTCCTAATTCCAATAATTGGTATCAGAGCATAGTTCTCTTGGTGAATAGTTTAACCACTAAAGGGTAAAGATCTAAGCCATGGAGAGATATAAGCTTGATAAGACTATTGAGAATCAAAAGATACAGATACAAATGTTTGTTGAATAGTATAAGAAAGCTAGAGAAGGACTGAAGAAATTACTGGTTGAAAGGAAGAACCTAGCTATTCTACAAAATGAGATCGGTTACCATGAAAATTCTATTGATGAAATGATCGAGCATATTGGATCCAGTTCTTGAAGCATCTCTAATGGATCTGAAAGTATAATCACTGATTTGTCTGAAAATAATCAACACTTACTTGATCAAGTGAAAGCACTACAAATCGGTCAATAATATCAGATGGTGAGAATGGTAGAAACAATGAACAATGGTAGACAAGCCAAGAAAGAAAGGAATCTGGCAATTGATGACTGAAGACAGATGATTGAACAACTTCAAGATAAAGAAAATAAAATATAGAGACTCACTGATTGTCACTTCCAAGTATCTAATCAAATGATGACTATGAATCAAGAAGTAAACTGAGTAAATGGAGAATTGTCAAGAAATCTTGAAGAAGTTGCAAGATTTAGAGAGGAGAATGAAAAATTGAGAAACGAAGTGAAAACTTAGCAGCAACACAATGAAATGAAGAAATTGGCTAAGGATAGTTCTAAGAAGATTGATTACTTTCTATTTAATCAAAGAAGATTTGGGAGTAGAGCTGGGATAGGCTATACCGGTAAAGGAGAATCATCACAACAAGCTGAATAGGTCAACAACAATCAAAGTTAGAAACCTAAAGCATTGAGATGTTATCAATGTGGAAAACTAGGACATACATCTAATGTGTGTAGAAGCCAAGCACAAGGTAAACCTCCTATCACTCCTAAGTTTAATAGATATTATTATTACTGTGATAAGTTTGGACACCAAGCTTATGAGTGTAGAGCTAAACAGAATGATATTGCTAACAATACTACTGTGGAGAAAATATGCTATACTTGTAATAAACATGAACACACTACATGAGAGTGTAAGGCTAAGATGAAGCAAGTATGGACTCCCAAGTAGAAAACACAGCGAAAGCCCTATCAACCGAATAGACAAGGTAATTATTATGTTTGGGATTATAATACATGGGCTAACTGTGTAGCTTGTGGTAGATATGGACACATTACAACAAATTGTTATAGAAAGAGATGGATTGGACAATCAAGAAGCTTGACAAGCACTAGAATGGCATGTATGCACTATCATAGAGTCGGTCATTTAAGCAAAGATTGCAAAGACTGAGCACCAAAGGAAGATCATGTATTTGAGAGTGGATACACTATTGCAGATATCATGAAGTTAAGGAAGACTATGTGGAAGAAGGTGTCTAATGAGAATGCTCAGTCAAGTAATGCTGTCAGTGAAACCTCATCCACTGGATTGGGTGACATCAGTACTTCCACTTAAGGTGATATAGGTATGTATGGAATTGACATTTTAAAATGATCACATTTTACATATAGTTCCTTATACATGATGTACAAATACCAAATCAGCATGAATAAAGATGCATTATGGTTTATATGTTATGAGCTAACAATGTTATATAGTCGGTAAAAGATAGACCGAGAGATGGTTACCTGTCGGTAATCACTATTTAAGGTTAATCGAGGAAATGCATCAACCGACGAAGAAATTGTGTTAACCGAGAAGATAAAATTTTTAGTTGTCACCGAGCTAACAACTATTATGAACTAGAAGTAGGTCAAGCATTTAATGCATGAAATTTTGAGCGAGAATATAAAAAATTCTATAAATACACAGGAAATAAAGTTCATTTTTTACATTGCGATTTCAAAGAGCAAAGATTTCACAGAGAAGAGTTTGAGCTAGAAGGATTTTCAGAAGGATTCAAGGCTACTGTAGATCTAACCAATATCACTCTTCGACAACTCTGAGTAAGTTCATTTTCTATCATACACTTTATTTACTTGCTGCTAGCCAAAACCCTAAATTGATTTATGGCATCTACATCATCCGCTAGCAAAACACAAAGTGTCGAGGAAGAAGTTAATCTGATTGTAAGGGAAAATTTTGATGAGCCTAAGTTCAAGCCACATCCCAAGGTTGCATCACAAAAAGACTCAATGGGCACTTTCTCAAGCATACCAGATAGGGTTTTACTGAAAGAAGACATAAGAGCGTATATTCACTACAAAATTGGAGAAGTAGGAGACTTTGAAACTGTTGCAGCACATCAAATACTCTATGGCATCGATAGAAAATTAAAGAAAGAATAAAAGAAGATTGAGGAATTAGGGATATCATGTTTCACTTAATATTTACAATCATTTAAGATAGACTAGATCAGAATCATATTGAGTAGGTATCATGATGGAAAATTCTGGCTAGATAAACCAATAGAGGTCACTAAGAAAATGATTAGTAGGGTTACTAGGCTCCCTACAACTGACAAGGAAAAAGCATTTCATAATTCATCACGTCATGATGTTGAGAAGAATACTGGAGCTCAATGGGATGGTCAGGCACTAAAAATTTCAACAATCAAAGACCCAGCAGTTAAGTTCGCAGCACATGTAATCGGGTACAAGATATTTCAATCGAGCAGACTCAACAACGTACCCTGCATTGCAGTAGATATGGCATAAAAAATTATGGAGAAAGGTCACCAGGTTGATCTTGTTGAGGTAATATTACATTAACTATAGGAAAACATGAAGACTATAAGATCAAAGAAGTCAAACACCTGTAAGTTTGGATCACTACTTGTTTGTATATTTTTCTATCTACAAAAGTATGTACCTGGTGTCAATAAAGTAGACTGGACAATAGATAAACCAATAACTGCACAAATTATTGAGATGATAAATAATTTAGGAGATAAAATGAATATAGAATTTGATGCATACTTCAAAGAATTTCAGACCAAAATGCATCAAAGAAGTATAATTCCAAGGGAATTAGTTGAAAAATTTGAGATAGACATTTGTTTTGTAGTACACACAGATCATTCTATGATAAAAGCAGTTGAACCTAGATCAAAATGGTTGGCACCTATGGGTTATGAAATGAACCATGATTTCACATTAAAATCCATTAATGCACTACTTGCATTACCAAAAGACCCCATTGCCACTAGGTTCAGAACATACGAAGAGGCCAAATCTAGAATCACTACAGGCATAGAGATCGGTAAAATGTCTAGAAGGGAAAAGAAGATGAAGAAAGATCTTACTGCTAGATTTGGAGATGTCTCTGAATCATCTAAGGAGACACTGGTTGAAAATGCAAATGAAGGTCAATTAATGTTAGCTGACAAGCTGTATGATAGTGAGGAAACTGAGTGTGAAAAAGAAAAAGATCCCACACCGGTTCCTCCTCTGAAAGTTTCTAAGAAGAAGTAGTTACCAGTATAGGAAGGTATAAGGAAAAGATCATCAACTGTAGCTTCACCACCACAAAAGAAGGAAGCTAAAAAGGTAATAAAATGAAAAGCAGCTACATCGACTAAGACTTATTGAAAGAAAGGATCCAAGGTTGTAGCTGAAGCACTAAAGAAAAGGATAAGAATGATAAGAGGTAGAGAAGACCTTGAGGATACTAAAAATGAGGATGAAAACAATCAATTCAAGGTGGTCAAAAATAAGGTAAGGTCCATAGATGAAGTCATTGAAGATATAATTGAGAATGGAGACCTTACTGATCTGAAAATAGGTAGATTTAACAAAATATCAAATGAGGATCAAACCAAGATAGAAGAGGCGGTCATCCAAATGATGATAAAATTCAAGAGAGTTTGATTGGAATTTTCATGTTCATTACCAAAGGAGTTGGATGACAGGATAAATTAGAAATGGGGTTATGCACTAGAAACTGAGAAAAGAAAGAGAGAAATATCTCTAGTTTGAGCTGCTTCACATCTATGCCTAGCAGAACTTGATGAACTCATGGTTAATCATCAATCAAGATTTTTTGTAAAGAACCAAGCCATGATGATACTAGATTAGAATGTGGTGAATGTAGAGGAGACTGGCGATGCCCTATGGAGATCAATTTTCAAAGCCAAAGAACAAGCTGAGAAAAATGCATACTTAAATCTGTTTAAAAAGAGACAAAATTCCAAAGGTAAAGGTATTTATATTGATGATGGCACAATAGAGAAGTCAACGGATTCTGGTATATAACTTACTAAGGTAATTGATATCACTAAAGAAAAAGAAGACATAAATATATAACAGGATGCACCAGATCAAGTAGAAATCCAAATGAAGAAGAAAACCGATGACGGTGTACTCATTGAGGACATCACAAATGGTGATCCTGGTGACAAGGAAGATGAGGATGTGAATATTGCACCCCTCAACAATAAAGATGAATAAAAAGTCACTGAATGTGTATTTGCATCACTACTAGGTGAGCTTCCTGTACTTGTAGAGGTAGTAGAAATTCTTTCGCATGAACAAACCGATGGCTCAGACCCTGAGCAACACAAAGACACCACATTGGTACAATAAACTAAGAAACCTACAAAGACAGATGAGCCTAATAAAATAGAGGCACCTTCCACCAAGACAAAGGTAACAGATGAAACAAAGGTAGATGAGGTGATCCCATCTGACACCACACCCGAGGCCCCCACTCCATCAACCTAGACAACAACTATCAAGGAGCAGAAGGAAGAGAGTGTGTTAATTGGGAAGGATACTTCAAAGATTGGAGACAAGTCTCTTGTTGTTGTTGAGAAGAAATCACCATTAGTATTAGAGAAGAAGAAGAAAAAGAAAGGAAAAGGGCTGGTCACTCTAGATGAAGTGATCATTATTCTTGAGTGTGACCCGAGGACCCTTAGCCCTAAGGAATTAAGCATATATGGGGAACTGTGTACAAGAAAGGCAGCGCAAGAAAAGTTGAAGTAAGAAACAAAATGAAAATAAATCTGAATAGATGTTTAGGATATCTTACAACAGGTAGTACCTAAAGTGAGCATTGATGAACATACTCCTATCATAGATCAACTTGCTATACTTATCAAGAAGATAAATGCCCCGGATACTGATGCAGAAAAATGGATTCAAGAAAGGGAAAAGTCAAGGATACAAAATAAATTGGCAGAAATAATCAGCCAAGAAGTGGCAATCAACAAGGTCAAATTATCTGAGGTAATAATCAAAATAAAATCAATAACCTAGTTAATTTGTCAATTCTTACTGAAGCTATGCACTATGGAAACCTTCACTGTCAAGATCAATGAAAAGATAAAAGGTCTGGAAGATGAAATCAAGACCAGTACAAATGCCACTACAATCGAGCCACATGATTTTTCAAAGCACATTCACCAAGTTCAAGAAGTTTTGTGGTTGATAGCATATCTTAAGAAACAAGAAGAGTAGATCACCGATCAGGTCATTGAGTTACAGATAGAACTCCTGCCATACCTGAAAATGTTTGAGGCACACACTGTCAAAGTAGAACAACTTGTTGCAACACCCAATATTTTAGTGTTGGAGAACATCTTTGACATGCATGGACAAGTTAGTCTTGAGCATATTTCTCTCACCAACTTAAAAGAGGAATGGGAAAACCTCTTGGAGTCAGTCAAGAAAACCCACCAACATATTTTTGACAAGATGTGAGTATACTATTTAATTTTTGTATTTGGCATTACTATCAAAAAGGGGGAAATCAATGTATAAGTCATTATGCCAAATATGTACATAGATGCTACGTATACTACATATTACCAAGAGTTTGCACTGAGGGGGAGTACTTTAGAAAAATTTGATAAGCATATATGTATATGGCGAAGATATAAGTTATATATAGAAAATTTTGCCTATATACATTCGAGTTTTGATACTAATGCCAAAGGGGGAGATTGTTATCTCTATTGAGCATTCAAGGTTGTCATTAGTATCAAAGGTTATCAAAGATATTGGTCAGTCACTTACATTGAGAAAATCGGTAACTAGAAGCAAGACAGACTAGTTGGTAAAGCTTATACACCGAGCACTACACAGTTTATCGAGCAATAACACCACCAACACCAATAGACAGTAAACATCAAGCGTCACAATATACACCAAGTAGTTTATACAGTGTTTACCAAGGATCATAGAAAATGGCATAGTAATCTGAAATGACACATTATTCTATGCAAATGGTTACAAGAGATAAGAAAATGTTTTACCAAGATTGAAGAATATTTATTGTTATGATATTCATTAAATGTAATGTATATCTTATGTAATAGTCTGATCTAGGTCATTTTTGTACATCGTAGATCTTAGGGTTATGACTATGTTGTGTAACCTAATTTTTTTAAAGCGGCAAAAGCATATCACTATATAAATGTATGTTTACATCATTTGTGATGTGAACTGATGAGAGAATAGATAAACAAATCAAGGAGAAAATTGAAGCATTTACCTAACTTCAAGTCTATCAATTAACAGAGCAGATTACAGATCAGGATATCGGATTAAGCAGAATCAAAAAAGGCTACCGAGCGGTTCAAAGCAGAGATTCATCATAGTAAAAGGTGAAATACATTCAGAACCTATAGATTTGTATCAGACAATTGAGTTTTCAATTAGCAGATAATTGCCTATTGCTTTCTAACAATTATAATAGAGTTTTGGATAAATCTCTTAATAGAGTAGACTTAATAGTCTTATGTAAATATCTTAACTGAGTGCACACTTCATTAGTGTTGTTAAATCCTATAACTAGGTAGATCTAGCTGATCTAATATGTTACTCCTAATAGGGTAAGATCACCAGAAGTGATCAAAACTTGTAGCCCTAACAGGCAAACCTTTTCTATATGCAGTAGTGAAGAATTTGTGGGTGTCATCCCCACCACAATTTTTACCTTCTAACAAGGGTTTCTATGTTACCAAAATACTTGTGTTATGTGATTGCTATTTTGATTACATGTTTACTTTCATAAGTTAAATGGATGATTTATACATGCAATTAGATACAAGTTATTTTGCAAGGTTATCACTGTTTACAATCATAAATCTGTAAGGTTTACAAGTAAAGTTTTTGAAGGCACTGATTCACCCCTCCCCTCTCAGTACCTATCTCTCCTAATTCCAACATCAATGACTCCAACTATTACATCATTTGATGATACAAATGTACATGGAATTAAGAAAATACAAATGTAAGTGATGCAGAGGTAAGGGTGGTGGGTGAATAAACAAAAAATATTGGTTAATTTTCAAATGACTCTAGGCACTTCTCTCAAGCCTCAACTTGACAAATGACTCAAATGAAGACGCACACCCAACCGTGACAGTGCTGAAAACAATGATTTAGAATAGATTAAAAACAATGCAAGATTCATTTGAATGCTTCCAAAAATGGTAAGGAGATACTTTTAGATCATTAGTAAATAAAATCCTATTGGCTATCAATCTATAAAGGTTAAAAGCATTAGAAAATAATGGCAAGATTTAGAAATTTCTTTCTATTCACTATGATAGACTGTACACACAGTACTTCATACCCGTACAATGGATTCCAAATTAATTAAAAGACCATTCCTCAAATTCACCAACCTCTTCTAATTAGAGGGATTAGTTTGAGGTATTTAACATTAAAACTCAAATTCCCCCCAAAACACTAACTAGCTATTACTTGTTTAAATTTGACTATTTAAAATTTGAAAGTTAACTTATAACTTATTAAATTTGTAAAATGAAAACTCATAAAGATTTCAAACACCTAGGAGACTTATTTCAAGCACTACTAAACCCCTAAACTATCCCTTGACTCCCTTGGACACTAATGGCCCACTTACAAGAAATTTGGGCCTTTAGGCCATTAACCAACTCTTTACATTGCAATGTCATTTCATGACAGTAAAAGACATTATAGGATTTAATATGTTGTAGTTGATGCTCATAACTTCCTTCTCTATCTTCCATGCCCTTTGGCTCTCATTGAATGCCTTCAAGGTCTTCATGTTTGCATTGAATGTCTTCATGGCTTGATTGGTTATCCTTGGTGCCCTTGCACTAGTAAGGATACAAAATTAAGACGATACAAATATAAGGACACAACATTCATAGTAAGGAAACACATTTTTTTCACTTTACATGGCATTAAGACAATACAAATGTGGGAGCTTAATATTTGCAAATCAACCCCATGGATTCTTTTATATTTCAAATTTTGCATCAAATTTTTTACATACAAAATTTGGCATCTAAATATGCACATTACATTCAATTATTGTTTTTATATATACAAAATTTGGCATCTAAATATGCACATTACATTCAATTATTGTTTTTATATATACAAAATTTGGCATCTAAATATGCACATTACATTCAATTTTTGTTTTTATATACAAAATTTGGCCTCTAAATATGCACAATACATTAAATTTTTGTTTTTATATACAAAATTTGGCATCTAAATATGCACATTACACAACTATATATAAAAAATAGGTGTCCTTTCCGCTCTTAAAGTGTATAAGTTTAACAAATGGTACTCGATGACATCTACATTCCAATCCCTACATTTGGAAGGAAGAAGAAAAGTTAATAGAGAATATAAGAAGTTTATATAGGTTGACAAAAATATTATGAATGTATAAGTAACTAAACAAACCAAAGAACATGACTAGCCAATGCATAGTGAAGTTTACGGTCATAAAAGATGGTCTAATCAAATGCACACCTAGATCTTCTATATCTATCATATATGTATCCAATTGTATTTATAATCCACATACAAAACCAAGTTTATTGGCTCAAACAAATAAAGAAAAAAACTACAATTAATTTATTGAACTTAATCGTAATAAACATGGAAACCTTGAAACTTGAGTTGAACTTACCTACTAAAGTGTTCCTAAAGTGTCATCTCTCTTCTTGAGGGTATTCTATATTGCTTCATGATTTTCAATACTAATAGTCAAAAGTTCCTTTGTCTTTGGTTTTCATTTATGTTTCAACAACTTAACATTGGATGCTATAATAAGGTGTGAATACATGAGAATGGTTTTGTGCTTCTCATAGTCTTCAAACATAGGAATGCTAATATTTCTAATCATATATGCACACAACTATGTTCCTGCTATAACATGTGATCCTATTGGATATGTGAACATATCATCATCTGTCATCGGTTGTGCAAGTTTTTGCGTTCCTCATACACAACGTGCTAACTAGTAATCTGATCTCTCATCATTCCCTTGTGGTGCAACCAATGCAAAAACATGTCCTGGCTATAGAAGATATGATATATGGTCATAGTCAAGTGAACAATCCATGTCATCATTTATTACAGAGACTGTGAGAGATAAATGAGTAAGATATTGTGGAACCCATGTATCAACCCACTCACTTGACTAACACTGATCCCAATCACACTAAAGACAACTCAAACAATAACAAGCCAAATCTCATGTTATAATGGTCCATGCACTAGCATCTGTGCTTTGAAATGAATGCATTTTTGAATAATCTGTCATAGTTTGACAATCCAACCTATCTCCTATTGTGCCCAACTCAACCAACCAAAAGAATCTATGCACTGCTAAATCAAGAGTCCCCCCTATGACAATGCTAAAGTACACCAATCAACAATAGAACATGCATCAGGGATTTCTGCACCTGAAATCCTTAGTTTCTCCTTAACTAGAGCTCTCTTTACGCATGCACCTGCTCCATCATGCTCCCCTTTTCCATGACCAACCTAAAAAAAATTCAAAATATGAGTTACACCTCTCTCTCCATGCATTCTACATAACCAATAAAACATTTGGGCATTTTTTAATTGACCTGTGTAGTTATCTGACCAAATGAGATGTCTATCCATAGCAATATTATTTTTCCGCACCCACTCAAAATTATTCTCAAAGCAATGTTGGACATACTTAGAGGAGTGAGATCTATCATTGATCATATAAAAATGGTAGTCTCTGATTATCCTCTAGTCATCTTTTGTACTATTAGGGGAATGTCTATATGTTATGTGCACAAAAATAGCAACCTGAATAGAATCATAATATTGAGCTTGCAACTTGTTATGGGTCTGCAATGTATAGTTCTCTACAAAGTCAACAACTAATATAATAGTGCCAATTTGGAAGTTGTCCTTACACATCCTAAATTTTTGATCCAACCACTGAGACCTGTGACTATGCGTTGCATACTTGTAAAAAATATTCTTCCTGAAATCTAAAATAAAATCACCTACATTACATTCTTTTGTAATCAATTCACATCTAGAGCCTTCACCTCCACTTTTCAATGTATATTTAATGGTTTCATATAACTTTTTGTAGACAATTGTCTTTCCAAAATCATTTTCACAACACTCATGAAAACATTCAACAAACTTCACTAGCCCACCACACTTTGAGTACTTTTCATTTAAGAAATATTTTCTATAAAACAAACATCCATCATCTCTAGGACATAAAAAATGATCTAGCAAGTCTCTTTATGATTTTGGAAGAGAACTTTCACCACACTCCTCCAACATTTCACTAGTATGCAAAGTAGAATGAAGGGATCATAACAGTTCATGGTGCATTGAAAACTCCAAATGATATTTGCACCAACAAGTATTTTGAATCTTAAGAGGCATACAAAAAAAAGGCTTGAGGGCTTCAAAACATCTTTGTGATATTTGCAATGTGGGATGTGTCTCACATATCTTTTTGAACAACATTGTTTGACTCACCTCCAAATAATGTTTAGGATGTGGGGTGTGGTCTCAAATGCCAATTCTCAACTTCAAGACATCATTCACATTTGGTGACACTCTTGAGTTAGATTACCAAAATAGTTGAATTTGATCCTTCACAGCATTGGTAAGCTTCTTATTACAATGTGAAAGTCTCCCACCATAAGCCCATGTATCATGTTGAAGAGGATCATCAAGTCTTTCTCTTCTCGCAAGTGCTATATCCAAAGTTTTATGATTTAGATTTAAGTTAACACAAGTTTGCCTCATCAAATGAGCCTTTCTCAAATGATGACTTACTAAGGAGGTTGTAATAACCCTCCTAGTGGCTCTCTTATATTTTTCCTTGGTAGTATTCCCAATGGAATTGAGAGAACTAAAAATATTTCTCACAATATTAGCATTCCTATCCTTTTTCTTGTTCACACTAATCTTCAATTTGACTAGTATACATCTCATCTTCTGTATCTTTAACAATTGCACAAACATATAACATTGCTCAACCAACATCTTGTGGCTAAAAAATTGATCAAAAAGTTTTGAAACTCACAATTGAACAGTTCTTTCTAATCTCTTGCCATCGAAATTGCTCATTATGTTCTCATCAATTTCGAGTAACCATTTAGTTGTTCTTGAAGGTCTCAATTTTGAAGTTTATCTTTCTTCCTCCCAAGGGACTTCATTTCTCATATAATTTGGTGATGTGTTACGTTGATTTGGTTCTTGTGTACCATTATTATTGCCAATTCCTACATATTCAATTGGTGGATTGTCATTGTCAATGTCCACACTTCCATTGTCCACATCTATAGGTTCATTTTCAAAACTTACATTTTCATCTTCAATGCCTACATCCTCATTTTCAATATTATTGTCATAAATCATTTCAAATCCATGTTCTTCACTTGAAACCACATTCAAAGGTGGGTCTATGCTAACATCTTCATTAATATTTAACATACCTTGTCTCTTGTTCTGATGGGCAACCCTATCCATTTCTCTATACACTTCAATCTCTTCATTTGTGATTTTCCTCTTCTATTTATGTTTTCGATGACTACTACTCCCCATAGTGAGACCAAAAAGATGATGCAAAAATCTTTGGTAATATCAAAATTCCAACCAAGAAGTGGAAAACATGGATTTTTATCTTCTCTAAAGAAAAACATGATTCATTACAACTGCTGTCTTGTGATTCAATGCCAAAAAATGTGCCTCCCGAGAAGGACCCAGAGAATAAATTTTTTACTTTTCAATGCCGATAAAAATAATTGGATATCCAAAAATATCAGATATCTAAAATCTCCCACCTAAATTTTTCCAAAATATCCTTCCCCCCCCTCTCTCTCTCTCTCTGACGTAGGACAGGTAAGGAGGATCCAATTAAGGATAGTACAAACATGCAACCAAATACCACAATGCGAAATAACAAAACAAGACAATGTTTTCAACTAAATTTTAATTAACATTCCCAGCTGTAAGGCCTTCTGGGTTAGGGCCAAATACAATCAAGGTATTTCTACAATCTTCCAACTAGTCTAGCTCTAAAACAATTAGAAACTAATGGAAACCCTAAGGAAGATCTAACCTTGAGCTTGAAAGCCTCCAAGTAATCTACTTGTCTCCAAGCATGCAAACCACTAGCTTTGCTATGAAAACTTATTAGACAAACAATCTGATCTACAAGATCTCACAGGATCCAAGATCTATCCTTCTACCAATCTTCCCCAAAATATTCTCCCCAAAAAACTACCCAAGCACCCCTTAAATACATTTCCTCAACCACAAGTTGGATAGAAGAAATAATTAACTCCTAAGACAAGTCAGCTTCTACTACAAACAAATATTAAATGAAATAATAGTCATCTCTCAAATAGCCTTACAAACATTTAATTCTCCATGTCGGCCTCTAGATCTACATTGGAGAATACAACAAAAGCTACCAACAATAAATGCACCAAGTCGGCCAACAAAATCTTCAAGAACTCCATTCAGTAAACTGTAACTACTGAGTGCCAGAGAAACAACCGAGCACCAGTGAAATAACTGACCATGCTAAGAATCACCAAGCAACACAAGCATCACCGAGCACAAATTCCACTAAGTACCATAGGTTTCACCGAGTTTCTTCAGGGACCGAGCTTCCTTCAATAACCAAGACTGTCGATTAAAGCTTCAACCAAGTAACACATAACCAAATCAACACACCACCATGCAGATTTTTTGAGTACCCTAGAATGCCCCAACACTAGACACCCTAGGTTTAAAAAGATGTTCTCATAGATTGGAAGAACATCTTCTGAGATTCAACACATAAAATATGAACTAGTTCTTCATATAAAAGCCCTTCAACTCTTCACCTTGCACACTCTTCCACTTCTATTTCCTCTATCTCTTCAAATCTTTTTTGGATAACACAGAGGCTTGTTATGCATACTGATCAATTCTCTCAGAATTTCTTGACTCATATCAACTACCAAAGCTCAGGTTTCACCTACCGAGTGTTGTATCTAGGAAAGGCATCAGGGAAAGCTTCATGTTATTCTTCTCAATAGTAAAAACATTCTTGACATAATCATACATAGCTCTGCAATCATATTGCCAAGGTCTACCAAGCAATATATGATAACTATTCATCTCCACAATATCACACAACACTAGATCCTTATACTGGCTAATCTAAAAATCAACAAAGCACTACTCCCTCACTTCTAGAGAATGAACATCTTGTAGCCAACCAATCCTATAAGGGTAAGGATGTATGATTCTCTTCAAATCAAGTTTCTAAACCATGTCCTCAGCAAAAAGGTTATCAGTACTACCACTATTAACAATTACATCCTAAATTTTACCTCCAGACTTGCACTGAGTTCTGAACAAATTACTCCTATGACAAGATTCCTCCCTTGCACCAAGCAATATTCTCCAAACCAACAAGTTCTCAAATTCATGTTCATTCTGAATGTTCTCATTTATTATAGTAGTTCTTCGGCCACCAAAATTCATTTGTGTACACTCAAAATATTAGTGTCCTTCTTCACCACAATTATAACAAGTACCCTTAAAGATAACCCTACCTGTATTATTTTTCAATTCCACAGGTTTTGGTTCATCTTCAATAGTCAGTTTATCCTTCATCGAGTGATCAATCTTTTCCTTCCCTCAAGGATTACTATATTGTCTCCTTTTCAACTTATCGTTTTCCTTTAGAGTATATTGATAAGCATCTTTAACTGAGTCAATCTTCAGCATACCAAGCTCATCCTGAATATTGAACACAAACCATTCACATACCAAGATACTTTTTGTTAGGAATGGGAACACTGAGAGGGGGGGTGAATCAGTGTTCACTATATTTTAACTTTTCACTTTAATCTTTATGCTAAACTTAAATGCTTAAAACATTCACATAAAAATGAAACATGAAATCAACACATGACACCAATATGATTACAAGGAAACCCAAATAGGTAAAACCCCGGTGGGAATTGATACCCACTAATATTCTGCACTAGTGTTTTGGGATCCTTGTTAGAAGATCCTTTACCCTGTTAGGAGTAGCTTTCAATGCTTTAAGTACAGTAGACCTTGTTAGGAGTCTTTTACTCAAGTGGTGAAGGCTACAACCTTTTGATCTCAGATACACACTATATCAATAGGATGAACTGTCACTGTGACACTACTTGTTAGATCAGTTCCTTTTATGCGATGATTCTTTGACCTCTAGAAAACCTCTAATACATCTTCTAGTGTCTTCGCACACTTTTTCTCTTCTTATGATTACTCTCTATCAAATTTCCAGTCAAATACAATGGGCACACCTTATATTTATGTGCTTATACAAAATACATAATTAGGTTGGCCCTATAACTAATTACAAACAAAGCTTCCAAATGAATTGGCTTAAGCATGCTTACAATTATACATATAAACATGTCAGCAACCTAAATACAATGGGTGCATAGCCTTTACAATATTACATTACAATTGCAAACTAATATACTGATTGTCGGCTCCATGCTCTATTTTCTACTGGCACATATTGGATGTGCAACTTCAATTGATTGTAACTTTCACATCTTTCCATATCTACTTATGCGCTCATAAAATAAGCATAAGTATAGTCTAACAAACTTAACTTCCAGGGAACAAACCATAAGTCATCTGTATAGATGTGCGTTGATGCTCTGAGCTATAGAAACTCTGTACACTATCCAATCTTCAACACTTAACCGAATTCTAATCTATACATCAAGTGCGCTGACTCCAAAATGCTATATGACTTTGTTGCCATAATGAAAACACTATATCTAGTCATATACCTTAGTATAGTCAACTTGTAAACACTTTTTTTTTAGCAAGTTCTCTGAGTCCAGACCGAATAGTCAACTTATAGAACTCCTTGGTATATTCCTCCACAATCAAATGTTTTTGCTTTAGATTCTGCAACTTCTTAAACTAGTCATGCTCATAGTTGGTAGGTATCAACTTAGCTTTCAATTTAGTCACCATCAACCTTCACTGATTGATCTTCATTTTACCTTCATCTTCTCTATCTCTTTGTAATTCTATCCACCAAAGAGCAGAATGTCCTTTCAAGTTTTTTTGTGCCAATCTTACTCTAAGAGGATCTTCAATTTCTTCAAGCTCAAAGAAATATTCTAATTTACCAATCCAATCAATAAAATCCTCAGGTCTAAAAGTACCAAAGGAAGTAGAAACTTCCATTCGATAACTAGTACTTAATCGAGCTCCAGATCTATGCAACTGACTAGTTTTGTCTTCACTTGCTCTATCTCTCCGGTCATCTCCACTAGATCCAGCAGCTTCAAAGTCTTCAACAGCTTCCTCATAACCATCATCAGTACCAAGATTCCTCGACATACCAACAATAGCTCTCATGACCTCAAAAATCATGTCATTCTTCATCAATTCCATCTCAGATCTGAAATCAACTTTAACCTTCTCTGTAATTGTAGACATCAAAAATTGGGCAAGTGTCTTAAAATCATTCAAATTGCAAAATCTTAACCAAATGATCTAATTCTCATCAAAATGAATCCAATCAAATTTTAAATTGACATTTATTAATCAAAATTTGGCAAAATCATTAAATCAAAGGAAAAATCAAATAATGACATTAAATAATTAAATACAAGTTTAAAGGGGTAAAAAACACTCTATAATTGATTTTAATCAATTAATTGTATAGTTTTAAATTAAAAAAATCA
The DNA here is from genome assembly GCA_027943335.1 of Chamaecyparis obtusa. Taxonomy (NCBI): domain Eukaryota; kingdom Viridiplantae; phylum Streptophyta; class Pinopsida; order Cupressales; family Cupressaceae; genus Chamaecyparis; species Chamaecyparis obtusa. The sequence goes on from BSBK01009818.1 coordinate 533,203, forward strand.
AATTGAACCTATTCCCTTACATGGCTAATTTAATTAATTAATGGAATTTAATTAATCCTAATATCTTTCAACAACATTTGAGCAACCAATGATAATTGAGAACAAAAGCACATGGATCACTCCAAAATAGTTGAATCTCAATCACACATTTAAACTTTAAATCTCAACCACTCAAATTTGTCTATTTGTCCAAACCTTTGAGACAACTATTTAAATTGTCCCCCCATTTAAAAACATTTCAAAGTTTTTGACTCAACCAAGGCTAAATCATGATTAAATAACTCTACCCCCTACCCTTGGGATTTTACTATAAATAAGAGTCATTTTGAGAGCATAAGATATCTTAGAAATTCATTTGCAAAGTATCATTACTATAGGCATTTTCATAGAAATTGAGAGAAATTGAGAGCATATCATAAGCATTTGAATCAATCTTTGTATCAATTTTGAGAGTTTAAGATCTAGATTAAGCATTGTACTATCATTTTTCTCATTCTAGGATCGTCACTAGTAGAGAATGGGCTGAGAGATCTACTTACCAATCTTGGATAGAGAACCATGAGATGTCATGGATGTTAATTTCAATTCTTAGTTTAAATTTTCTTTGTATTTTCATAGAATTGTAGTTGATTATCCTAATTTCATGAAGGTGTTAAACATTCACACATAAATGGTGCCCACCGTGGGGCTTTGAGCCTCATTTATATCATTTTTATCAAGTTTTGTGTATTTTTGTCTTCACTTTTACGTGAATTTTTGCAGAAAATAGGAGAAGTGCCACCTACAAAGGATTTAATGATGCTCCTAAGCATTCTGTCGATGCTTGGTAGTAGTTGACTTACGCTTGAGTGATTTTTTCTCTTTTATCTTTTTCTTCTTTTGACGCCTGTGAGATAAAGTGTCAAGCCTGAGAGCGTAAAGAGATGCCTAAGATCTGAGAACTAATGCCTATTAGCTGTTCTTTGCTGCCTGTGATGATTTCTATTATGAAATTTGCATTGATTTGTCAAGCCTAGTATCTGTTAACTATTGCTTACTAGTTGTACTTTGCCACTTTGGATCTTTTATCATACACAATTTACACTAGCTTTAATGCTTAGTAATATTTAAAAGTTGCTTGAGTCACTGGAAAGTGATGCCTATGAATTTTAAAGTTACACCTGCTAATTGTTTATTGACGCTCTTTAGCTGATAAATGACGCTTAGCATTTTTTGTTTAAATTTGCTATCAGATCATTGAATTCAGCTTTCTTACTCTTTTTCTGTGTTCTTTTTCCTATAGATGAGAAGACACAAAAATGTCAGGAAACCAAAGAGCAGAATCACACAAGAAAGCAAAGAGATAAGAACTCAAATAAAATGTCAAAAGGAAATTCATATTGCTGCAATTCTTGAAAGTTTGAGATTAGAAGAAAAGTTGTATGCTCATTACATTAAGGTGTTAGATGATTACAAGAAGAAATTCCCTCCTTTGAATTAAATTTTCTTGCATTAAGTGTTGGAAATATTGTTGGGAAAAGATACTGAGAGTGGGGGGGGGGGGTGAATTAGATATCACTTTCTTTAAATTTTAACAATGTATAAAAATTTGCATAGCATCAACAATACTTCCTCAAAACAAAGTAACTAACATACTAAGCAACATACATGAAAGTACTCATAACACAGTAATTTGGTTACCCAATAACCCTTGGGAGGTAAAACTGGGGTGGGGATGACAGCCACAAATCTTCCCTACTATAGTAATAAGTTTTCCTATTAAGAGCTCAAAGACTTATATAGTCTACCTTGCTAAAGGATGTAAAACTTACAAAAAAGTAAGTACTCAGTTAAGAAATTACAATAGGTCTATTAGGAGCACTCAGTTAAGAGATTTACCCTGATACACTTGTTAGAATGTCTCAGTACCTGATCCTTTGGTTTGCATTGTATGCAGATTACATATCATGTCTTTACATTATTGTATTGATCTCTTCTATCGAATTTATCTCTATTCTATCCTTTCATTGCTTAACTCAGTCATTGAACTCTATTTGAATGCTTCACCAAAACTGAATGTGCCTCTTTGCTCATTCCTTCATACCCTTTGCATCCTCTCTCTCACTATTACATTTTAGGGTTTAGATCTTGTGCTTATATAAACAACAAAACATCTTCACGATAAAGATCTACGGTTCAGATTAACTCCTTTTTTTGCTTAAGCCTTACTAATTTCTAATTGGCTCTAAGTATTACATAGGGATCAATGCTTACAAAATAGATGCATAATTACCTCAATAGACAAAATACAAAACATGAATGTCAGCCAAAATGATTTACCTCGATCACTGTGCCATAACAAACTCATATGTCATTTCTGGCTAACTCAGAAAAATGATGTTCCTGATACTCAGCATTCACTGTACTCAGCATATATTGATATCTCTGTCACTTGGTAATCATTGCATACATGGTTCATCAAAACTTGACTCAGCTAATACAAAAATGCATAGTGACCATATGTTTACTTGACAGTACTATTGCTTGGTAAGTATATATTACATAACTCAACCCTTACATAATGACTCGGTCACAGTGATGACCGACCATCATTACCTAGATAAATGACTAAGTGTGAGTCACTAATAGTCAACAAAACTATAGAGATCTAGAATCTCCCCCTTTGACATTAGTGACAAAACCACTTTGTCATGACATTATATTTGTATTTATAAAAGTACTTAGTATTAGCAGAATACTCCCCCTAAGATATATATACATACAAAATTTTGTTACCTTCCCTTTTTCATGTCATGTCACTTAATTTCCCCCTTGTTTTTGGCATGATGGATCTCTTCTATAGTGGGGATCATGAAGTATTTCTCCAAAAATGGTTTATGCAGCATCATAACCATGTGTAGCGTAGTTTCCCATCCTCCTATAGTGACATTTAAAACTTCTGACTGCACTTCTAGCTCGACAGCTAGATTAACTAGGCTCTTAGTTGTAGACAGATTTGGATCCTTTTGTGCTAAGTCATTAGCCTTGGCTAACTCTCTTTGGATGGCCTCCAAGTGAGGTGTAAAAATTATTTTCATAGAGAGTAGATGAGCCATGATGTTTCCATCATTAGCCATTAGTTTATCTATACATCCTTGTGTATGCATAAGCTTGGCATAATGTCTTGCACTTGTTGCTGCATCCAAGCTTAAGGCTAAAAATGACTATTAGGTAAACCTTTGTTAAAAGGATTTTTACTGATAGTTGCATATTTGATCATGCACTCATAGAATAAGCATGAATATAGTCTAACCAACTTATCTTCTAGGGCACATACCATAACTTGGTCATACGCACATGCGCTGATGCTCTGAGCTTCAAGAACTCTATACACTATTCAGTCTTCAACACTTAGCTGATTTCTGATCTTCCCATCAAGTGCACTAACTCCAAACTACTATATGAATTTTTTTCCATAATGACAACACTATATCAAGTCATATACACCAGTATAGCCAACTTGCCAACAATCTCCCCCTTTGTCATTGATGGCAACAAAGGAATATGGCCAAGTTGCTAACTGTTCCTTAATAAATTTTTTTTTTATCTTATATCTTCCTATACATATCTATAACCCATATTCTACACATAATCCCCCTTTGACATTAACGACAAAGGTGTGTCAAAACCATATCAACAAAAACTTACTATGAGAGAACATCTAGATAAGCTATCTACAAATTTTGGATCTCCTTCTTCCAAAATGTGATCAGAGAATTTACAATTTGTATATGGGCACATAATGCATATTGTAGCTTCTCCATCTTTGCCAAATCTGTGCTAGGACCTTGATCATATGTCACCATGGTGGCATCGATCTCCTTGATATTTTGATTAAGTATGTTTAATGAGGGCACAAGAGCGTTCCTTAGCTGAGTCTGCCTAGCCCTTATCTTGGTCATCTCTTTTTATGTCTTCTCAATCTTCTCTATCTATCATTGGTAGACATTATTACACATGTTTACATCAATAGATGGATCTTCCACTAATTTCCTTATGCTATCTATCATGGCTTCTACCTCTTGAATTTTCTTGTATAGTTCACCAGTCAACTTGTCCTGGTTCATACAGTCAGCAATGATCTTTCTTCCCTTTGTTGCAAACTCTTTCGAGGGTGCTTGACCAACCTTTAGTGAGCTCAGGTCAAGTGTATAATTGCTAACCAATTCACTCAATCTCTTATTCAAGTACTTCTCCTCTACAACTAAGGATGCAGATTCTTCCAGGCTAGAGAAACTATTCTTGAACTGTGAAATCATTGTGTTGGCATCATCAACGGAGTGTACCTTGGACACTTTCTTATCTACTGTTAACAAGATGTTTAGAATGTTTACTGATTCTACAAGGAGGGGATTCATCATCACCTATTTCTCCTTGGCCTTCTCTATAGATAAGATGTTGAACTTAATTAGGTCTTCTTCTCCCCATGAATCCAAACTAGTTGTGTCAGGTGTCAAACTTGACAACAATGCTGCTGAGGGAAGTGGAGTGATACGATATCTGATCATGCCCTCATAGAATCAATTAGGTCAATACATCTTTTTCCACTTAATCTCCTTTGTAGATCTTAGGGTTAGGTCAGATTCATTGAATCCTTCCAAATTTATATTCTTCATTTTTCCTTTTAGAAATATCTCTAATCTCTTAATAGATTTACAATAAAACATTTTACAATGCATTAAATGCTTCCATAAAATCAATAAATAAAGTCAACATGTTTTACATAATCCAAGAATTTAACTATGTCGACAAGAAATCTAAATTCTTCCTCAAATGTAAAATACTGATGCTCGGTCAATATAATGTTCAACTCCTCGGTCTTCATTAGAAAGATTGGTCACCACAAAAACTGTTTCCTCCGTAATTAACTGATGTTTGGTCAACACTAATTTTACTCGGCATATACTAGCTCGGTCGACACTAACACCACTCATCTTAAACTAGATTTCTTCACTTTTTCTTGGTTAAGCCTACTAGTTTAGTCTTCATTCTTACTTAGATAAACAATAGATTGACTTATCATTGTGCCACATAATCAAGTACTCATTGAAGTATCAAGATAACTCAACCTTTCCTTAGGTGCTATTATTACCAACATTGCCTATCCCCTTTTCAAAAATTAAATAGATATAGTACATTCTTAGATAGAAACAATCTTACCAGTTAAGGTTTGACATCAATGACAATAAAATAATTTCTTCAATTGCAGTTTCCAACAATCTCCCTCTTTGGCATTGATGGAAACACCATATGAATAACACATGAATTACCAACCAATTCAAAACTTATCTATCCATTAGAAATATTTATAATATCCTTAGCTTCATTCTGATACAGAATCAATTATCCATGCTTGTTTGACCATCCACTGAAATCTCTCCCTCTTACTTGATCTTCCATGAAATCTCACCATGTTTATTCATCTGTAATCATCTCCCTCTTTGACAAAAAATGCCAAAGCAAAAACTAAAACATACATCCTATAGATGCAGATATCATTTTTCAATTCAGTAACAATATTTCTTCCTCTGTCATCTTTTCTTATGATTGATTCTTAGCTTTGTTATACTTTTCACAACTCTAGGCTACTCCTAAAGTGTGACTTGTCTCTACATCAATTTTTTAGATACTCTGTGCGACATATTTGATGCAATGCTCCTAGCTTGACTAGGCAACCTCAGTTAAGGGAAGAACCCCTAATTGACCTCTCAGATATTCATGAGCTTCTTTAGGTAAAGCTTTAGTGAATATGTCTGCTAGTTGTTCTTTTGTATTCACATATTCCATTCAAACCTCTTTATCTTGTACCAGTTCCCTCAAGTAATGATACTTGATTGCGATGTGTTTGGTTTTTGTGTGCATCACTGGATTCTTAGAGATGTTGATAACACTTGTGTTGTCACAGAATATGACAACTAGTTCAGTGATTTCTTCTTTCATGCCTACCAATAATTAATTTATCCATACCAAGTTGAATAGTTCACTCCTGCAGCCACATACTCGGCTTTAGCAGTAGATTGGGAAAAGAAATTTTGTTTCTTTCTTGTCTAGGAGACTAATCTCTATCCAAGAAAGAAATATCCACCACTAGTACTCTTTCTTTCATCCACATTTCCCGCCCAATCAACATTAGTATACACTTTCAGTTCAAACTTTTCATGCTTCTTATAGTACAATCCATAGTCAGCAGTTCCTTTAAAATATCTCATTATTATTTTGATAGCCATCATGTTAGTTTCCTTAGGATTGGCAGAGAATCTTTCCACAATCCCAATAGCTAAAGAAATATTTGGTCTACTGTGTACAACATATTGGAGCTTTCCAATCATGGATCTATACAAAGTCTAGTTTACTTCTGCAACATCATCATTTTTAAACAACTTTTGTCTAGTGGCCATGGGAGTACTTACTAGCCTTGAATCTTCCACACCAAAGGTTTTCAGTATCTCATGAACATATTTAGACTGGGTGATGAAAATTCCTTTCTCCATCTGATATACTTGTAAACCAACAAAAAATTTGATCTCCCCAAACATACTCATTTCAAACTTAGTTTGCATTTCATTTGATGATTTCTTACACAAGGCATCTTGTCCACAAAATATAATATCATCTACAAAATCTTAGCCAAGAGGATTCCTTTACCTTCTTCATCTTTCATGTATAGATTGCTTGTGTCATATGTCCTTGAGAATCCAATCTATATCAGGTAGTTGTGCAGTCTATCATACCATGCTTTGGGACCTTTCTTTAGTCCATACAGTTCTTTATTTAGTTTGCAAACCACGTGTCTATTGTTTGGATCAACAAATCTTTCTGGCTATTCAATAAACACTTCTTCTTCTAATATACCATTTAAAAATATAGACTTAACATCCATTTGGTATACCTTGACATCCTTGTAGTCAACATATGAAAGTAAGGTTCTTACTCCTTCCAATCTAGCTACAGGGGAAAATGTTTCCCCATAATCTATTCCTTCTTCTTGTGCGTAGCATTTGCATACTAGCCTAGCCTTGTTTCTTGTGATTTGACCATGCTCATTCAACTTATTTAGGAACACCCACTTTGTTTCAATGACATTTTTTTTTGGTCTCAACACTAGAGTCTAGGTATCATTCTTCTCTATCTGGTCTATCTCCTCATTCATTGCTTGTATCAAACCTTCATTTTCTAATGCCTCCCTTGTTGTCTTAGGCTCAAATTCACATAGTAAGCATGTTAGATCTCTTATCTTGCTTCTTTTCAAAACTCTAGTAGGTTTATCTCCAATTATCTATTCAAGCTTGTGATGTCTCCTTACATATTGTGCCAAAATAGGTTCTGCTCTCCTTCCATCTTTCTCTTCAAGTTCACAAACAAGATTGTTAGATTCAGCTTCTGAATGCTTTCCAAACTCTTTCTGATACTCGAAAGCTTCCTCCTATCACTCGACATGTTATTCTTCTCTCTTGGCATTATTTTCTTGATGCTCGACATTGCTTACCTGAGACTCTGCATCAGGTGCAAGTTTGTCACTTGCCTCTCCTTCCTCTATATCCACAAAAGATCTGTAATCTTCTGGTTCTCTTTTGCTGCCAGCTTCATTTTTCTTTGCATACTCATCAACTTTGACATTCACACTTTCCAAAATTTTATTAGTGTTAGAGTTCAAACACTTAATAAGATTTAATTTTTGTGGAATAGCCTAGGAATTTTCCCTCATCACTTTTAGCATCAAATTTCCCATTCCTATCATCCTTTAGTATGTAGCATTTGCTTCCAAAATTTTTAAAATACTTTACATTAGGTGCATACCCATGCCATAACTCATAAGGTGTCAGATTTGTATCTTTTTTGATCTGTACCCGGTTAGAGTATAAATAGCTGTACTTACATCTTGTTTCCAGTACTTTTGTGCAACATTATTTTCAATCATTAATGACCTTGCACAATCCATGATAGATCTATTCCTTCTCTCTGCTATACGATTTTGTGGAGGATTTCTTGGTGTAGACATCTATCTTTTGATCCCTCTATCATTACAAAATAGATTATATTCATTGGATATAAATTCTCCACTTTGGTTAGATCTCAGACACATCAGGTTCCTACCTGTCTCTTTTTCAACCTTAGCCAAGTACCACTTTAAAAGCATCAGATTTTTCTTTTAAGAACATTACAGTCATCATTCTGGTATAATCATCAACAAACATGATAAAATATCTAGCACCATAGTAGCTTTGTACACCCATAGGACCACAAAGGTCAGTATGAACTGAATCTAAAGCATTCTCAGAAGTAAAAGTCTCGATCTTAAAACTAGACTTTGTCATCTTACCCAACTGACATTCTTTGGACATTATATTCTCAAGTTTCTTCAATCTAGGAAGACCTCTCACTTTCTTCTTCTTACTAATTTCTACCAGATTATCAAAATTAACATGACATAGCCACTTATTCCATAACCAAATATCATCAAGTTGTGCAATCATACATGTTTCTTTAGATAGGTCTAGATAGAACAAATTACCTCTTATCTATTCTCCACTTCCAATCAGTTCACTAGTGGCATTAAATATTTTGGCCTTCCTGTGTTGAAATTCTACTCGATAGCCAGTGCTATTAAGCTGTGCAACACTCAACATATTATAGTTAAGACCCTCAACCCAATAAGCATTCTCACAAGTGATCTTATCAGTTAGCTTAATCAATCCTTTTCCTCTAATAGGACATGGTGCATCATTACCAAATTTCACATTTCTACCTTTATGATGATCTAAGGTATCAAACTTACTCTTGTCACTAGTCATGTGATGTGAACAACCACTGTCAATAATCCATTTATCATTTTTGTTCACATAAGATATTAATATAGTTTTCTCATCCTCATCGGATTCATCTTTCATTGCAACATAGACAACTTCAATTTCAAAATCATCACTATCAGTGTTAGTCTCTTATTCGACAATGTAGCAGGATTTCTTATCTTTTACTTTGTAGTCCTTGTACCTTCGGTAACCTCTATCTTCTCTTTTGTCTTTATGCTTTTTCTCTCTTTCTTCATCCTTATCATCACTATCGGGACATCTAGAAGCTATATGACCAACTTTATTACATGAAAAACATATAATAGGGAGTTTACCTTTGTACTTTCCTTTTCCCCTTTTCAGTCTTCTAGCCATAGGAGCTTCTAGATCTTCAAGTTCTTCATCAGACGTGTCACTTTGACTTTCACTCTCACTGATGCATCTTTATTTTTCCTTCTTTGTCTTACTCAAAACCATTTGTGACTTAAAAGAAGATTCAACATTAGCAACAGTGAAGCTATCATAGTTAGAAAGTTCAAAAGAAGTAAGCTTACCAACTAAACTTTCCAAAGTAAGATCATTGTTAGGGTTACATCTAGATTCCTAAAATGCTAAAATTTTGATGGCATAAATAGGACACAAATTTCTCAATACTTTTCCAATTATAGTGATGCAGGAGCATCCTAGGTGTAAGAGCAATCTTGCATCACCCAAAAAAAAAAAAAAAATTTCTATTTTTATATTCAATAAGGGCTATTTTGTGCAGAGCTTCTATTTATGGAAAGTTACTTTTTTGGTAATTTTTGTATGTGCTCAGAATGATCTGATTTCTTTCTTGGAGGTTCATTTTGGTCATATAAGTCTGCCAGTAAAGTTTCATTGCTAGATCAAGTGTATATTGGAAGATATTGAAGATTTCGGTATTGGCAGCAGGGTACAGAAACTTTGAACTCAGTTTTGAAGGCTTTTGAGGCCCTAGATGAGGTTGAAAATTTGGGTGATGGGTGCTTGCATGGGTCAAGCCTGTAGAGTGCTTCATGGCATTTCTGAAATGGGGTTATAATAGCCGATCGGGTCAACTGGTGATGACTTATGACCTTCAGAAGTTGGGCCACCTGAAATGGCAGAAAATAATTTTCTTCAAAATTTCTGTTCAGGTTTCAAAGGTTATCTTGAGCTGATTATGATGTAATAAAATGTAAAATAAAATAATTCTAAGTTTGGTCGGCTTTATTGGCTAAAATTTTGGAACCTTCCCATGCGGTGGAAAATTGCCTATATAAGGAAGGTTGTATTATTTTCTTAGGTAGTTCAGAATAGTTCTGGGTAGTAGATCTAGGTAATAGTTCGAGGCTTTGTCCTATAGAATATTGTAAGGGAATTCCCATGTGGCTTTGCATATTATAATTTTGAAAGTTTGTAATTCCACATTTGTGGAGATAATAAGAAGCCAATTTTTTGTTCTTGCATATTGTTATTGTTTCTCTATTTCTGTTATGTGTTTGTGGTATTAAGGGGAGCACCCTTCATCAAGTGGTATCAGAGTAGGAGTTCCTGAGTGTGTAAATAGATTGCCGACTGTGAGTCAGTTTGCACCAGGACCGTGGTTAGGGTTTCAACGCGCATCATAAAAATGCCTCCATGAAGGGAACGTAGCAGAAGAGCTGGTGTTGTAACACCTGAGGTTAGGGCATTGTAGAGACAAGTGAGAGCATTGCAAGAAGAGATTCACAGAGGAATAAATCTTAATGTCAGAGACAAAAGCGAGGATTAAGCCGAAGAAGAATATCAAGAAGGAGAAGCTGAAATTGTGAACCAGGAGGAAGAAAGACTTTTTTCGGCAATTTCCAAGATTGGGAAAAGACCTAAGATTGAGGTTCCTACATTTTCTAGAAATCTTAACCTAGAGGAATTGATTGACTAGATCAATGAATGTGAGAAATATTTTGAGTACGAAGATGTTGAAGATCCTGATAGGGTCAAATTTGTGAAGGCTAGATTGAAAGGTCATGCGAAGATCTGGTGGCAAGAAATTTAGTTGGAGTGAAATAGAAGAGGGAAAGATAAAATCACAAGATGGGATTGGATGGTGGATAAATTGAAGCGAGAGTTCATTCCTATTGATTATGAGCTTGACCTACTAAAGAAAATGCAAAGTTTGAAGCAAGCAGGAAGATCTGTTCAGGAGTATACAGAGGAGTTCTATCGACTCCTCATCAGAATAGGCCATGGAAAAGCTGATAAGGAGAAAGTTGCCCGATACCTTAATGGGTTAAGGCCAAGCATTTAGGAGGAGTTGAATCTGGTTCGAATGAACAATATTGAGGAGGCATACCAGTTTTCCCTAAAAGTAGAGGAAAAGTTGAACAAGAAGTTTGAGAGCAGACAAAATGGAAGAGGTCGTGGTGGAAGATCTGGCGGACGGTCATATGGTGGCCAAAATGAAGATTCAAAAAAGAAGGATGAGGCCAGTAGCAGTCAGAATTAGAGAGGAAATAATTCTAATCATTTTCAAGATCAGAGTAATAAAGATCAGAGAGGAAGAGGAAGAGGACAAGGATCTGGAAGAGGAGGCTTCCGTGGAACATGTTTTCACTATGGAGAAGAAGGTCATAGGGCATTTGAATGTCCTTAGTGCCAAGGTAGAATAGATAGGAGAAATAAAGGCTAGGCTAGAGTTGCACATGTAGATGAAGATGCTAGATCATCAAATTCTAAAGATGCTGAAAAAGGAGAAATGCTAATTAACAGAATAGTCTTGCTGAGTGGTGAGAATGAACCTGAACAAAGGAGGAGCCTGTTTCGCACTCGATGTAAGTGTGAGGGTAAATGCTATGATGTGATTATTGATAGTGGAAGCATTGAAAATTTGGTATCAGAAGAGATGGTGACAAAGTTGAAGCTCAAGAGATAGAAACACCCACATCCATATCAGATTGCCTGGGTGCAGGATGACCACAAGGTCATGGTCAGTGAACAGTGCCTGGTAGAGTTCAAGATCGGCGGGTACCAAGATGAGGTACTATCTGATATCATCTCTATGGATGCATGTCATATGTTATTGGGTAGACCGTGGTAGTTTGATAGATGTGCTGTACATGATGGTCATGCGAATACCGATTCCCTGACAAAGGATGGAGTGCGACATAAGCTAAAGCCATTGAAGGAGACCGAAGAAAAGGTATGTGGTAATGCAAGAATAACATTTGTTGATGGAAGAAAATTCCTAGATGGTATGAGGCATGAGCATGTATATTTTTCTTTAATTCCAAAAGTTGGTAAAGACGAAGTAGAGGATGTACCTGTAGAGGTTGCAGATTTGTTGAATGAGTTTCAGGATATTGTATCTGATAATGTACCTGATGGATTACCACCGATAAGGAAGATCAGTCATCAGCTGGATTTGATTCCAGGAGCTAGTTTTCCAAACAAGGTGGCACACAGAATGACACCAGTAGAAAGTGAAGAGTTGAACAGACAAGTACACGAGTTATTGCAGAAGGGGTTGATTCGAGAGAGTCTAAGTCCCTGTACTGTACCAGTGGTATTAGCACCAAAGAAGAATGGAGAGTGGAGGATGTGTACAGATTCCAGAGCAATAAACAAGATCACAATCAAGTATAGGTTTCCATTGCCATGAATGGATGATATTATGTATTGTTTGAGTGGAGCTGTGTATTTCTCAAAGATAGCTCTGAAGAGTGTATTTCTCATGAACGAGGTTCTGAAAGAATTTCTAGGTAAGTTTGTAATTATTTACCTAGATGATATTTTGATTTTTAGCAAGACATTGGAGGAACATATGATGCATATTCATATGGTGTTTGAAAAGTTGAGAGATGAGAAATTGTTGATTAATTTGAAGAAGTGCAGTTTTGTGAAGAAAGAGTTAGTGTATTTAGGATTTGTAGTTTCAGCAGAAGGTTTAAAAATGGACCCAGAGAAGGTACATGCTATCCTTGAATGGCCTACTCCAAGGAGTGCTACTGAGGTAAGATCTTTTCATGGTTTGGCTAATTTTTAGAGAAAGTTTATCAAAAATTTTAGCAGTATTTGTGGTCCCTTGACTGAGACAATGAGAGGGGATAGAAAAGAGTTTAAGTGGACTAAAGGGGCGGAAAAGAGTTTTCAATTGTTGAAACAAAAAGTTACAGAACAACCTGTTTTAGCCCTTTCAGATTTTAATAAGGTGTTTCAAGTAGATTGTGATGCTAGTGGTACTGCAATAGGAGCTGTTATGAGCCAAGAAAGTAAACCTGTTGCTTATTTCAGTGAGAAGTTAAATGATGCCAAGAGGAAGTATTCTATTTATGATCAAAAATTTTATGCTATAGTTCAGACATTAAAGAAGTGGAGACATTATCTGCTTCCTAAGGAGTTTGTTTTGTATACTGATTATCAAGCTTTGCAATATTTAAATAGTCAAGAAAAGTTGAATCAGAGGCAGTTGAAATGGGTTGAGTTTTTGCAGAGTTATACATTTTTTTTGAAACACAGGAGTGGAAAGTCTAATAGGGTCACAGATGTTCTTAGCATAAGGCAACTATTGCTGACAGAAATGCAGATTGAAGTGGTTGGGTTCAAGGAACTCAAGAATTTGTATCTAGAGGATCCTGATTTTGGTGAAGCTTGGAAAGCTTGTACAGAACCTGTTACTCTAGACAGGATGAAATGGCTGGATTTTATCATCCAAGATGATATGCTATTCAAAGGAAGCCAGCTGTGCATTCCATGAAGTTCTATGAGGAAGAATCTCACCAAGGAGAAGCATAGTGGAGGATTGGCTGGACATTTTGGTCATGATAAAACCCTTGCTTTGGTTGGTGAGAATTATTATTGGCCACAGTTGCAGCAAGATGTGAAGAAGTTTTTATAGAGTTGCAGAGTATGTCAGATGGTGAAAGGAGTGAAGTAGAATACAGGGTTGTATCAGCCATTACCTATACCAGAGAAGCCTTGGGAGGATATCAGCATGGACTTTGTTCTTGGTTTATTGAGAACTCAGCGGGGACATGATTCAATTTTTGTGGTGGTTGACAGATTTTTAAAGATGGCACATTTCATTCCCTGCAAGAAGACTAATGATGTTGTTCATGTAGCAGAATTGTTTTTCAGAGTAGTGAGACTTCATAGTTTGCCAAAGACCATAGTTTCAGATTGGGACACTAAGTTTGTTGGATATTTCTGGCGGACATTGTGGAAGAAGTTGAAGATAGATTTGAAGTTCAGTTCATCACATAATCCACAGACTAATGGACAGACAAAGGTGGTGAATAGGACTTTGGGAAATTTGTTAAGATGTTTGGTTGGAGATAAGGCAATAGGATGGGATTTGATTTTACCACAAGCAGAATTTGCATACAATAATTCTGTCAATAGAAGCACTGGTAAATCACCATTCCAGATTGTATATGGAAGTAGTTCAAGAAATGCATCTAAGTTGAGAAAGATAGATAAAGGAGAAATAAGTAGTGCTGAAGCTGAGGATTTTGCAGAACACTTGAAGAACATCCATGAGGAGGTGAGGAAGCATATTACCAAGATGAATGCGCAGTATAAGACTAAGGCAGATGAGAGAAAGAGGCATAAAGAATTTCAGGTTGGGGATGAAGTCATGGTTCATTTGCGGAAGGAGCGGTTTCTAGTTGGTACATATAACAAGCTGAAAATGAAGAAGTTTGGACCATGTACGATACTGAAGAAGCATAATTTAGGAAACGCATATGAGGTAGAATTGCCTACTGAGCTAAATATTTCACCAGTGTTTAACATTTCAGATCTGACAGAGTATCATGAAGGAGGTGTTGAAGATGAGATCACATTAGCACAGTGGAGTATTCCAGCAACTAGTTCAGACACTAAGGAGATCAAAGATATACTGGACAGTCATGTTGGCAGAAGCACAAGGAACAAGACATATGAAGAATATCTGGTCAAGTGGAAAGGATGACCTGTTGAAGATTCATCATGGCTGACAAAGGAGGAGGTTAGCCGTCTTGGTTTTCCTCTGCACACCTGAGTCGTGACAGGGTCACTTCTCAAATTACCCTGGGTGTCTAATGCAGGAGCATCTTGGGTGTAAGAGCAATCTTGCATCACCCAAAAAAAAATAAAAAAAAATTTCTATTTTTATATTCAATAAAGGCTATTTTGTGCAGAGCTGCTATTTATGGAAAGTTACTATTTTTGGTAATTTTTGTATGTGCTCAAAATGATCTGATTTCTTTCTTGGAGGTTCATTTGGGTCATATAAGTCTACCAGTAAAGTTTCATTGCCAGATCAAGTGTATATTGGAAGATATTGAAGATTTTCAGTATTGGCAGCAGGGTACAAAAACTTTGAACTCAGTTTTGAAGGCTTTTGAGGCCCCGAATGAGGTCAAAAATTTGGGTGACAGGCACTTGCATGGGCCAAGCCTGTAGAGTGCTTCGTGGCATTTCCGAAATGGGGTTATAATAGCCGATCAGGTGAACTGGTGATGACTTATGGTCTTCAGAAGTTGGGCCACCTGAAATGGTAGAAAATAATTTTCTTCAAAATTTTTGTTCGGGTTTCAAAGGTTATCTTGAGCTGACTATGATGTAATAAAATGTAAAATAAAATAATTCTAAGTTTGGTCGGCCTTATTGGCTAAAATTCTAAAACCTTCCTAGGTGGTGGAAAATTGCCTATATAAGGAAGGCTGTATTATTGTCTTAGGTAGTTCAGAATAGTTCTGGGTAGTAGATCTGGGTAATAGTTCGAGGCTTTGTCCTATAGAATATTGTAAGGAAATGCCCATGTGGCTTTGCATATTGTAATTTTGAAAGTTTGTAATTCCACATTTGTGGAGATAATAAGAAGCCAATTTTCTATTCTTGCATATTGTTGTTGTTTCTCTATTTCTGTTATGTGTTTGTGGTATTAAGGGGAGCACCCTTCATCATATAGTTTCATCATCAATAGTTCCATTTTCTCCTCTAATAGCATTTACAACTTCTTTTATTCTACCACAATACTGTGTAATATTCTCACCTTCTTGCATTCTCATTTCATCAAATTTACCTCTTAGGCTATCATCTTTTTCTCTTAGTACATTAGTGTCACTACCATAGATGTTTGCAAGAGTGTCCCATATTTTCTTTGCATTAGTGTAGTCTTTTATGTCTTCAAATTTTGGATAACTTAGGGCAGATGCAATCTCCAACATTGCTTGGTTGTGCTCTTGTTTAGCTCTCATTTTCTCGGTAGTCAAAGGTGCAACAGGTGTGACATAATCATGCTCAACATAATACTTTGTAGAATCACCAATACTGGCTAGATGCAGCTTCATCAAACTTTTCCATGTAAGGAAGTTCTCCTTATTTAGCTTCGGTACCTCCTTTTTATACATCCTGATCATTTGCTCCAAGTACCTTTAAACTTGTTCTTTGTAAGCACCAACAACTCTGATACCAATTGGTGGAAATATAGTTGGGAAAAGATACTGAGAGGGGGGGGAGGGGGGGTGAATCAGATATCACTTTCTTTAACTCTTAACAATGTATAGAAATTTGCATAGCATCAACAATACTTCCTTAAAACAAAGTAACTAACATAGTAAGTAGCATACATGAAAGTACTCATAAAACATTAATTTGGTTACCCAAAAACCCTTGAAAGGTAAAACTAGGGTGGGAATGACACCCAAAAATCTTCACTACTACAATAATAAGTTTGCCTGTTAGGGATTACAAAATTGTTCAAAATGTGATCTACCCTGTTAAGAGCTCAAATACTTATACAGTCTACCTTGCTAAAGGATTTAAAACTTACAACAAAGTAAGCACTCGGTTAAGAGATTACAATAGGTCTCTTAGGACCACTCAGTTAAGAGATTTACCTTAATACACTTGTTAGAATGTCTTAGTACCTGATCCTTCGGTTTGCACTATATGCAGATTACAGATCTTCTATTTATAGTATTGTATTGATCTCTTCTATCAGATTTATCTCTATTCTATCCTTTCACTACTTAACTCAGTCACTGAACTCTATTTGAATGCTTCACCAAAATTAAATGTGCCTCTCTGCTCATTGCTTCATACCCTTCGCATTCTCTGTCTCACTACTATGTTTTAGGGTTTAGATCTTGTGCTTATATAAACAACAAAACATCTTCCTAATAAAGATATATGGTTTAGATTAAATCCTTTTTCCACTTAAGCCTTACTAATTTTTGATTGGCTCTAAGTATTACATAGGGATCAATGGTTACAAAATAGATGCGTAATTACCTCCGTCATTACCTCAACAGACAAAATACAAAACATGAATATCGGCCAAAATGATTTACCTCAATCTTTGTGCCATAACAAACTCCTATGTCATTTTTGGCTAACTTGACAAAATGATGTTCCTAATACTTGGCATATGTTGATATCTCCATCACTCAGTAATCATTGCATACATGGCTCGACAAAACTTGACTTGGCTAATACAAAAATGTATAGTGACCATACGTTTACTCGGTAGTACTACTGCTCGGTAAGTATACATTACATAACTCGGCCCTTACATAATGACTCAGTCGCAGTGATGACTGACCATCATTGCCTAGATAAATGACTAAGTGTGAGTCACTAATAGTCAACAAAACTATAGAGATCTACATTAAGTTGTTGAAATTTCTTGGAAAAATCTTTGGAAAAAATACTTAATTGCATATTCAATTATTCCTTTGGTTTCCTACATTTTGTATGGCTGTGTTGACTAATTTTTTGGAGGATCTAGAGTGGGAACAATAGGCACTAGGTGAGTAAGCAAAAAAATATCAAAAACCTCATTAAAGTGCCTAGCCTTTGCTAGCTATAAAAATAGGTATTTTTCACATCAAGCTTGCTTTGCTTAAATTGTGGCGATTCATTGGATCTAGATTGATAGAAAAACATTACTATTTGTCAAATTGAACAAGCATTAGGCATATGCTCTCCATTTCTTGAAGTGGATAAAAAATCTAAACATGTTAGTTCAATTTGGTAGAAAGAAAGGGAGGAATTAACCAAACATTTCATTTATAAGAATCTCTTTGTCAAGAGATTGAAAAAGAACAAAATCTGTTTGAAGTGTTTGGAACAAAGGACAACAATAGGGATATTCTCTTCACTTTCTAAGTGAACCAAATTCCCAAACTTGTTGGACTAAGTTCAATTTATTTTTTTCATATACATGCTAGAGAAATTAAAGCATTAGAGGGCCTGCCTCCCAAGAATTTCCTTACGAGGACGGTGAGAGAGAATGAACCAAGTGGGAGACAATTGCTTTAGCTAGGATACCATCCAACCCACTATAAACAAATACATTCTTCCTTAATAGGAGAATGACTAGGTTGTGTGCAAGTGTTCTTCACTTCCTCTAGTCCTTTTGGATTGTGCCAAATCATGCTTTTGTGCATGTGGGAAGCCCACAAGTGGGTAAAAGAGGTTGACATGATCTAGAAAGGAGGTGTTCTTTAAAAACCTACTAAATAGTAATCTACCTTGTAGAGCCAAATGTGTTTAAAAGCCAAATCTGACTCTAGGTAGATTTCTTGGAAGATATTCTTGTTCATACTTGTGAAAAAATGACCGAGAACATACACTTTAGTATGGTTTTAGGGATATGGTACAAATTTGATGTGTGTGTTGCATTTGTACTTCATTTTAAAGCAAAAATATTCTATAGACCTGATCTTACAACTTTTAAAATTTGAAATTTACAACCTGGTTTGCAAAGTGCCACCTGCACAGAGAGACAAACCCCTTATAAATAGTAAAGTCATGCCTGTGACTATTTAGGAAACACCTGTCAATAAGAAAGTCATACCTGTGACATTTAAAGAAATGCCTGGAAAAAGTTAAGAAATGCCTATCAATGGGAAAAAGATGCCTGCTAACCTGTAGAGCACCACCTAGGAATATTCCAGTAACCATGTACTAATTGTTAAGTCACTCCTACACATTGGCAAGTGACACCCAGAAACAAAAAAGGGAAAACAATGAGCATTTCTCGTGGGTTTCAAAAAATTTGGATTTCATATTCAGATACTCTTTTGGCCATTCTATCTACTCCAATATCTAGCATAGTTAGAAATCCTGGTTTTGAACAATTTTGAAAATTTTACAAGGATTTGGCCACAAGCAAGTGTGATCAAGCATATTTCCAAGAGCTTTTATGCTCATGCTGGCTTTAACTCAATCATATGACATAAAGAAAACCTTGCAAGAAGACAAAACTTATTTGAGGCAAGGACTCCCTTTTCCGAGTGATACATTTACTCCTCCAAGAATACCACAAGAACTTGTCAAAGAAGTAGAAAACAACATGATGTTTTCAGGCAACTCGGGTTTAGATCAGACCAATAATGGAGGTGTTGGCACCTGAAAATTCAGGCAAAAAAGTATACAAAATGTCAGGGATGCATGATCTCATTCTTTTTTAGTTTTGTATAATTTCGTATCATAAATGATTAAAAGGCATATATGTTTGTCATTGTCTATTTTTCATATATTAAGTTATTAATTGTTTTATTTCAAATTATTTAATGTATATTCTTTTGAAATAAGATTGTTCTAAAAAATGATAAATAAAATAAAAAAGGTGGCAAGAGGGAGTTGAACACTCGACCTCTCAAGCCAACCTTTTTTCCTACCTATCTATCCTCCTACCCCCTAGCTAGTTAATCTATATGTTTTCTTCGAGAGCAATAGGAGGAGATATTTATTTATTTTTGTTTTATGTGCAGGTGAGAGATCAAAATAAATTTTCACGCTGGGAGTTATCTACCTCTTAATCACCTTTTGTAATAATGTGATTATTATCTATTTATATATTGTCTATTTTTAATGTTAAAAGGAAAAAAGAATGGGGAGAGGGAGTTGAACACTCGACTTCTCGACCCATTCCTTCTTTCCTACCTAACTACCCAAACCTATTCCCTTTACCAACTACTCTACATTATTCTTCGAGAGTATGTGTAGGAATAAATATATAAATATAAGATAATTGTATTTCTCTTAAAGTAAATTATTAAAATTAATATTATTTATTGGGGAGAATTTTAGCATATGGTAATTAATTATTCTTGGTTTGTATTTTACCTTAAAAATTTAAATTATATAACATGGTAAGTTTGTTATTTGATTAATTTATTTACCATAACTTCTTTTCATCTCCTCATTCTCACGTTTTCACCTATAGTTAATATTAATATTTTTAGGGTTAATTTCATTAAGTGGAATACAATATGTTTTATTTTCAAAATAAAAGATAATTATGAGCATAACATTTTATTTATCTCATTGTATAAACATTTCATAATTTAATATTTTTTGTGACTTAAGTATGATTTTATTTTATTTTTATTTTTATGATACTTATTTTTCAAATAAGTATTAATAAATAATAAATATTTTATAAGATTAACACATCACATAATGTTTTTATTATAAACTAATATTGGTTATTTTGTGTGTGCATGAGATTAAAGAATAAATTATTATTCACAACATTCATGAATTATGAGGGGAATTTATCCCGAACATACATTTTAATGATTTATTATGCATATTTAGGGTTAGTTGCCAGGATTAGGTCTTGTGAAAGGGTATGTCTTTTCACATGAAACCTTTGATAAATATATTTATAGTGAAACATTTGTAACAAAGAGGACATCATCATTTTATCAACATTGAAATATTTGAAACTAGTGCATGCTTTTATTCCAAAACCTTATAGGATACTATGGATCAATACATGCAGATCGAGTGATTTTTCAAGCTTAATACAAAATCTTTGTTCAAAATTCATCGGTGATATCTGTTCCTTTGTGTTATTTTGAATTGGTTCTTTGGATAAAGTATCTTTACTTTCTTTAAGATATTTGATTTATTATACCGCAAGATCAAATAGGAATTGTAGAACTATATTCACTTGGTTTCTCATTGTGTATGGCTAAGCGTGCCTTTTGAATACTGCAAGATTCAATTGGTCTTTCCTCTGAGGATTAAATTCCATTTGAATAGTTGTCTTCCTTTTTAGTTTGTTGTTGTTAATTAATCATTTTCTTAAAGTGATCGATTTATTTTAAATTTGTCTCCAAAGTTACACTTTTTGATTCAAAGTATCACATTGTCGTTAATAGATTGAACTAGAGGAATTTTAGCATTGATCGTAAATTAAAGAAATCACACATAGTAATCATATTGAGGATAAGGAATAGGCACTGGTCTTTATTATAAATTTAGTTAAGATTTATTATCTTTTTGTATCAAAGCAATTCACTGCATTATTTTGTTTATAGAATTCACTCAGTCATTTGAGAAAGCATATTAAAATTAGGCCTACTAGCCTTGGTGATCATAGCCTAAATTATAGAGGTTTAAGTTCCAGAGGAATTAAACTTGTTCATTGGTCAGAGAAAGCATAATTCCAGTCTGCTGTTTTGGAAACTAACAAATTGGATTGACTCTATTGCCCAGGGTGAAATAGGCATTGGTCTTATTGATAAGTGGAATTTGGTCATCTTATCATTTGCTGCTAGTTTTAACATCCTATTCCTTTAATTTCATTTTCATATCCTATCTGTTATCTTATTTATCAAGCTTTAAATTAGGTTTAGCATTAGTTTCAATATAATAGTCTAAATATTTTAAATATCTGCCAATTAGGACATTAAGTTATTTTATCTTCCAAGGATTAGTAACCCCTTTGGAAGAACTTTGTTGTTTATGCACGTAGTTTGTGCAGTTAAGAAATACATCTGATTTAGGCCTACCAGCCTTGGTTCAATTGAACCAGAATTGCAAAGGCATTTATTGTGCCTATTAGTTGACCTCAAAATGACCAACGTTTTCGAGCCCCAACAAATTTGTGACTCTACTGGGGACACCTATCAGTGAATGTTAGTTTCAGAATCTCTGGTTAAGTTGTAAAGACTCTACTGGGAAGAAGAATTCAGAACATTTATTGATTCCTCACATGAAGTGAGGTGGTGAATCTAGAATATAGTATCAAGCAAAGCCTATGTTAGGGAGAAGGTCCCTAAAGAACAATTCATTCACTGAATTGAAACCAACTAGAAATCAAAGAAGAAAATGTTTTATGTGTGTCCTGAGAAGCAACCTAACAAGGATGATCAGGGGCTTGCTTGCAAATAGTTTCCCGGTTCTAACCGTTAGAGTGATGAAGGCAATATAAATCCTTTTCACTCAAATGTAAATCAGTGCAATTACCAAAATTAGGAAGAAGATGAGGAAGTTGACATTTGGATACAAAAATCAATCTAAGAGTTCGCTGAACTTGATAAGAAAAGATTCACAAAGAATCTCAGAAAACAACCAGATGAGATTTTAAGAAAAATGGGGATTCCCAGGGAGGAGATCCAGAAGGGAGATGAAATTTAATCTCATTATGTTATAACCATGATTAAGAAGTGGATCAAAAGTATATTCATCCCTATTGACAAGGATGAAGAAAATGAATGCATTATGAATCATGATCAGGAGGAATATTTTCTCACTACAAAACATATTTTAGAGTTATTGGATATCGAATATCAAAAGTATGTGTAGAAGAATGGTCCATGTTTCTCCTATAACCATCATAGTAAGCATGTGCATGTGGTATTTGATGAAGTAAATGATAAATCCTAGGAAAATAATACATTAAAAGAATACATGCACTATGATGCATGCAATAGGGACAATACGTCTCGAAAACATTCTAAAAATATCTCAGGTCTTCAATATAGTCAATTTCCACAGGATTGTAAGGAAATGATTCCCAAATATCAAATAAATGTCGACAACCTAGAATGTGAGAAAAAAGTGGAGTTATCTTCAATTTATGGAGAGGAAGAAATTTTTGAGAAAATCAATGGTGATGTATATTGTGTCAATAATGCCAATGGTGATTCACAGGATGATATTTTTAATGAAATTGCACATTATGATATGTTAAAAGAATTATCTTGTGATGAAATATTAGGGTTTTCAAATAAACATAAAGCCAATTGGAAATTTGAAATACTGGGAATAAGATATGAGGAATATTTTGATAATATATTTTCAAAATGCATTTGCCAGAAATATTACAGTAAGGTTGATTTTGTTAGATTTTCAAAAGAAGGATGTGGTGGAATTGGTAAACCTCAAATCAGACATAAAGGAAGTTATAATAGTTTGTTCCCAATTCAAATGACACAGGCGGAATTTGACAGTGAAGGATGTTATGAACAGGTGGATCAAAATAGTAATCGGACCAATAATAATACACTTAGAATGATTTTGCTGCTCCTAGACCAAAACCAAGTCTTTGATAGAGGGAAACACTAGCATTCAGCTATTTGATTCATTGTCACCACGGATAGGCATCTATTTCAAGGAGTTATCCTTACCTTTTGTGTTATATTTTCTTTTCATTTATTTTGTTTATAAATTAAAATTTTAAAGTATTTTTAGCTTGATCTTTTGACGTTGTGATTTCTATGTGTGTTATATCATGAATGTACAGAATACAATATGGTTTCTAGAAAAATTTACTTTATTGCTTCCTATGAAAATGTGCTAGAATGAACCAAGTTCTGGGCTCACTTTTGAGGGAAGTATATTCTTAGTTGAAGTGACTTATATCTTCTTATTTGAAAATGAATAGGGAAAAGCCCTAAATTTAAAAATCATTTATTTTCATATTTTCATATAATTATACATGATAAATACTGTGAAAGAATAATTATCATTTATATTGGTTATTTGGGTTTCAAGTAGGTTTATTCTGGAGATGGGACCTGCTTAACAACCATGTGTTTGAAGGAATAAACATTGAGAGATGGGGAATCCTACATTTTGCACATTATCTAAATATGGAGAGAATGCCGAGCTGAAGAAGACTCTTCTAGGTTTAGATTAAGGAAAAAAGCTTCAACCTTTGATGACATGGTTTTTAATGATTGATGATAACAAAAAATGGGGATGGTGAAGGAAACAAGGATATTTTCAAAAGGAGAATCTTTAAGATCGCAAGGGGTCTTGCAAGGTCAAGAAATGGTGTTTTCAAATGCACCTTTAGAAAGAGATGGAGTTGATTTGATGTTGTGCCATGTGCAGCCCTATAAGGGCCATGATGCTATTGGTGAAGACATTGGAAGAAGGACCAGCATTGAAAGTTTGCCAATATATTCTCTATCAGATTTATTTGGTAGCAACACATAATTTAGGTCATTCCCCAGTTTTGGGGCACAAAGTTCATTGGAAATATCAGCTGGAACATGCTCAGATGCCAATGAAAAACAAATAACTCCCTTATCAAAATTGTAGATCCTCTTTCTATTGCCTCTGGAATTAACTCATGAACTGCATGGTGTGCTAGTCATATATCCTCAGGAAAGCCACTATTATCCCTTTCCACAGCCTCATGCCAAGGTTCCCATCATCTTAGGAGAATGGTAGAACAAAGATCCCATTAGTGTTGAATATGAAGCAAATCTCATAGGAGTTGCACCAAATATATCTGATGCTTTCACTATCAATGGACAACCGGGAGATCTTTATCCCTACTCAAGATCATAAACATTCCAATTTTGTGTATAGCATGGGAAAACCTACCTTCTATACATTGTGAATGCTGTAGTAAATAGTCACTTGTTTTTTAAGATAGCGACACACAATCTAACAGTGGTAGCTGTGGATGCCACCTATAAAAAGCCATACATGATAGATGTAATGTTCATTGCTCTGGGGCAATCCACAGATGTTCTAATCACAACCAATCAATGGGTAGGCAAGTACTACATAGCTGCTAAGAAATACACAACGCAATCAAAAGACTACTTTGATAACACCAGAATCACTGCCACCTTTGGGCGTCTGTTTCTGGCACAAAAGTGAAGGTATTAAACTATAATGATGTAGTCGAGGTGGTGCTCCAGGAAATGAATATTTTCTAGGTAGATAACCATCCAATGCATGTTTATGGTTATCATTTTTATGTGGTGGGAGAGGGTTTCAGTAATTATAATGCTTAAACAGATCCACTCACATTCAACCTGATTGTTTTGCCACAACGTAATACTGTGGGGGTTCCTGTGAATGGAATGGTGCTACCCGCTTGGAAAGTCTGGATCCTCTTCCTCCTGACCTGCTCAAATACTAATTTAGCAATGCCATCAGAATCAAATTTCAAATAATGGAGAAAATTGGAAAACTCGATATTTGAGGAGTATGGGAAAGGTCACAAACTATGTAGAATTGCCAGTTGGAGGAAGAGGTGGTCATAAGCATGGTAAATAGTGTCTTCCAGATTACCACATGATAATTGCATTCAAATGCATCCATGTCAGTCTGAAATGAATTTTCCCAAGGTTGGATTGTTAGCTCCAGAGGAGATGATGGAGCCTATTGCCGATAATCATGCAACTCTTCATACTACCTCTTCTACCATTGAACATAGTTCTAATGATCATGCATATCCATCTACTCCATAGAAAGCATTAACACCTATGACTACCAAGAAAAATGGTGTTACTTTTTGCAGAAGCTTTCCTAAAAATGGTGAGAATGATATTTCAATTACAGAAGTGTTTGGCGATGATTCAGTAAGTTCTGTGAACCCATCATCTCATTCAAGGCCTTGTATTGTATTACCTTGCCAGAGTGACATGACTTTTGTGGAAGCTGATTCTATTGCAATCAAGCTTCAAAAATCAAGATATAAAGCTGAAAAACACTATGAATCAATTAATATGAACTCCCCAAATTATGCCCAAAATCAATTAGGAGCTAGTTTAGAGAAGTTGATGTCTTGGGCATCTAAAAAAAGATACGCAAGAGAAAATGTCTCCAGAGGTTCCAATGAAGTCTGTGAAGCATGTGGTGATGCTGTTGTATCCTACTTTATCATAATTTGGGAATGCTAAACTGGACCAGCTCTTAAAAGAACAAAATGTTGAATCACACACCAGTTCTTCCACTTATATTCTCCAACTTCCAATGCATCAACACATTTTTTAAATGTGAAGAAAAAAATGAGCAAAAAAACTTTATAAAAAACTAGTATTTATCAAACAAAAGTTGGTGGCATCTATGTTGATCTCAGCAAGCATAGTGTAGCAACCCTAACCCTAATATCATTTGGAGAACAAAAGGTAAGTATCGAGGTAAGAATTTTTCATTATTTTGATATTCTGAAAGGTACAAGTATTATTTTTAGGGTTTGTATATCAAATTTCTTAAAGGGAGAAATATATTATTATCAAATATTTTAATAGAGAATCATTAATGAGATTAATGCTTTTCTGTTATTTTCGTTCTCAATCAAACCCTCAGATTCATATGAGTGATTTCAAAATTTTTTTATTAATATTATGTTTGAAAGTGGTCTACTTCTCCAGAGAATGTTGGATTCTCGCTGTGTCTAGGTATGGACACACATCCCCAATTGGAGCCACTGTTGGCACCTAAAAATTCAAGCCAAAAAGTATACAAAATGTCAGGGATGCATGATCTCATTTTTTTTTAGTTTTGTATAATTTCGTATCATAAATGATTAAAAGGCATATATGTTTTTCATTGTCTATTTTTCATATATTAAGTTATTAATTATTTTATTTCAAATTATTTAATGTATATTCTTTTGAAATAAGATTATTCTAAAAAATGATAAATAAAATAAAAAAGGTGGCAAGAGGGAGTTGAACACTCGACCTCTCAAGCCAACCTTTTTTCCTACCTATCTACCCTCCTACCCCCTAGCTAGTTAATCTATATGTTTTCTTCGAGAGGAATAGGAGGAGACATTTATTTATTTTTGTTTTATGTGTAGGTGAGAGATCAAAATAAA
Source organism: Chamaecyparis obtusa (assembly GCA_027943335.1). Classification (NCBI taxonomy): domain Eukaryota; kingdom Viridiplantae; phylum Streptophyta; class Pinopsida; order Cupressales; family Cupressaceae; genus Chamaecyparis; species Chamaecyparis obtusa. The sequence goes on from BSBK01009818.1 coordinate 559,864, forward strand.
TTTTCACGCTGGGAGTTATCTACCTCTTAATCACCTTTTGTAATAATGTGATTATTATCTATTTATATATTGTCTATTTTTAATGTTAAAAGGAAAAAAGAATGGGGAGAGGGAGTTGAACACTCGGCCTCTCGACCCATTCCTTCTTTCCTACCTAACTACCCAAACCTATTCCCTTTACCAACTACTCTACATTATTCTTCGAGAGTATCTGTAGGAATAAATATATAAATATAAGATAATTATATTTCTTTTAAAGTAAATTATTAAAATTAATATTATTTATTGGGGAGAATTTTCGCATATGGTAATTACTTATTCTTGGTTTGTATTTTACCTTAAAAATTTAAGTTATATAACATGGTAAGTTTGTTATTTGATTAATTTATTTACCATAACTTCTTTTCATCTCCTCATTCTCACGTTTTCACCTATAGTTAATATTAATATTTTTAGGGTTAATTTCATTAAGTGGAATACAATATGTTTTATTTTCAAAATAAAAGATAATTATGAGCACAACGTTTTATTTATCTCATTGTATAAATGTTTCATAATTTAATATTTTTTGCGACTTAAGTATGATTTTAATTTTATTTTATTTTTATGATACTTGTTTTTCAAATAAGTATTAATAAATAATAAATATTTTATAAGATTAACACATCACATAATGTTTTTATTATAAACTAATATTGGTTATTTTGTGTGTGCATGAGATTAAAGAATAAATTATTATGCACGACATTCATGAATTATGAGGGGAATTTATCCCAAACATACATTTTAATGATTTATTATGCATATTTAGGGGTAGTTGCCAGGATTAGGTCTTGTGAAAGGGTATGTCTTTTCACATGAAACCTTTGATAAATATATTTATAGTGAAACATTTGTAACAAAGAGGACATCATCATTTTATAAACATTGAAATATTTGAAACCAGTGCATGCTTTTATTCCAAAACCTTATGGGATACTATGGATCAATACATGCAGATCGAGTGATTTTTCAAGCTTAATACAAAATCTTTGTTCAAAATTCATCAGGTGATATCTGTTCCTCTGTGTTATTTTGAATTGGTTCCTTGGATAAAGTATCTTTACTTTCTGTAAGATATTTGATTTATTATACCACAAGATCAAATAGGAATTGTAGAACTATATTCACTTGGTTTCTCATTGTGTATGGTTAAGCGTGCCTTTTGAATACTACAAGATTCAATTGATCTATCCTCTAAGGATTAAATTCCATTTGAATAGTTGTCTTCCTTTTTAGTTTGTTGTTGTTAATTAATCATTTTCTTAAAGTGATCGGTTTATTTTAAATTTGTCTCCAAAGTTATACTTTTTGATTCAAAGTGTCACATTGTCGTTAATAGATTGAACTAGAGGAATTTTAGCATTGATCATCAATTAAAGAAATTACACATAGTAATCATATTGAGGATAAGGAATAGGCACTGGTCTTTATTATAAATTTAGTTAAGATTTATTATCTTTTTGTATCAAAGCAATTCACTGGATTATTTTGTTTATAGAATTCACTCTATCATCTGAGAAAGCGTATTAAAATTAGGCCTACTAGCCTTGGTGATCAAAGCCTAAATTACAGAGGTTTAAGTTCCTGAGGAATTAAACCTATTCGTTGCTCAGAGAAAGCATAATTCCAGTTTGATGTTTTGGAAACCAACAGATTGGATTGACTCTATTGCCCAGGGTGAAATAGGCATTGGTCTTATTGATAAGTGGAATTTGGTCATCTTATCTTTTGTTGCTAGTTTTGACATCCCATTCCTTTAATTTCATTTTCATATCCTATCTGTTATCTTATTTATCAAGCTTTAAATTAGGTTTAGCATTAGCTTCAATATAATAGTCTAAATATTTTAAATATCTTCCAATTATGACATTAAGATATTTTATCCTTCAAGGATCAGTAACCCCTTTGGAAGAATTTTGTTGTTTATGCACGTAGTTTGTGCAGTTAAGCAATACATCTAATTTAGGCCTACTAGCCTTGGTTCAATTGAACTAGAATTGTAGAGGCATTTATTGTACCTATCAGTTGGCCTCAAAATGACCAGCATTTTCAAGCCTCAATAGGAGGTATTGACCCAAACAATCCAAGGTCAAATAATAACAATAGAGGAAGAACAAACCCTAACAATCAAGGAATTAACAAGACCAAAAATGGGGGCAATGGTGAACCAATTGCTGAAGATGCCACTGAGGAAAAGGTTAATTAAGCCATACAAAGCCCATACTTCATGAAACTCATGGAAAAAACATTAGCAAAAGATAAAGAGGACTATTTTCAGACTTAGCCCGAGTAGGTCTTAAACTCCCCCATGACTATGATGTCAATCAAGTTAAGGGAAAGGAAGTTGAAGATAGTCCTATTGATTTCATGAACAAACAATTTAAGTTATTCAAAATGAAATTGGACACAATAAAGCAAAGTGGGGCTCCAAAACCCTTTTCAATAGAGGCATTGTGTCCATTCCCATTTGATAAGAGTTTAGTCATGATACCATTCCCTAGCAAGATTGTCTTTCCTAAGTATGACAAATATGAAGGAGTATCTGATCCCCAAGATCATTTAAGGGAATTTTGTGCATTAAGATTAGAGTTAATGCATGACACCACTTATTTAATGAGATTGTTTCCTAGAAGTTTGGGAGGCATGGCCACAGAATGGTTTTTGAAATTACCTTTCGACATCTGAACTTTTGAAGAGCTAGTTGAAAAGTTTGTAACACATTATTCATATAATATCAAACATGAAGTTACAATGATCACCTTATGTAACACCAAACAAAAAGAGGGAGAAGGATTCTTACTTTTCTGACAAAGATGGAGGACAGTATTTTTTAAATATCCTCGAAGTGTACTAGAAAAAGAAAAGATGGACATCTTTATAAATAGCTTGAGTAATGCAATGAATTATCGGTTGAAGCTACAATGTCCTAGGTCTTTTCAAGATCTTATTGAAAATGGAGTGACTACGGAAGAGGTATTGATTAAAAGTGGAGAAATAAAGCTTTACAAAGATAACAAGAATTACAACAACAACAATACCTCCAACAACAATAACAATTAGAATAAGAATTTTTCTAATAATTATAACCATTTTGGGTTAAGGAAAAAAAATAAAGGTGTGGTTAATGATGGGGTTGTTGACTCCAGTAATTTGAAAGTCACTCCTTTTAATCTCACAAGGATAGCTACACAAGTGAATAATGCAGATCAAGCTCCAAAAGTGCCTTTCAACAACAATGCCAACAATAACAATTTTAGGAACAATCAAGGGGCTAACAAGCCTAATTTGTTCCTTACACCATCTCCCAAGAGGAAATTCATGCCTTTAGGTGAACCTCTTGAGAATGCATTGAGAACTCCCATTGCTAATAAGATTATTGATTTTCCTAGAGCTCAACCGTATGAACCACACAATAAGCCTAATTGGTGGAAAGAGTCTAGTCATTGTGAATACCACAGAAATAGAGGACATACCACAAATTATTACTTGCAATTGAAAAATGGGGTACAAGACTTGATTGACAATGGTGTGATTCAGATAGAAGGGCCTCTAAATAATGAGGATCACACAACATTTAAGAAACCTTTTTATAACCATGATAAGGGTGAATCTTCCAATTCAAATAAACAAGGTAACAAGAATGTCAATTTTTATCATCACTATGATACCATTGTCAACACATTATCTGTAAATGAGCATGTTGTCAATGTTGTTGTAATCAAGGAACAACCCTAAAAGGAAGCATCTTACACCATTACTAAGGTGAAAACTTCAAGGATTACGCTACAAGAGGTTGACCTTAAACCTATTGGTCCTACACAATCAAGTATTGTGGTTAAGAAACCATCTACAATGGAAAAGTTATATAGCTTGGTGGACCAATTACAAAAGACTCCAACTCAAATCTCTATGTTGGAGTTGTTAAAATTATCTCCAAATCATAGGGAGATCTTGGAACAAGCCCTATTGGGGACTAATGTTCCTATTAACTTGGAGGAAGAAAAGTTTCAAAACATGGTGAGACACCTCATAGCACCACATTGTCATTCATTTTCAGCTCAAGATGATATGTCCATCACTCATTCTCAAAATTTTCCATTGCATATAGAAGTTCTTATTCAAAGACATAGGGTCAAGAGAGTTCTCATAGATGGGGAAGCTGGTCTTAATATTTTCACTTTAAACCTCATCAAGTCCTTAGGTTTATCCGAGTCATCTATTGATCCTAAGAAGAAAATTACCATTAAAGCTTATGATGAGGAGGAGAGATCTTCAAAAGGCATGATTGTCTTACCTATTCAAGTTGGGCTTATAAAAAAGGACACCATATGTCAAGTCCTAGACATGAAGTTAACTTATAATATCTTATTGGGGAGGCCATGGATACATGAGATGCAAGTGGTTCCTTCCATGTATCATCAATGTATAAAATTTCCACACATGGGAGAAGTGTTAGGAATGGGAACACTGGGAGTGGGGGGGGGGGTGAACCAGTGTTCACTATATTTTAACTTTTCCCTTTAATCTTTGTTCTGAAATTAAATGCTTAAGTACTGAAATAAAAATTCACATAAACATGAAACATGAAATCAACACATAACATTGATATGATTATGGGGAAACCCAAATACTTAAAAACCCCGGTGGGAATTGATACCCACTAATATTCTGCACTAGTGTTTAGTGATCCTTGTTAGAAGATCCTTTACCTTGTTAGGAGTAGCTTTACAATGGTTTAGGTAAAGTAGACCTTGTTAAGGGTCAGAACCCATTAGGAGTCTTTTACAATCATCCCTATTAGGGGAGATGATGCACTATCCAAGAGCTCACTGCTCAAGTGGTGAAGGCTACAACCTTCTAATCTCAGATACACACTATATCTGTAGGATGAACTGTCAATATGACACTACTTGTCAGATCAATTCCTTTGATGCGCTGATGCTTTGACCTCTAGAAAAGCTCTAATACATCTTCTAGTGTCTTCACACACTTCTTCTCTACTTATTACAACTCTCTATTCACTTCCATGTTGAATACAATGGGCACACCTTATATTTATGCGCTCATACAAAATATATAATTAGGTCGGCCGTATAACTAATTACAAACAACACTTCCAAATGAATTGGATTAAGTATGCTTACAATTATACATATAAACATGTCAGAAACCTAAATACAATAAGCACATAGCCTTAAAAATATTACATTACAATCGCAAACCAAAATACTGACTCTCAGCTCCATGCTTCATTCTTTGCTGGCACATACTGGCTATGCAACTTTAACTAATTGTAACTTTCACATCTTTGCATATCTACTTATGTGCTCATAGACTAAGAATAAGTATAGTCTAATAAAATTAACTTCCAGGGTGCATACCATAATTCATCCATACACACATGCACTAATGCTTTGAGCTGCAGGAACTCTGTACATTGTCTAGTCTTCAATACTTAACCGAATTTGATCTTCACATCAAGTGTGTTAACTCCAAACTGCTATATGACTTTGTTGCAATAATGACAACACTATATCTAGTCATATACCTCAGTATAGTAAACTTTCCAACAATGTCCCCCTTTTTCATTAATGGCAACAAAGGAATATGGCCAAGTTTCTAACTATCCCTTAACATAAAAAGCTTTTGTTTTCTATACATTTTTATACATAATCTTATATCTCCCTATACATATTATACTCCATATTCTATACACAACTCCCCCTTTGACATTAATGACAAAGGTGTAGCAAAAAACTTTATCTACACATAATTACTTAGGGAAAACATCCAGATATGCTATCTTGAGGTTCTGGATCTCCTTCTTCCAAAAAGTTATCAATGAGTTAACTATCTGGAGATGGGTGCATAAAGCATATTGAAGCTTTTCCATCTTTTTCAAATTTGTGCTTTGACCTTGATCATAGGTTATCATGGTGGTATCAATCAAATGTACCTTGGACACTTTCTTGTCTTCTGGCAAGAGATTGTTCAATATGTTCACAGATTTGACAAGGAGAGGATTTTTCATGGCTTGTTTCTCCTTTTCTTTCTCCATAGCCAAGACACTGAACTTAATCAGGTCTTCCTCTTTCCATGAGTCCAAACTAGATGTGTCAGGTGTCAAACTTGACAACAATGCTAAGGAGGGTGTGATGGGAGTGTTGTCCATCACTTCTAGTTTTACCTTGGCTAGATCAATAGAAGTTTCATCTTTCTCTTGTTCTTTATCTTCTTCTTTCTTTTCTTCCTCTTCTTTTTCTTCCTCTTCTTCTTCTTCTTTCTCATCTGATATATTTTCAATCAATACCTCTTCTTAATGAGTGAGAGGAGTGCTACTGCATAGCATCTTAGTTTCATGTGTGCTCACAAAAGCTTCCTCAAACTTTTCTAATTCTATGTTAGTGGCCGCCATGGCTATCTCCACATTATCAATGATAAAGGTGTTGTCCTTAAGTGACTTTGGCATGGGCGTAGATTTATCTACCTTTGTTTGTGCTTCCATTGTAGGCACTGAATCTCGAGGATCTATAGATTATACATTGATGGTCTCTTCTGCTTTGTCTTTCTTACTAGGTACTTGAGAGATGGGTGCAAACTTAGGTTTCATGTGCTACTCTAAGAGTATCTTCTCAAAATCCTTCTCTATTTCTTGAGAAATCAGCTCATACTCTTTGTTGAAGAGTGGAATCAAGAATTTGTTCCCTTATTCTAAGACCTTCTTCAGTGGCTTTTCTTTTTAAGGTATCCATTATTTCCCATACCTTATCTGGAATTTCTATTTTCAATTCAAGAACTATGTTCTTGAACTTTATCATGTGTTTGATAATCATACCATGTATTTCTGATTTGTCAATTTCACTGTATGTTTCATAAAACTTTCCCACCTGATCAATTCTACCCTCATCAACAATTATTGTGCTCAAAGGTTTAAGACTTGGTCTGACTCCTGCCTTAGTAGGTGCTTGAATGGTTTTCTTTCTCCTTAATGCTCATGAGGATGGATGACTAGTGATGTCCTTTCTTTCTCTTGATTATTGGTTTATACTTCAGAGGAGTAGTAGGATCATTGGTTTGTTTGGGTGCAGAAGGAGTGTCATCAGTCATATCCTTCTGACTGTCATCTTTTTCAATTTTTATTTTCTTCATCTTAGGATCTTCTTGTTCTTTTTTTGCTACTGCACTCTTCAATTCCAAAGCAATCTTCTCTTCCCTTTCCTTGTCAAGGTCTTCTTGAGACACACAATGTATGCTCAAGATTTTTGATGTGATTTTAGAGGCTTTCCTCTTAGTTGCTGCACTATTTAGTTTAGCATCAACTTCCCTTGTCTTTTCCTCATAAGTTCCCCACCTAGGTTCATTAGGGTCTTTGGGGGCTGATAAAAGTACCTATGCATAAGCTTCTAGGACTTGTTCCTCTATTTAATAACCAAGTGGATGAATCCACTTAGTTCTAGGCTCAACAACTTCCATACAAGTAGTATCAGTTTCAACCATAAAGCATATTCTATCCTTATACTTTTCCACAATGTTCTATGGAATTCTGTATCTCATCTACATCTTAACCCTAAAGGTCTTCAATTCCAATGTTACATAGTCTCTCAATATACTTTCAGTGGATGTTTTGAGGGATATCTATGGCATGGTTGGAATAGACTTGTCCAAATACATATCTAAAACTTTTCCAACTAGATGAAGGTACATATAGATGATTAGGGACCCAAACCTGAATATCTTTTTCTTCTCATGTTTGATAGCCTTGATGTTATCAATCAACTGTGCGTGCAAGATCTCACACAAGTTGAACTCACCATCTTCCTTTACAAGCCTTATGGCTGCTAGAATAGTGCCCGTAGACACACTATTCACCCTACTGGTGTGATGAAACCTATATCCCAGTATCATTGACATTAGCTTGATGTCTTCTTTATTAATAGGCTTGATTATCATGCCGTGCCTATCACTCCTTGACTTACATGCTTTCTCGACCATTTTTCTGACATCCTTGCCCATAGGAAGGATGACACCTATTCTAGAAAGGCTTGTCATCTCATGAATCAAGTCACTGGTGATTCTAATTGGTACATCACCAATCCAAAACAAATCATCATGAATTCTACTCAATAAGATCTTTATCCATTCTGTCTCATAGAATTCATATGCCATAGGATACTCAATAATAGGATGATCATTCCATTTTACATATTCATTCATGAATGTCTTGTCTTGTTTTAGCAAGGTTTTCATGTGCGCCGTAAGCCTATCCAATCCAATTGGTTCCTTCTTACAGTAAATGTAAGCCCTAATGTCTTCCACATGCATGACACCCATAGGCATGTGAGAGAAAGCTCCCTCTAAATCATCTAGGGTTGATTTGAAAGGGTGCCTCATGAAAACATATCTTTTCTTCTCAGCGACATCATAAATAATGGGAGTGGGCATGAATTACTTGATAAACACTTTTCAACTGATCTCTGAGATAATTTGATGACTTCTAAATTCATGCAATGAGATAGGGTTTCTACAACTGACCAAATGCACTGCAAACATTGATAGTTCAATCTCCAAATCTTTGTAACAACTTCCAAGGCTCTTTCTTCTCTATCTCACTCTGAATTTGAATGAAATGAGCAATCAAATAACTTTCTATGTACTTAAAAGTGAAAATTACACCATTAATGCAAGTTGCATAAACCAGGCTGTCACTTCAAAATTTGCAACGCAAGTTCTATTAACATTCAGCATGTGCACTCTTACACGAAGGTTCCTATACACTCCAAAATCTTAAGTCCAAAGGCACATACTCTGAGGATGAGTATACCAACCACATAGGGGTCTAGAGCTAAATGAGCTCCCCCTATAACCCTGAGGGCCATTCATCCAGATGTAGAGGGTGCAGCCACTATGGATGCATCCAATACATTCTCATCATTCATGTCCTTTTTCTCTGACCAAATCATGGTCACATCATCTTAGGCTTTAAAAAAATTAACTTCTCCTATGGGATTCGAAACTGGTTCTTCTACCTTTTTAGGGCTTCCCTAACCTTGCATCCTTGATCTACAGAACCTTGAGATATGTCCATCCTTATTACAGGATTGAAAAATGACTTGAGGTCTTATATTCCTCAGCACTTGGACATGAGTCACCATTCTACACTATTTTGTTGTGTGACCATTATAGTTACATATCTGGTATGTAACATTCTAAGAACTTAAATTTGTCCGATTCTAATTTCTTTGATCTTGCTGAATCTTGTTCTTCTTGCTAGTCTTGCAATTCATAGCTCTATGACCAAACTTGTTGCATGAATAATAGTAGCCATTAAAAGGTCTTACCTCTGTATAGTTCTTCGCAATGTGTTCATGCTTGTTACATGCAAAACAAGTGCATTCTACTTACTTGCACTCATTCTTAGGTGGTCCACCATTATCTTTGGTTTAATCTTCATTCTTTTCACTATTAGAAGACTCCTTTTGTGAGTCCTTTCTTGCTTGTATATTGTCAAACTGATTTTGTGCTTCATTGTATCCAATACAGCTAGTGTCTCCTTTGGCTCTTCTTGCATACAACTAAGATTCTACCAAATCAACGCTGGTGTGTAACTTGTCAATATGATCCTTTGCCTTTTTAAATTCATCTTCCAAACTTTCTTTGATATTCCATAGCTCCAAGACTTCCAAGTTAGCTTGCCTTAGTTCTTCATTGAGTTGAAGATTCTCTTTGACTTGTTCATTATAGAAATCTTGATTGTTCATCAGTTTGCCATCACATTCTTCAAGCTGATTTAATAAGGATGCATTTTCTTCACTTAACTTCTTGACCTTTTCTTCAAGTTCACTGTTAGAGCATCCTTTCAAATCCTTTCTTAGTCTTTTGATAACTAATTGAGCATCACTGAATTTTTCTTTCAGTTCTTCAATTTCTCTTTCTGAATTGTCTAGGTCTCCAAGAGCAGCTTCAAGATTTTTCTTCAGATGTTTCATTTCTGCTTTGTCCACGATCTCCTCAAGTGGTTAAACTTCTATGCTGAGGACCAGAGCTTTGATACCAATTTTTAGGAATGGTAACACTGAGAGGGGGGGGGTGTGAATCAGTGTTCACTATATTTTAACTTTTCCCTTTAATATTTGTTCTAAACTTAAATGCTTAATTAATGAAATAAAAATTCACATAAACATGAAACATGAAATCAACACATGACACCAATATGATCATGAGGAAACCCAAATAGGTAAAAACCCTGGTGGGAATTGATACCCACTAATACTCTTCACGAGTGTTTTGTGATCCTTGTTAGAAGATCCTTTACCCTGTTAGGAGTAGCTTTACAATGCTTTAAGTATAATAGACCTTGTTAAGGGTCAGACTCTATTAGGAATCTTTTAAAATAATCCTTGTTAGGGGAGAGGATGCACTATCCAAGAGCTCACTGCTCAAGTGGTGAAGGCTACAACCTTCTGATCTCGGATACACACTATAGTTATAGGATGAAATGGCACTGTGACACTTCTTGTAAGATTAGTTCCTTTGATGCAATGATGCTTTGACCTCTATCAAAGCTCTAATACACCTTCCAATGTCTTCAAACACTTCTTCTCTTCTTGTTACAACTCTCTATTGACTTCCTTGTCAAATATAATGGGCACACCTTATATTTATGCACTCATACAAAATACATAATTAGGTCGGCCCTATAACTAATTACAAACAATGCTTCCAAATGAATTGGCTTAAGCATGCTTACAATTATAAATATAAACATGTCGGCAACCTAAATAAAATGGGCGCATAGCCTTTACAATATTAGATTACAACCGCAAACCAAAATACTTGTTGTCGGCTCCATGCTCTGTTCTTTGCTAGCACATACTGGCTGTGCAACTTCAACCGATTGTAACTTTCACATCTTTGCATATCTACTTATGCACTCATAGAATAAGTATAAGTATAGTCTAAAAAATTTAACTTCCATGGCGCATACCATAATTCATCCATACACATGTGCACTGATTCTCTGAGCTGCAGGAACTCTGTACACTATCTAGTCTTCAACACTTAATTGAATTCTGATCTTTACATCAAGTGTGCTGACTCCAAAATGCTATATGACTTTGTTTCCATAATGAAAACACTATATCTAGTCATATGCCTCAGTATATTCAACTTTCCAACAAGAAGAAATCACCATTGGAGGGGATTCAAATCCTTTTCAATATTGTAACACATTGAAGCCTCTTCTTGAAGTATTTATTCCTCATAATAGAGAAGGGATTGTTCCAAATACTACCATGGAAGAACCTAAAGCTTATGATCCTAATTTAATGTCAAGTGTTACCTCTACCTCACACCCTATTCAAACTAACTCTTCTACTTAGGCTAAGGGAAAGGAAAAAGTGAGTTATGAGGGTCCAAGTTCAAATCAGAATTCAAGAAAAATGTTTACACCAAAAGTGAAACTTGCTAAACCTTCCAAAGAGGAGAAAGAAAAAGCCAAAGAAGATCACTATAACTAAATGAGTGAGATGATGCACAAGTTTGAAAAAGAGTGTAGAATTGGTTCTAAAGGAGTAGGGGAATATTCTATTTCCCTATTTGATTTACCTACTTCTCCAAAAACACATGGAAAACCTTCTAAGGAGCATCTTCCTCACAAATATAACTCTCATTTTGTAAGGGAGAGTGACAAGTAAGAATTTGAGAAAGAAGATGATGAAGTTCTACAATGGATTTATAAAGATGAAAGTGATACCTCAAACAATCCCATGGAAAGAGTTCAGCACATTAATATTCAAACTGACTAATATGGAAAGGGGTTTGAAATTATGCAAAAAATGGGATATAAGGGAAGAGGACCCTTAGGTATGAGAAATAGAGGTTTACTTGAACCTATTGAACCTTCATGGAGATCAAAACAAGATAAATTAGGGGTAGGTTATCAATATAAAGGAGAAATTTCTAGCCCTATACATGATTGTTATGAATGAGTGAACGTAGTAGAGTTTGATGGTGATAGTGATGATTCTAGAGAATATGAGTGGGATTCTTTATCCGAAGACTCTTTCCATGAAAAAGAGATTGTCATAATGAATTCTTATACTAATGTGCCTAAAGAACAAACTCAAAATAGTGAAGATTTAGAGATAATTCCTACACCCATGCAAATCGATCCACATGAATCTCTCATAGGGAAAGCACACAATTATCAGTGGGTAGGTGAACCTTCGATACCTTCATGGTGGGATGATTTGTATGGTAGGTTTACCCCACATGTTTTCTTTCCCAGAGAAGTCTTCAAGGACTCAAGTGAAGAGGACTTTAATCCTTCTTCCATGGATCATCTTGAGGAAGCTCATGTTATTGAACTTAACGATACAATTTATGAACCATCTAACAAGGTCATGTCCATAAACCCAGCCAATGACAACTTTCCAATTGACCCTTTATCCTTAATGCATCCCAAACTTATCGATTGGGACTTAACCAAAATGAATGAGTTACTATACTTTCCCAATGACCAAGAAATGAAACAATACCTCAATGCAGTTGAGCCCTCTTTCATAGAAGAGTTTAATCCCAACATGATGAGAAAGGAGAGGGTTCAACCTCTTAATCCAAAAGAAAAAATGAAAAAAAGTAAAAACCTAAAAAGTTCTAGTGGTGAAAACCACCATGTGGCAGCACTAGAACCAAAAAATGTAAAGATAAGGATGTTTCCTATAGTGAAAACCCAACTCTGGCACCTAAGGAAGAGAGGTTGGATACCCTACCAACACATAAAGAATGAAAGATCACCAATTCTTATGGAGCCAATGGAGAAAGTCAACATTGGAACCGAATTGGAGCCAAAATTCATACATCTAGTAGCTTCACTTACACCTTTAGAGAGAAAGGATTTCATTGAATTTTTCCAAGAAAAGAAAGTAAATTTTGCTTTGTGCTATGCTAACATGCTAGGATTAGATCCAGAATTCATCATGCATCATTTAAATGTTAAACTGGGAGTTAAACTAGTCAAGCAGAAATTGAGGAAAATGCATCCTCACATAACTCTTCTAGTTAAAGCAGAATTGGAGAAATTGTCGAAGGTGGGGTTCATAAGAGAAATTTCTTATGTGTAATGGATATCCAATATTGTACCAGTCACCAAGCATGACAAATCTATTCACGTATGTATGGACTTTAGAGATTTGAATCTTGCATGTCCCAAAGATGACTTCCCACTTCCGAGCATAGATGCAATAGTGGACTTAACAACTGGTCACTCCATGTTTTCATTGATGGATGGTTTTAGTGGATACAAAAAAATTAAGATTGCACCCTAAGATCAAGAAAAGACATCGTTTACATGCCCTTGGGGAAATTTTTGTTGGAATGTAATGCCTTTTGGCCTCAAAAATGCTGGAGCTACTTACCAAAGGGCAATGACCACCATTTTTCATGATATGATGCACACTTTCTTAGAATATTACATGGATGATATATTGGCCAAGTCACATCAAAGAGAAGATCACTTGCAAATTATGGAAAAGATATTTACACACTTGGGACAATTCAAAGTGAGGCTCAATCCAAAAAAATGTGCCTTTGGTGTTCAATCCAGGAAATTATTAGGCTACATAGTTTCGACAAAAGGCATTGAAGTTGATCCTGAAAAGGTTCAAGCAATCATGGACATGGAAATTACTTGATGGAACCTTACTTAGATGTCTAGAGGAAGAAGAGTCTAAGGTAGCTTTACATGAGGTCCACGAGGGCATTTGCAGGTTACATTCAAGTGGTTTAAACTTAGCTAAGAAGATCCTTCGCATGGGGTATTTTTGGAAAACCTTAGAAAAGGATGCTTGTCACTTTGTTAAGATATGCACAAAATGTCAATATCATGGTGATATGATACATGTACTGGCTCAAGAATTACATACTTTTGTTACACCTTGGCCATTTTATCAATGGGGGTTTGACTTGATTGGCATGATTTATCCACCTTCATCCAATAGACACAAATACATCATCACAGCTACAAAATACTTCACTAAATGGGTAGAGGTTGTTCCTTTGATCACTGCTATGGGAAAACAAATCTCCATGTTCATCCTTAATCACATCATTTGCAGATATGGTATTCCTTATGCCATAATTACCGACAATGGAAAACAATTGAAGAACAAAGATGTGGATGAACTTTGTGATATGTTTCATATTACACATCATTCTTCTTCCATTTATTATCCACAAGGAAATGGACAAGCCAAAGCTACTAATAAGAATATCCTTAAAATCTTGAAGAGATTGGTGAACAAATTAGGAAGAGATTGGTATGCACAAATCAACTTGGCTTTGTGGGCTTATAGAACTAGTATGCAGACACCTACAAGAGCTACACCATATTCATTGGTTTATGGAGCTGAAGCTTTTCTACCTTCGGAGGTTGAAATCCCATCCCTAAGAGTATCATTGTAAGGATTAGTAATGGATAAGGATTATAGGGTTTCTCAACTTCAACAATTGGGATTGTTAGAGGAACATCAAGATCAAGCCTATGAGCATTTGAAAGTGTACCAAAATAGGATTTCAAGAAACTACAACAAGCACATTAAACCAAGAGTCTTTCAAGTGGGTGATCTAGTGCTAAGGGAGAACCCTAAAAATTAGGTAGAAAGGGAAAAGAAGGTTAAATGGGAAGCAAATTGGATTGGTCCTTTTATTATTGTTTCTTCTTTTGGAATAGGGACTTACAAATTAGCCAATTGTGATGGGGAAGAATTACAAGAGCCCATTAATAGCATCCATTTAAAGAAGTTTTATACCTAATTAGATGAGAGAGTATTAGAAGAAAGAGTATCAGATGAGTGTGTATCCGATGACTCAAGCATCACTTTTGTACATGAGAAAATAAAAAAGATCAAAAATAGTGAGAAAAGGTCAAAATCCAAAAAAATTGAAAAAGAAAAAAGAAAAAAAATTGAAAAATATTAAAAAGTGCCTTGGTGAAAACCTAGCAATAGGCGCCTTGGTAGAAAAAAAAATGAAAAAGAGAAAAAGAGCAATAAACCCAAAAGGTGAAAACTTGGCAATCAAGCGCCTTTTGTTTCCTTAAGTCTTTCCTAGTTGCATGTGTACATATTGAATTTCCATCATCTCACTTGTAAATCTTCATTGCATCTATCATTTGTGCATATTCATAATAAAACCTTTCAACTGTATTGTTGCATTGCCTATTGCCATAAGTTTTTCACACGATCACATTTATCACTTGGGGGTAGGAAAGAATTGGATTTTTGGTACAAACAGATTCAATAGTTCTACTTTCAGTCACACATCAGAGGAGGAATTATTAGAGCTTCAGAAGAGAGATTTTATTGCACCTTTGATGGATATCATTATTCACAACCAAGTATTTTGATCCTACAACTTGATACTTGAGCCTTCATTGATTTTATTATTTGGGATTAAAAATTGACATCACTTAAATGATCAGAATGTTTGGAAATTCATTTTGAAAATCTTGATACATTGCAAAACACTTGAAGCTTTTAGATGATCGATATTGAATTGACTTTTTATCACATCTTTTTAGCTAATTGATGATGTTTCGACTAGATTGGCAATGATGGAGAAATGATATTTTCTTGTTTATGAGTGACTGTCTTGAGGAAGATCCAACAAATTATGTGAATTCATCTAATGACATGGTCATCAAAGAACTATCAAGGACTTTCATATAGGGTGGAGGGTTGACCTTTTCTTGTTTACACAAATAGATACCTTGGCTATTTAGATCTTCCATATCTTAATACCAAAATCCAATTGCAACATTGAATCCATTGAAACCGGTATTCATACTCCCATAGTTGGTCATTCAACTAGTGAGGGTTGTACTAGGTTCCTAAAGGGTTACCAAAAAGCTATATAAAGTGATAATCATATCATCATGATGTGGTCAGTGATGGTTGTGCTTTCTTTTCGGTCCTACAATGCTCAATGATGAAAATATTTCTCTATGACATTTCTTTGCTAAAAGCTAGTGACAATTAGTTGCATTGTATTGCATTTGCATGTTAGATTAAGTGCATTGGTTTGTGGTTATTTTTCCAAGGGAAAAGGGGTTTAGTCATCATCTTGATCAATCATAAAAAGTGGGGGTTCAATCAAACACATTATCCTTGGTTCAAATCAATCATGTGAGATTATCTTTTGCATTCATTCATAGCATTACTCATTATTCATTATCCTTATATTTGAAAATTAAAAGAAAGATATTCATTAATCATACATCATTTGCATACATTTAGTTAAGGATAGCTCATTAGGATTTGCATACATCACAAAAAATAAAAAACATAGTTGCATTCATTATCCATATTTCCACAATAAAACATTTGCATCCATACATTGAAAATCAGAAAAGCATATCAAAGTTACATTATCATTTGCATCCATCTATCTATATCATATATGAGATACATTTCATCCATAGCATAATCAAAAGTAAATGCATCATAAACATCATATAGAGCTGCATATAAAGATGGTCTCACATCAATACATCACAAGAATAAAGGAAAGTACATAATCATATAAGTGTCCATAACATCAAAGATCCATCAAATCTGTACATCAACGATACAATGTCATCAAAAAAGTGATACATCAAGTCCTGATCCATAAATAGAAACATGATACAAATTCATCAAATAAGGAGATCCATAATCAATCATCAAGATCTTGTAGGAGCACCCAATCCATCACCTGCACCCGATCCATCTGGTCCCCTATCACCTGGTCTATCCTAAGTAGGATTTTGACTAGTACTAGCCATGTCAGGCATCTGAGCCATCATATTCATAAACTATTGCATCATAGTAGCTACCTGATCCAATCTGCCAACACTTGATGACAAACCTGTCTATAATGAATGGACATCCTGTGACAGAGTATCAATACTAGGAGAAGCCTGAGAAGTCTGAACCATATCCTAAGACATAGGTATGTATGGAGGAACATGCTATGCTAGAATATTCCCATGCTAAGCTACTGAAGCCTGATATAATTGTACAAAAGGATCTTGTCCACCAGAAACTTGTCTAGTAGCATCAATATGCACCTGTCACTTGGCTCTTTGTTGTCTCTATTGTCCTTGTACTAATGCAGCACTAGGATGAACAAATGTAGGTCACTGATATGGATGAGCCTATCTGACAGCCCTATCTGTGAAATGTCCACCTTGTACCCATGGCCCAAGTCATCCTCTAGCAATGATCTGGGGAGCTCTATATCCTCTACAAGCTCGATGTCATCTAGGTCTACCACCATCATCCCCACCATGATCCCCTCCATCATCCCTTCCATCATCATCAGATCTCTCATCTTTGTCCAAGATCGGCTCTGAAGGATCTGTAAATCTCAAAAATCTATTCCAAGACCACCACTCTCTATACTCTGCAGACATGCCAACATCTGCAACATGCTCTAATATATCCCATTTGACATACATCATCCTGGGAATCTGGTCACAAGAAAACTAAAAATCAATCTATGCTCCCCACATTGATCGCTCTGCCTAGACACGAGCATACAAAGCCATACCCTGCAACATATCCTAATATCTATCGAACTGTCTAGAAATGTGACCAAAGAAAAATCTCTCAATGATAAGGGGTGATCGACCAATCATCCATCGAGGAGAAAACATGTAAGAGAGCTAATCATCATCCTCCTACCAACCCTCACAACCCAGATATGGTCTCCATGAGACTTGATCTATATCATCAATCATGCAACACCAAAAATCTAGCTTTCCCAGATGATGCTAGACAACCATGCCGCTATACAAAAATGCATAAGGAAAGCCATGATGGTGGATATGATCTGACAATGGCCTAGTGATGGGAAGATGCTCCCATACCCATAATTCTAATATCACTGCACTTGCTGATAATGAGGCACTTAATCTATAAACCACCTTGTGCAAAACATGGTATAACTATGCTAGAACACAAGAGCCCCAATCAAAACACTGAGGTTGTGCAAGAAAATCCTTTAAGATACTACCCCATCGAACAAAGAATCCTTGACCTTGCCTATTAGGAAGTAGTAAACCACCTATCAATGCACCTAATACCGCTAGGAATGTGGGAAATGAAGCAAACTACACCCATGTAATAGTATCAGCACCTATGGTATTATCTCCAAAAACCTATCTATAGATAGTGCCATCATATACTGAATCATAATAGACCATCTCACCCTGGGTCAGAATGTAGAAAAATTTGTACACATCCTCCGGAGTGATGGTCATCTCCCCAAGTGGTAAATGGAACGTATTGTGGTCAGAGTGCCAATGCTCTGCCACAGTTGTCAATAGACCATGGTTCAACTGAAACTATGGGATGTCTAGAAGGAAACTCAAACCACACATCTCGATCATGTGATACTCTAGCTGGGTCAACTCCTGACCTAGGTCTATAATCCAAGAAGCAACAGTCCATATGTATAACTTACGAAAATGTGCCTGTTTGGAAAATCAAGGGAATAATATGAGTACTCTATATCAGTGGATTATTTTAAGTTAATTAATCAAATTTCAATCAATCTTTTCTCTTCTTGAGAGCTATCACCATTTGTTTTTGTCTTTATGTCTTTAGAGAGAATTATTAGTTATCTACCTATCAGTCTTTTAATATCAGAGTTTTCTATCATATCAGATTGACAAATCACACATTCATTGGTACCATTATCCTGATATCCTAATCACTTGTTTCATTTAACTACAACAAGCCTATCTATCTTGGAAAATCAATCAATTATCCAGAGTTATCAAATTTTATCAGAAAAATCAAGTTTGAGAATCAAATTTATCAAAATTCTAATAGGCATCATTTGCCTATGCGGAGGTGACATTTTACATCAAGTGGTGAATAAATTTTCATGCATGGCATTTTATCAAGTACAGGTGGTATTTCATCTGTTAAGCGGCACTTTATGACCCTAAGCAACATTTCATCATGCCTAGGCATCATTTAAAACATAGGGATTTTTCAGGCAGTGTTTTATACATAGTTTGATTAAAAAAACCCTAGTTCTACATGGTATCAATTTTTTCACAGGTGAGTTTTAAACTATCTTACGTAGCATTTCACTATGTAGATACAGTACTTCATGAGCCTAGGTGTCATTTAAACTATCCTAGGTGGCATTTTACACAATTACAACGAAAAATCAAGAAAATCATGCAATAAATATGGAAAAAGTTGTAATAAATGCACTAGGAAGGTCAGAATCACTCAGGAGGTCCGTAATCCAAAGGTCTCTGATATCAATGACATCTCTCCAATCGATGCTCTTGAATAGGCACAACCATCATGATCAGCTATCTTAGGATCAGAGCAAAATCTCAATAGTCAAAAGTGCAAATGAATAGTAAAGTTGGGTTTTTCAACCTATTTATGCTAATTTGACCTAATTTTGAGGTAATTTTTGACTTAGTGACCTATATCAACAATCAATCAAATTGGGGCATTTTTTGTGACCTTAATATCATTAATGTTTTCAGAAATGAAAACAAATTGGATCAATTATCAATCAATTTCATGAAAATTCATATCAGGAGCTCAATTTGTTTTCTTTTATGAGGGGGCATCATTAGAGTATCAAATTGGCATCAAACATCATGGAATTTGGAGCATTAAAATTTTGAACTATTATCAGTGGGGCATGTGGCATCATCAATCAAATCAAGTATCAATCAAAGTATCAAATTAGTGTTCAGGATATAAAAGTTTCTTTGAATCAATGCACTGCACACATTAGTCCAAAGAGGGGCATTTGTAGACATCAAAAATTGGGCAAGTGTCTTAAAATCATTCAAATTGCAAAATCTTAACCAAATGCTCTAATTCTCATCAAAATGGATCAAATCAAATTTTAAATGGACATTTATTAATCAAAATTGGACAAAATCATTAAATCAAAGGAAAAATCAAATAATGACATTAAATAATTAAATACAAGCTTAAAGGGGTCAAAAACACTATATAATTGATTTTAATCAATTAATTGTATAGTTTTAAATTAAAAAAATCAAATTGAACCTATTCCCTTACATGGCTAATTTAATTAATTAATGGAATTTAATTAATCCTAATATCTTTCAACAACATTTGAGAAACCAATGAGAATTGAGAACAAAAGCACATGGATAACTCCAAAATAGTTGAATCTCAATTACACATTTTAACTTTAATCTCAACCACTCAAATTTGTCTATTTGTCCAAACCTTTGAGACAACCATTTAAATTATCCCCCCATTCAAAAATATTTCAAAGTTTTTAACTCAACCAAAGCTAAATAATGATTAAATAACTGTACCCCCTACCCTTGGGATTTTACTATAAATAAGAGTCATTTTGAGAGTATAAGATATCTTAGAAATTCATTTGCAAAGAATCATTACTATAGGAATTTTCATAGAAATTGAGAGCATATCATAAGCATTTGAATCAATCTTTGTATCAATTTTGAGATTTTAAGAGCTAGATTAAGCATTGTAGTATCATTTTTCTCATTCTAGGATTGTCACTAGTAGAGAATAGGCTGAGAGCTCTACTTACTGTACACACAAAGTAGTGCACTTCTATGAATCCTTACAATCAAGAAAGCTCAAGAATGAGGTCTCAAAAATTGATCCATAGCTCTTTATGTATGAAGTTGCAAGATTTGTAAAATTTCTCTCAGCTAGAGCTATAAACTCATGACCTTGCTAGTCAACCACACAATGAGAGATTCAAATGAAGACAAGGACAAGAATGCCAATAGCCCCAAAGAATCAAATGAAATGCAACCTATATGAGTATGCAAATTATTCTATGAAAATGAAAGTGCAAACTAGGCTATGAAAGGAAAGTACAAGTCTTACAATCCCTCCTAATTAAACTATGTGAAACTAATCTATTGCATAAAGGAAATCTATACTAAGAATGCCATTATTATGAAACTATGAAAGCAAACTAAATGAAATGCAACAACAATGTCTTCAAATCTTGGATGCAAGGATGTCTTCAAAGAGCTCCAAATAACCTAGAAAACCTGTAGCATAACATTAGCATAAAAATATGAAATGGACATATGTGCAAATGAGGAATAGAGCTCTCCTTTTATAGGAAATGAAAAGGAATGGACCATGGAGATTAAGAGGAAAAAGACTTAATCAATGGTGGAGCATCAAAGAAGAGCAATCCATGTGCACAAATATCCTCCAATGAGAAAATAAGAGTTGACTTTTGTGTCCATATGAGACAAAAAGTGCTTTTTCCCTTTTTATAAAATAAGAATAATGCTTTATTTGTGCAACTTAGGATAAGAGGAAAAGGTGAGGCTTTTTATTTATTAAAAGGGGAGGAAATATTCCTTTTAAATAAATAAAGACTTTAGAATAGAATGGTTAGCCCAAGGCAAATAATTGAAAATGATAAAAAGGATTTGATCAAGGAAATTGATATAATTGAAACATGCTGATTTTTGAAAATATTGATTCAGGGATTTGATAAATTGCTGAATGGGGGCCCAAAGTCTAGGTGACCATTTTAGGATGCATACACTTAACAAGATTGGATAGAGAACCATGAGATATCATGAATGTTAATTTCAATTCTTAGTTTAAATTTTCTTTGTATTTCCATAGAATTGCAGTTGATTATCCTAATTTCATGAAGGTGTTAAACATTCACACACAGTAATCTTCGATTCCACAACATCACAGAGATCTGCAATCACTCTAGGGTCCAATTTTCTCTGAAGAATCCTTCAAGATATTTGAAAACCCAAGAAATAAATTACTAACCAAGGTCCTAGTGAAAACAAACTCAACTCGGAGATCAGTTTACACACTCTAGAAATTCAATCTTTGGTACCACCTGATGCAGGACAGGTAAGGAGGATCTAATTAAGGACCATCCAAACATGCAGCCAAACACCACAATGTGGAATAACACAACAAGAAAATTTTTTCAACTGAATTTTCATTAACATGCCCGAATGTAAGGCCTTCTAGGTTAGGGCCAAATACAATCAAGGTATTTTTGTAATCTTCCAGCTAGTCTAGCTATGAAACAATCAACAACTGATGGAAACCCTAATGCAGATCTAAACTTGAGCTCACAAGCCTCCAAGAAATCTCCTTGTCTCCAAGAATGCAAACCACTAGCTCTTCTATTACAACAGATCAGACAAAAAATTTGATCTACAAGATCTAATAGGATCCAGATCTATCCTTTTACGAATCTTCCCCAAAATCATCTCCCTAAACAACTACCCAAGAACCCCTTAAATACATTTCCTCAACCACAAGTTGGCTAGAAGAAATAATGAACTCCTAAGCCAAGTCAGCTTCTACTACAAACAAATATTAAATGAAACAATAGTCAGCTCTCAAATAGCCTTAAAAACATTTAATTCTCCATGCTGGCCTCTAGATCTACGTAGGAGAATACAAAAAAAGCTACCAACAATAAATGCTCCAAGTCGGCCAACCAAATCTTCAAGTACTCTAGTCGGTAAACTAGAACTACCGAGTGCCATAAAAACAACTGAGAACCAATGAAACAACCGACCAGGACAAGAATCATCGACCAACATAGGCATCACTGAGCACAAGTTCCACTAAGCACCAGAGGTTTCACCGAGTTCCTTCAGCGACCGAGCTTCCTTCAATAATTGAGACCATCGGTTAAAGCTATAACCAAGTAACATAGAACAAAATCAACACACCACCATGGAGATTTTCTGAGTACCTTGGAATGACCATGCATCTCTCTCTCTCTCTCTCTCTCTCTCTTATTTTATAATTTATATTACTTTTATGTTCTATTTGGATCTATTTTGGAAACTTTAGAGTCATGCATTTCAATGTTGGGTACCTGTTTAGCTTGGGGTTTGGTCTATATCTTCCAACCTTGATCTTGGTCTTTGTTTGCATCTTTGTACCTTTCTGAATGTTCATTTTGTTTCTTTAAGTTGATCATAATGTTGTCGTTAAGGTTTCTTGAGTATGTGACATCCTTTTACTATTCTTATGTTGTTGATGGTTAAGGTTAGGGCTTGTCCTGGTGGTCTGAGTACACAGGAGAGTTTCCTAAACCTCTAAAATAAAGCATTTGAAGTATTGCATTTATTTTTTCATGTTTTGGATAGGGGACTAGGAACCCTAGGTGAGTGGCCCACCAGAGGTTTTGGAACCCAACGTGGTTTCCAAATGATCCTATCGGTGAGTTTTTAATGAAGTGATAACCTTAAAAATTAATATGGGAAGGGGGGACTCAAAAGATAATGAAAGAAAATATAATAAGACCACACAGACCTAATTGGAGTACCGAAACTAGGGATAACTACCAAGATGGATCCCTATTCATAAAGGGGGGACCAAGGTTACATGGTTTCTAGGAAGGATCCCAATATACAGGTTGTGTGATGACACTCACTTAGGTGGTATCCTAGAACCTTGACCTCAGTGTTATAATAAGATGATATTTTTACATGCTTTACTCTTTAGCTTTTGAGTTTTGGACTTTGTTTTTTGAGTCTTATATTTCCTTAGAGTCTTGAGAGTACCTTGGTTCTATCTCCTAGCACTGGGGGTGGAACTTTACCAGTTCTACATGGTTGGGTGGAAAATATCTTTTGAGGTACTATTCATGGTTTGAGTCATTGCTTGGATTCTGAATTGTTTAGTGGTGAAGATTTCCTTTGTTGAATCATGTATCTTTTTCTTTTGTTAGAAAGATGTAAATATGTGATGAATCCCTTGGGGCATCTTGATGTAATTATCTCTTAGTATGCCTTCTAGCCACGTGTATTAATTGCTATTGTAATTGCAATTATAACTTAGAATTGTAAGAAAGAAGTTATATATTTGGGAAGAGTAGTTTTAGGAATTTCAAAAGGGGATTGAATATTGGTAAATCAATTAATGATTATGTTTAAGTGATTCCTATCCTATTGCTCTTGCAAGTTTTAAAGTTGAAAGTAATGATTGTCAATACATGTTTACTTAAGGTTCCATGTAAACCTTTGTGATGTAGTATTCTAATGAATGAAAACTTCTTAAAGGAAACTTGTTTCAATATGTGGTATGATGAAAAGCTATGTTAAGGGTAGAAGGGTGTCTTCAGGTGAAAATAATAAGGGGTAGGAAACATGGAATGTTATTGTGAGTAGTAATAAGATGAAAATTCTTCTCTAATGATCTTGAATGTATGGTCCTATATGTATGATGAAAGGTTATTAAAAGCTAGGTTTAAATCTCAATCCATAACTAGATGTATACAATGTTATAAATGATTTAGTGGATGGTTTAAGATTGTAAGCAATAGAAAGTGTATTTATGTGTTGATAGAGAAATCAATGAAAGAGGAAAGAATAAATAAATTTAGTGTATGTATCAGATTAGTAAATGTTGTGTAAGTAATAAAAAATGAATTTAATTAGTTCATTAATACAATTGGTTTTAATATTGGTAAAAGTATCAATAAGAGAACCTTTAAGGAAATATTTATTTGTAGATGTAATCAATGAGGTGTTAGTAATGTTTTAAAATAAAAAAATAGTTGTTTTTCTTTAAATTTTTACCTATTCCTTATGGGTTCCCTGGCGGGGCATTACACACACAATATATATAAAGTGTTGAAATAATCATTTAGAGAGGGTGTCTTGTGTACTTGTGTCTCTTTCTCTCTTGTTCTCTTTGAATTTTTCATCATGGGTTCACTTAGATGTCCATTGTTAACTTCACATTACTATGCTACATGGAAAGATAAAGTATGGAGTAAACTAATGGAAAAGGGTTTAAATGTTTATGAAAATGGCACAATTAAAGAACCGACTGGTCCTAATATGGATGATAATGAAAAAACTAATTGGAAAATCAAAGAAAATATGGCTTTAGGAATTATAAGGAGTTGTTTTATGAAGATATCTTCTTCCACATTTCAACCTTTAAGGATGCCAAGGGTGCTTGGGACAAACTTGAATATTTGTATGGTAAAGTGGACAAGGAAAAGGGATTTTTAATTGAGGATGATCTAATTATCTTGGATCCTAGGAATTTTAACATAGTTCAAGTCTATGTTAACAAAGCCAATGAGTTGAGAGAACTACTTAAGGATTGTGGTAATCCCATGAAGGATGATAGGTTGATTCATCACATCTTGAAGAGACTACCTTTAAAATATGAAAATTTTGTCTTAAGTTACAATACTCACAAGTTGATCATGGAAAGTGCCTTCACTAAGCCTTCATTTGATGCATTTGTAGAAATGTTGATGTTGGAAAAGTCAAAATTTATGGATATGGGTATTCTAAAGTCTTCAAAGTATATGAAATTGGTGGATAATAATGAGAACCAAAGAAATCAAGGTGGAAAAAGTTTCAATAACAAAAAAAGAAGTGGAAGCCAAAATCACAATTAGAGACACAAATATCTTCCTCCTCACTACAAGGTAATTCTTCTTTCAACAAGAGGAGAAACAAAAATACAAATGATAAAATATTTTGTGCATATTGCAAGAAACCAAATCTTGATGAACATTGCAAGACTAAAACAATTGATGAGTTGGAAAACTTACTCAAGAAGAACAAAATAAAAGTGCCAAATTCTTCCAAGGATTCATATCCATCCAATTCAAAGAGAAAATTGAAAGCACTTATGGAAAGTTCAAGTTCTTTAGAGGCATGGATTCTTGACTCTGGTGCCACACATCATATAGGTGCTTGAAAGGGGAAATTTTCTTCATTAGTGCCATCTAAGGCACCTCACATCTTTGTAGTGAATGACACATAAGTGGAAGTTGAAGGGAAATGACTAGTTGAGATGGAAAATGGAGATTTTAATATGTTCTCTATGTTCCTAACCTTAGCACCAATCTCATTTCAATTTACCAAATCAATCACTATGGAGGTGGAAATAAAGTTGAGTTCCTTCCTGATTTAGTATTGGTGCAAAATATTAAGGATGATTCATTGGTTGCAATGGGTAAAGTTAATCATGAAACAAGGCTAGTTTATTCTTTCTCCCACTTTGTTCCTAAGTCTCCTTTACATAAATTTTTTACTCATAGTCAATCACAAAGTAAATTATGGCATGAGTGGTTTGGACATCTTGATTTCCACTATCTTTAGCAACTTAGCTCAAAAGATATGGTTAAAGGTCTACCTACCATCAACTTTTCTAAGGGTGAATGTTCAACTTGTTTAATGGATATGCATCTAGAAGAGAAGTTTGAAAAGGGGAAGTCTTGGAGAGATTTAGTTGTTCTTGAGTTGGTTCACAGTGTTCTAGTAGGACCCTTTATAGTGACATCAGTCAACAAGGTTCACTATGTCCTCACTTTCATTCATGACATTTCCTGCTACACATGGGTCTACTTTCTTGGTCACAAGAATGAAGTGCTTGATAAGTTTCTTACCTTCAAGAGTCATGTTTTGAAGAAATCAAGTAAATACATCAAGTTTCTTTGTGTAGACATTGAAATAAGCTATGTGGACTCAAGACTTAGAGAATTTTGTGATCTTAAGGGTATTGATTGTCAGAATCTAGTTGCATTTAGTCCATAATAGACAAGAATTGCAAAAATGAAGATTAGAACTCTTACGAAAGTGCCAAGTTGCATGATTGAATTCATCACTTGTGGTAGAATCTGAAAGAATCACATCCTTAATAGATGTCCTCATAATGCCTTAGATGGAATGAATCCTTTTGAGGCATGGTGTAGAAGAAAACCGATTGTGAAACACTTCAGAGTATTTGGTTATCCAACATGGGCACACATATCTTCATAGAAATGCATGGCACCTCCATCGAGGCCTTATAAATTCATTGGATATGAAGAAGGCATTAATGCATATAGACTATGGATCTTGAGACTCATGGGATCTTCATAGAGAGGAATGCTCACTTTGAGGAAAGTTCACCTAGCTTATCCTCTACTCCTCTCCATAATTTAGATATTGTGGAAACTGATAGTAACAATAGTAGTAGTAATTCAGATGGTTCATATACCTCAACCCCTACATGCATGATTACACATTTTCTTGGTAAACTTAAGGTTGAGGATACTCCTTCATTATCATCTTCCAGAAGACCTCATTGGGTTAGATAGACTCTTGATTCAACAAGTTCATTGGTAGGGTATCCTTCAGACAGTCAAAGGACAAGGTCACAACATCAACACATTACACATCCATACATTTTTATAGTGATAGGTGCATATGATTCAACACCATAGGGTACACCTTGTCTTCCAGTTACAACATCAAGGATGACTATTTGAAAGACATTGTAGGTTTGTTTGTTGAGTCCTTCATTTGAAACATGGGAGACATCATTCATGATATACATCTACTCTTTGATGAGGAAGATCCTTCTTGAGTTTTTGTAAGGGAACACTGTAACCCTCTTGTCCATTCTCTACATGATTTGTCTTTTGAGGTTGATGTGATTTTGGATCCTTATGTACAATAGTTGCAATAGGTTTCTTTATCATTGGGGGAGACACTTGGTTCTTTGGGGAATGTTCTAAACCATCCTTTTTTGATCCTAACTTGTTCTTTTTAGTATTTTTAGAAGGGGCATGCTTCAACATCAACATAAGGACAGTTGAGAAGTCTTCAGAGATATCATTCATCTTGAGGTTTCTTTCTATAGATTGGGGAGACATATCATATACACCTTTGACATTATTTCTTCCGAAGGGGAGACAATTTGTTTTAGATTCATGGACCAACTTCTACATTCATCCTGTAGTAGCTATCACTGATGGACATTCTACATTGAGGGGTGGGTACCATGTCTCTCTTCTTCTACTTCTCTCTTATGGGGGGAATTTTTTCTCATATGGGGTTTTGTCGTTCTCATACTTCTCTATTGTATATACATGATGTATGTTGCAATGGGGGGCTCATGATTAATCCATCCATCCATGCATCTTATTTTTCATCTCTCTTTTTGGGGGAGGTTTTTTCCAATGAGGTTTTCCCTCTTTCTCTTCTTTATGAGAGATTGTATTGAATTCCTCTTGCATATTGTACATGGGTACCTAACATGGCCTAGTAGCTAGGACCTATCATGTGTTATCCTCTAGCATTGTGAGGTTAATTGCATTCCCCTAAGTTTCACTTAAGGGGGGATTTTGGTGTAATTAAATATTTAGTAATTATACTTTACTTAAGTTGATGCAGGGGCATCCAAGGTTAAGGCAGGGGCACTCTTTGTCCTCAGTGAAACTGCATGGGGTGTTTGTATTTTGGCCGGTGTTACTCGGGTTCAGCCTTGACCAATGGTCTTAGTCATTGAAGGAAGCTTGGTCATGGAAGAAACTTGATAGTCTCTGGTGCTCAGTGAAAGTGTTACTCAGTCATGCCTGCAGTGCTCAGTCGACATTAGTGCTCAGTGATGCCTGGCTTGCTTGGTTAATTCACTATTGCTCGGTAGTTCTAGCTTACCGACTAGAGTTTTTTTTGATTTGTTGAGCTAACTTGGTGAATTTATTGTTGGTAGATATTGTTATAGGTTGACATGTTGAATTAAATGTTTGTATACATTTGTAAGCTGACTTGTATAGCATTTAATTTTTTTTTTTGGGAGTTAAGGGTTTCATCCAGCTGACTTGTGGCTGATGATTAGTATTTAGAGGATGATTGGGTAGATGATGAGGAGATCATGAGGATATAATGAGGATTTAATAAATGAGAAGACTTTTTGAATCAGATATGAGGTTCTGAAAGCTAAAGTTGGTGAAGTTATGGAAAAGTTCTTGCATGATCTTGCAGATCAGATTGATATCTGATAGTTGTTGGTAGTAGAGCTAGGGGTTGCATACTTGGAGACAAGGATATTTCTTGGAGGCTTGTGAGCTCAAGTTAAGATCTTCCTTAGGGTTTCCATAAGCTTCTAATTGTGTTTAGAGTTGAACTAGCTGAGATTGTATTGGATCTGGTTATGGATCTTGTAGAATTATTTCATTTTGTAATTGGCCCTAACCCAGAAGGCCTTACAGCCGGTCATGCTAATGCAAATTACTTGAAAAATTTGTGGTGTTATCTATTTTGTTGAGTATTCCACTATGTAATTCTATTGGCTACAAGGTTTGGACTGTCCTTCATTGGATCCACCATCCTTGACTACATCAAGTGCTATCAGAGCTGAAGTTTGTTCCTGTTGAAGCTGATAGTTGATCTTATAGGTTAACCTAGCAAGGCCGATCTTGCAAAGTTGATCTTGTTGGAGTAGAGATTGTGTACAATCTGGATTGTAGATCCGAAGCACTAAACTTGTGAAATCTTTCCCTAGTTGTTTGTTCAAGGTGGCAGGTTGAGATATGACTTGTACACAACTTGGAGATTGTCACAAGGTGGTCAGTGAGGGTTTGTTGCAGAGGTTTTTTCTTATCTTTAAGGATGCCTTCAAGAAGATTGGACCCTAGAGCTATTGCAAATCTTTGTGATGCTATGGAATCAAAGATTTCTAATTAAGTCAAATCGGATGTCAGATCTGAGATAGAATTGATGAAGAATGACATGGTCACTAAGATCATGAGAGTTGTTGCTGGTGTACCTCAGAATGTTCATACTGAAGATGGCTATTAAGAAGCTTCTGAGGAATTTGAAACTGGTGGATCTAGTCATGATGACTGGAGGAATAGATCTAGTGAAGATAGAACTGCTTGATTGTATAGATCTGGAGCTCGGTTTAGCAGTAGTTCCTGAATGGAAGTTTCTACTTTCTTTGGTACTTTGAAGCCTGATAATTTGATTGACTGGATTGGTGAACTTGAAGATTTATTTGAGCTGGAATAAATTGAAGATCCTCTTTGAGTGAGATTAGCATAGACAAAGTTGAGAGGGCATGTTTCTCTTTGGTGGAAAGAACTACAAAGAGATAGAGAAGATGAAGGTGAAGTAAAGATCAATTGGTGGAGGTTGATGGTAACTAAGTTGAAAGCCAAGTTCATACCTTCTGACTATGAGCTTGACTTGTTTAAGAAGTTGTAGAATCTAAAACAGAAGGATTTGTCTATTGAAGATTATACCAAGGAGTTTGACAAATTTACTATTTGGTTTGGACACTGAGAGCTTGGTAAGGAAAAAGTAGCTCGGTATGTGAATGGTCTGAGATTCAATATTTAGGATGAGATTGGTATGCTGAAGATTTATTTTGTTGAAGATGCTTGTCAGTATGCTCTGAAGGTAGAAGATAAGTTGAAGAGGAAACAACCTAGTAACTCCGAAGGGAAGGAAAAGATTGATCACTCGATAAAGGATAAGCCTACTGATGCAGAAGATGAATAGAAACCTATGGAACCAAAGGAGAAGACAAGTAGAGTTATCTTTAAGGTTACTTGCTATAACCTGTGGAGAGGAAGGACACTATTCTTTTGAGTGTACACAAAAGAAGGTTGACCAATGAACTGCTATGATGAATGAGAACATTCAGAATGAACCTGAATCAGAGAACTTTCTACTTTGGCAAAAATTGCTTGGTAAAAAGGAGGAACCTTGTGAGAGGAGTAACTTGTTTAGGACCTGATGCAAATCTAAAGGTAAACTCTGTGATGTTATTGTTGATAGTGGTAGTACTAATAACCTTGTTGCTGAGGACCTAGTTTAGAAACTTGGTTTTAATAGAATGAAGCATCCTTGTCCTTATAGGCTTGGCTAGTTACAAGATGTTCATGCTTTGGAAGTTAGAGAAAAATGGTTCATTGATGTTCACATTGGCCGGTACATGGATCTTGTGTTATGTGACATTGTGAGGATGAATAGTTGTGATATATTTCTTGGTAGACATTGACAATATGATTGTAGAGCTATTTATGACTATGTCCGAAATGTGTTTATTGTTGAGAAGGATGACATGAAGTTGTCACTAATGCCTTTGATGGATACAATGCTCGGTAGGAGAAGCATGAGTATTGGTAGCTGAGTTGAGATTGTGGATCTAGAGAAAATGAATTATCAGTATGGAGAACTGACCTGTTAATTGTCAAGAAGAGACTTGAAGAGACAAAGGAAACTGAAGTGGAAGAATTTGCAAGCACAAAAGGTGGAGGAATTGTATGTGAAGAACCAGTTTAGGATTTATGTTCTAAATCCTGGAAGATGTTCTTCTCACATATGAACATCTTTTGGAACATGGGGTGTCTGATGCAGGGGCATCCAAGGTTAAGGTAGGGACACTCTTTGACCTTGGTGAAACTGCATGGGGTGTTTTTATTTTGGCTGGTGTTACTTGGTTGTAGCCTTGACTAATAGTCTCAATCATTGAAGGAAGCTCGGCCACTGAAGGAACTCGGTAGTCTCAGGCACTCAATGAAAGTGTTACTTAGTCATGCTTGCGGTGCTTGATTGGCACTGGTGCTCGGGAATGCCTGGTGTGCTCGGTTAATTCACTATTGCTCAGTAGTTCTGGCTTACCGACCGGAGTTCTGTGTGATTTTTTGATCTGAATTGGTGAATTTATTTTTGGTAGCTATTTTTATAGGATGAAATTCTTAATTAAATGTTTTTATAGATTTGTAAGCCGACTTGTATGCCATTTAATTTTGTTTTTGGGGGAGTTAAGGGTTTCATCCAGCTAACTTGTAGCTAATGATTAGTATTTATATGATGATTGGGTAGATGATGAAGAGATCATGAGGATATCATGAGGAGATCAGAGAAGTTCATGATTGAGAAGATTTAGTGAGTCAGATCTGAGGTTTTGAAAGCTAAAGTTGGTGAAGTTATGGAAAATTTCTTGCATGATCTTGCAGATTAGATTGATATTTGATAGTTGTTGGTAGCAAAGCTAGGGGTTTCATACTTGGAGACAAGGAGATTTCTTGGAGGCTTGTGAGATCAAGTTCAGATCTACCTTAGGGTTTCCATCAGCTTTTGATTGTCTTCAGAGTTGAACTAGATGAGATTGTATTAGATCTGGTTGTGGATATTGCAGAATTGTTTCATTTTGTAATTGGCCCTAACCTGGAAGGCCTTATAGCTAGGCATGTTAATGAAAATTACTTGAAACATTTGTGGTGTGTTTTGTTGTGTCAAGTATTTTGATATGTAATTCTATTGGCTAAAAGGTTTGGACTATCCTTCATTTGATCCACCATCCTTGACTGCATCATAAGTTTACTTAGGATAATGCATTGCATAGTAGTTTTCATTGTAGGTACCTAGGATTTTTCATTTCATTTTAGAACATGGTGTAGGAGAATTTCCACTTTAGGCACACAAGATCCACATTTAGTTCTCTTATCACATTATCATCTTCCCATTGTTGCACATACGTTGATGTCTAATGGAGGATGGTCCACCTCTTGTGGACATGTGATTCCACCTAGTGTGTTTGATAGCTTATCATCTCATTATCATGTAGTCTTATTGCATTGCCTATATATTAAGGTAATCCTACATTATACTTGATTGATTGCATATATTATCAATTGATTAATGATCATAATTGAATCCACTCATTTGAGAATCATACCAGTTTGTCTCTCTTTTTGTGCTATCTATTGAGCTTCTAGATCTAGGCATTTCATTCTTTTCCTTAGGAAAATTCTTACAAGAATACCTCTAAAAATATTTGGACTATGGTGAATAGATTTGAGAGACTTGACCCAGAGAAAATGGTGGTTGATGATCTTAACATCATCAAGAATAAGGCTTAGGGGAATATGGAAGAAAACATAAAAGACCATCTACCAGAACAAGGAAAATCCTTAAGAGAGCGGCAATCCACTTTATGCAAGATCTTCAAGATCTAAAGAAAGTTTCTTTGGACACCTCCCAATTGGAGGCTAAGGGAAATTAGGCTATGAAAAAAATTATTTATTTGTTTATTTTATTGGTTTTTTTAATTTCTGTGTTATAAGGTTTCCTTTTTTCTTCTAGTTGGCTATTGATTTTATGATGCTTTGCTAAGGGAAACATTTTGTATATAGGGTTTGAGGTCTCTTCAAAGCTTATTTGATACTTAATATGAAATATTTTAGCCTTTTACATGGCTTCACTACCCACATGACCTTCTTCATTGACATTTTCAATGAATAGCACTGGATACTCCTTATCAAGCCATAGGTTACTCACACATACCACCTTCTATATAACCCTTTGCATCATTATTGTAACACTTTATCCATTATAAACAATATTTTCACATAAGAAATGGTCCACACCTATTTTTAGTGTCCAACACAAAGATTCAACTTCAATATACTCTCCACATCATCTCCACACTTTGGATGAACTCAACATCTACTACAAACACGTTTTATATTTTGTTAAAACCTTTAGTGTTATCTAGACAAATCTTATGACCCAGTAAGAACTTTTAATGACTCTTAATGCTTAACCATTATTGGTTTGGATTATTTTTCATGCCTTAACTTAAGTTCTTGTAAGAGGGAATTCTTTCTTTCTTTCTTTTTTTATTTTTGTCTTAATTTACAAATGGGGAGTCAAAATTTGAAATGTGAATATTTGATGTAGCAATTTTTTTGGCATTGTAAGTTTCTAGTGAGTGGTTAGAAAGATAGGTTAAATATCTCTTTGGATATTTACTTTTTTAAAGAAAATATTTAGTACTGCCATTTTAAAATAGGCTAAATATCTAGGAATTTTCTTTTCTAATAAATTTTTCTCGATTAATAAAAAAAAGTGCCATTTATTAAAGTACATGGTAAAATTTTTAACATGATCGATAATGCTGGCATGACATACCTGTTGGAAATATAAGTGGGAAAGTAATACTGAGAGGGGGGGTGAATCAGATATTACCTACTTTTATCCTTTGATTTGATAAAACTTTTATGCATAGCATAAACAAAACTTGATCATAGTAAGCAACAAAACATATAAAGTAGCACGCATGAATTTAACCATAACACCAAGATTTTGGTAACCCAGAAACCCTTGAAAGGTAAAACTTGGGTGGGGATGACACCCACAAATCTTCACTACTGCAGTAATAAGTTTTGCCTATTAAGGCTTATGAAATGTGATCAAATCATGATCTACCCTATGAGAGGTCTGCTCGATTAAAAGCTAAAATACTACATAGTCTACCTTATTAAAGGATTTATAAACTTACAATAAAGTAAGCACTCAGTAAAGAGATTTACAAAAAGTCTACTAAGAGTACTCAGTTAAGAGAATTACCTTGATACAGTGGTCAAAATGTCTCACTACCTGATCTTTTAGTTTGCACTAGTATGCAGATTATAGATCTCCTCTTTACTCTTGTTTTGATCTCTTCTATCTAATCTTTCTTGATTCTGTCCTTTCACTGCTTAGCTCGATCACTGAACTCTGTCTGAATACTTCACTATTATGAATATACTTCTCTGATCATTCTCTCATACTGATTCAATCTTATCTCTCTGATTCACACACTTATCTCTGATCTAGATCTTGCCCTTATATAACAACAAAAATGTTTTACCGTTTCAAGATCTACGGATTAGATTTATTTCTATTGCTGCCTTAACTATACAATTTCCTGATTGGTTCTAGGTTTTACATAGGGATCAATGATAACAATATGGATGCGTAATTACCTCAATAGACAAAATACAAAACATTATTATTACCAAAAATGGTTTACCTCGATCATTGTGCCATTCCAAACTTGTAGGTCAACTCTGGCTAACTCGGCAAAAGTTATTCCTGGCACTTAGCATAAGCTGTACTCAGCATTGGTTGAACTTCCCTGTCACTCAGTAACCATTGATATATGTAACTTAGAAATAACTATAATTTCTCGGCATATTACAAACATAGTGACTATGACTTTACTCAGCAGTACTACTGCTCGGTAAGTATACAATACAAAACTTGGCCTTTACAAAATGATTTGGTCACAGTGATGACCAACCATTATTGCCTAGATAAATGACTAAGTGTGAAACACTAATGGTCAACAAAAACTATAGAGATCTACAATGCCCTCTGGATCCATGTGAAACACTTTTGACCTGGAGCTATGAAATAGTGGGGCCACAAATGGGATACCTCATCCCCTTATTATAATGTTGAGGACCAAAATTGTAAGTACATTGGATCAGTGAAGGCACAAGCCCATGATCATAATGGGCTAGTGAATGTTTGAACCTGGATGGGGAAAACAACAAAAAAAACCACTTAACCAACACAATAGGTGGTAAACCCCAACTAAGTGTTATTTAAAAAAAAAAGTTAGTTTTTTTTTTTCAGTTTCTCACTTGTAGTGTTCCTTATGCGCACTTAATAATTCAAGATAACTAAATCAACTTCTATGACCCAGGGATAAATTTTCCTATATTGAGTAACCTTTGATGAATCATAAGCTACATTTAACTTGTCAACCCAAGTACATAAACTTGAAATGGATCAACATTATATGTATGCTACGAGTCAACACTATATGTACACTATGAGCAAAACTGGGTCTTAGTGTAAAATCTTGTTAGCATAAATTATAATTTTATGGATAATAAATAAATATTTAATCTAATTAATATGATTAATAAATTAAAATAAATAGTTTTTGTATTGAATCTATTGTATATTTATTTCCACAAAACTTATAATTTAGGTGATTCTATTACTATATGTTCTTTTTTTAAAGGGGAGGAGGACATAACATCCTCCTTTTTTGGTCTCTTTTGATACTTGATTGAACATATATGTTATTCTATGCTATGGTTATTTAGATGTGAACAATCATTTGTGAGGAATGCAACAATTAATTTAGTTCATATTCTTATAATATGATTACTAAAATTTTATTAATTAATAAACATGACTATTTATTTGAATGGTTATTGTATTCTTTTCATTGTTGTCTAATAATACTATGTAATATTAGTATGGTGAGAATATCTATAATGTGACAAATGCAAATGTTGAAAAAGATAAACTATCAAATTTAATACAAATATTTTTTTAACACAAGTTTAGTTATATACAAAATAAAAAATATTTAATTAAATTAAGACAAACAAAAAATCAATAAATAAATAAATATTTTTGTTAAATATTGATGTACTACATTAAAATATATTAGTTTAGATTAGTTTTGTAGTTTAGATTACTAAATAACTAAATATTTAGTTAGTTTGAGTAGCTATTTTCATAGGATGTTATTCACGGCATTTGTAAGGCTATAAAAGCCAATACACATGCAATATTTTAGGTATCAAAAAATAGTAAAATATTATATTTTATATTTTCTTGGCAATCATGGTTTAGATATTCTCTATTCCTCTCACATTTGGTATCAATGTTGAAATATTTCCTATGTCTGTGACCTGTGCAAAATGGAACGAAACTAAGAAGTTTCAAAATTAGTAAGTGTGATCAAAGAAAACCTAACATGTTTGAAACAAGCATAGACATTCAAACATTAGTTTAAGAGCATATTCCTAACATATAGTAAAACTATTTGCAAAGACACTTCAGATAGAGCTTAAATGAGAGCACCCTATCACCGTTTGATTTGCTCTCAATTTAGGGATGTGGGTGTGCTCTCAAACCACTTCAAGAAAGTCCCTAATACAAATTACGAAGGATTAGGATGGATTAGGGACCTTGAGAACCCCATAGTGGCATAGAATCAGGTATAGAACACGTGATTTTCCCCTAGAGCCTCAAGGAGCCTAATGATTGTTGAAATGCAGATTTAGCTACAAATGCTTATGCTAAGGTTTATTTTAACCAAATGAAGCATGATATGATAAAATAAAATGCAAAACAATGAAATAAACTATGATTAATCCATGTTATATAAGCTATGATGTGATTTAGAAAGCATGAAAAAGAGTTAATCTAACAATTTATGCTAAAATCTTATGATTAAGAAATAAACTAACATTATAAACCTACTTAGTATGAAGGATGTGAATTGGTATTTTTCTTTTGGAAGTGAGGCCATTTATAGGATTTGAGGAAGGGCTTGGATTAGGAAGAGGAGTTAGGGTTAGAGTTAGGGTTTGTTGGCAATTTGGCTTAGTTGATTGCATAGATGTTGTCATTATGGCAACATATGATCCACATGAAGATCACACAAGTTAGAGATAAAGTATGACAGAGTGCATTGCATATTTGTCTAAGTGTGAGACAATATTTTTACCAGTATACCCATACAAAGTTTTTGTTTGCGACGTTGACTGGAGTGAGTTTAGTGCTTGTGCACTTGAACATAGACTCTATGGTGACTAATGATGACCCATCTCAGAGCACAATTCTATATGGCATGTATGGAAGTAGTTATGTTAGTTTTACCGAAGACAATGTGAAGCCGACAGGACATAATATGAAGACAACTAGTAAAGAGTTAAGGGATTATTTTGTTTATCAAAATAATGACTTAACAATATAAAGGGATAGCATATTAGATGTTTACTCTTGGTTAAAGCTATTGGTATATATGTAAATGTAATTGTAATTGTAAAATGAAGCAACAATAGTAATTGTAATAAGCAACAAGTATTTGTAGAAGTATGATGAAAAGTATATGAAGCATATGTAATAGCGATAGTGAAAGATCAGTGAAGAGATATCAAAGCAAGCTATATAAGGTTATGCACCTTGACCTATTTGTGTAATCGGTGTATATTACATTACTTTTTTGGGCAGTGGGCTCAGTTGGTAATCACATTTTGTACTACCAACTCCTAACAAGGTTGAGGCTTCTAACAAGGCCTATAGTCCATTAATCATGAGTGATACACTATATGTTTGTAATCAAATCCTAATAGGGTCAACATCCTTAACAAGATACTTTTGACTAGTGGATCTTTGTGGATACCATCCCCACTAGGGTTTTCCCTTGGCTAGAGTTTCCTTGAGAACAAATAATGTGTTATGAGTTCTTTATTATTATGCATATTGTTTAGTCTCTTATGTTATGCATGTATAAAGATAATATATTATATCCATAATTGGGCAAAAGATAAAGTTTGCAGAATACTGATTCACACCCCCCCCCTTCTCAGTATTCCCTATTTCTAACAATTGGTATCAGAGCTTAGTTACTCGGAATAGAATCATTCAAGGAAAGCCTAGAAGCTTAAGTAAGATCTCTATGGATATGGATCAACTACAGAAGAATCTTGAAGAAGCTCTTGACCAGATTGACTTGCTTACTATTGAAAAAGATACTTTGAAAATAAAGTATGACGATGCAAAGAACCTTATTGAGAAACTGAAAAATAAATTCGAAGATCTGAGATCTGAAAAGGAATCCAAAATTCTTATTGAAGATTGTGATGACAATATGGAAAAAGATAATGAGATCCTTAAGCATGAATTGAAGATAGAAAATTTGAAGCTTAGTTTGAAAGATGGAAATGGAAAGAATGAAGCAAATCTAAAATCTAAGAATGAAAGTCTAAAGACTGAAAATGAAGAACTGAAATCTAAACTTAGAAATGTAACATCTAAACTTGAGAAAGTCAATTTGCAATATGCTGAACTTGAGAAATACAACAAGATTGTGAAAGGTGAACTGACTCAATCCAAGCAACAACTTGAAAGGATATATTCAACTAGTGAGAAGATTGATGAACAAATATCCTATCAGAAACCATTCTATGATAAGACCAGTCTTGGATTCAACACTCTTAAAGAAAATGATGAAAGCCAGGAACCAGATCTGAAAGTATCTGAAAACTTAGATGAGAAGAAATCTGATGAGTTAAACAAATCTGAAGATACACCTAAAGAAGAAGAATCACCAAAGAAAGATGAATCATTCAAAGGTATGCAAAGAGAATTCAAAGGTAGATGTTTTTCTTGTAATACTATTGGTCATATGAATAGAGATTGCAGAAGTAACCAATTTAAACCTCTTAATGGTTATTTTTATAATTGTCATGGATTTGGACATAGAGCTATTGATGTTGGAAACTACAATTGAAGCAATTGTTGTATTTTCACTGATGTCAAACCTTAACTGGTAAGACTATTGCTACTTAGGAAAGTACTATATCTATTGTGAGAAGGGAAAGAAAGGATGGTAACAATAGCACCTAGGGAAAGGTTGAGTCATCTTGATACTGCAAAGTGTACTTGACTATGTTGTACAATGATGAGACAATGTATTGTTTATCTTAGTAAGATTGAGGACTAAAAGGATTAATCAAGCAAAAATAAAGAAATCATGTTTAAGCTAAGTTATGTTAGTGTCGACCGAGTTAGTGTATGCCGGGCAAAAATCTAGTGTCGATCGAGTATCAGTTAATTGCCGACGAAGACAGTATATACCGAGGAAATAGTTTTAGTAGTGACTGAGTGTTTTACATGAAGACCGAGTGAATGATCACAGTATTGACCAAGCATCAACATTTTTATATTTGAAGAGAATTTAGATTTGGAGCCGACATTGTTGAATTCTTGGATTATGTAAAACATGTTGACTTTATATATTGATTGTATGAAAGCATTTAATGCTTTGTAAAATGTTTTATTGTAAATCTTTATGAGATTTGAGATGATTCTAGAAGAGGAAATGAAGAACATGAAGTGGGTAGATTCAATGAATTTGACCTAACCCTAAGATCTACAAAGGAGATTAAGTAGCAAAAGATAAGTTAACCTAATAGAGAAAAGTATTAAGGGAACCTAAACATTAGGTATGAGAATGCATGGTGAAGATGTTGGAGGAAAAGTAAGTTTTATTGACTCTATAAGAGAAAAGGATGAAGGAGGAGTGTGGTGATTGCTTGAAGAAAAGTTCCAAGCAGATCAAAGATGGAAATGGCAAAGTTTCAAAGTCAGTAAGCCAACATTTATGTATGGAATTGGATCTGATATTTGCAAAGTGAGTTGTATGTTTTTCAGATCAATACTACTGCTACTTTCTATCCATTGTAATAGTCAAAATCCTTTTAATAGAGGTTGATCTAATAGTCATATGTTAAATCCTTTGAACAAGGTTGCATTCTAATGGAGTGTATGTAAGTCCTGTAAAAAGGCTCACTTTTAATAGGGTGATTGAAATCCTTTAACCGGGTCACACCTGATAGTGTGTATTGTAACCTTTGATATCATTGGATTTTAACCGAGCTCACTTCAGAACAGTGAAAATAATAGTAGCATGTTACAAAGTGGTTTTTCCCATATTGGGTTTCCACTATAAATCCCAGTGTCAATACTTGTGTGAATGTTTTGGTTTGAACATTTTTGTGTTTTACAAGTTAGTTACAGCTGGGTAGTGGACTACAGTATTATATGTTTCT
Organism: Chamaecyparis obtusa; assembly: GCA_027943335.1. Taxonomy (NCBI): domain Eukaryota; kingdom Viridiplantae; phylum Streptophyta; class Pinopsida; order Cupressales; family Cupressaceae; genus Chamaecyparis; species Chamaecyparis obtusa. The sequence goes on from BSBK01009818.1 coordinate 600,160, forward strand.
ATTATTGAATTAGTGATAACTGAGTTTATTTTGGTTGCTTGATCTGATTTAAGGAAAAAATTTTGAAGTTATTTTATACATCAGGACCTGAGAACAACTGATTCACCACCCTCTTTGTTGTTCTAAATCATATTAAGAATTGGTATCAGAGTTGTGTTGCTTATTGGTGTCTACAGAAAACAAGTTTAAAGGGACTTGAAGAAAATGATCAAGATGTATAAGAAGGAAGTACCGAAGCTGAACAAAGAAAACTTCCCTATATGGCAAATCTTAATGAAGTTGCATCTGGCCGGTATTGGTGATTCTACAAAATACTACATTGAGCATGACTATGTCACACCTGTTGCACCTTTGACTACCAAGGAAATGAGATCTAAGAAAGAACATAATCAGGCAATGCTGGAAATTGCATCTTCCCTAAGCTATCCAAAATTTGAGGATATTAAGGACTACACAACTGCTAAAGATATGTGGGACACTCTTGCAAAGATCTATGGTGGTGATCTATATGTGCTAAAAGCCAAAGCCGAGAGTCTTAGAGGTAAGTTTTATGAAATGAGAATGAATGAAGATGAAAACATTGCACAATATTGTGGTAGAATAAAAGAAGTTGTGAATACTATTAGAGGAGAAAATGGAACTATTGATGATGAGACCATAATTGGAAAAGTGATAAGAACCCTGCATCCTATATATGCTATTAAGATCTCAGCTATTCAAGAATCTAGGTGTAACTCTAGAAATGTGCTTACTTTGGAAGGTTTGATTGGCAAACTGACTGCTTTTGAACTATCTAACCATGATAATTTCACTATTGGTAGTATTGGAAATGTTGAATCTACTTTTAAGTCACAGTTAGATCTGAATAAGATGAAGAAAGAAAAAGAAAGATGCACTAGTGAAAGTGAAAGTGAAAGTGAAAGTGACAGTGAAAGTGACAGTGACACTACTGATGACGATCTTGAAGATCTAGAAGCTCTTATGGCTAGAAGACTGAGAAGAGGAAAAGGAAAATATAAAGGTAAACTCCCTATTATATGTTTTGCACATAATAAAGTTGGTCATATATTTTCTAGATGTCTTCATAGGAAGGATAAAGATGAAGAAAGAAACAACAGACACAAAGACAAAAGAGATGACAAAGGCTACCAAAGGTACAAAGACTACAAAGTAAGAAATCTTGTTACATTGTTGAAGAAGAGACTGACACTGATAGTAATGATTTTGAAATTGAGGTAGTCTATGTTGCAATGAAAGATGAAACTGATGAGGATGAGAAAACTACATTGATTTCCTATGTGAACAAGAATGACAAATGGATTATAGACAGTGGTTGTTCACATTACATGACAGGTGACAAAAGTAAGTTTGAGACCTTACATCATTATAAAGGTAAAAGTGTAACATTTGGTAATGATGTACCATGTCTTGTTAGAGGAAAAGGATTGATTAAACTAACTGATAAAATCTCTTGTGAAAATGCTTATTGGGTTGAAGGATTGAATTATAATTTGCTAAGTGTTGCTCAGCTCAACAGAACTGGCTACCGAGTGGAATTTCATCACAAGAAAGCAAAGATATTTGATGCTACTGGTGAACTGATTGGAAGTGGTGAGCAGACTAGAGGTAATTTGTTCTATCTTGACCTATCTGAAGAAATATGTATGATTTCACAACTTTATGACATTTGGTTATGGCATAAGAGGCCATGTCATATTAAATTTGATAATTTGGTAGAGATAAGTATGAAGAAGAAAGTAAGAGGCCTACCTAGATTGAAGAAACTTGAGAATGTGATGTGCAAAGAATGCCAGTTAGGAAAAATGACTAAGTCAAGTTTCAAGAGCAAAACCTTTACTTCTAAACACATTTTAGATTTGGTTCATACTAACCTTTCTGGACCTATGGGTATACAAAGTTACTGTGGAGCTAGATACTTTATCTTGTTTATTGATGACCATACCAAGATGATGCATGTAATGTTTCTAAAAGAAAAATCTGATGCTTTTCAATTTTTTAAGTGGTATTTAGCAAAAGTTGAGAAGGAGATAGGTAGGAACCTAAAATGTCTTAGATTTGACTGAGGTGGAGAATTTACATGAAATGAATTCAATCTGTTTTGCAATGATAGAGGAATCAAAAGATAGATGTTTGCACCAAGGACACCTCCACAGAATGTTATAGCAGAAAGAAGGAACAGATCTATTTTGGACTTTGAAAGGACATTATTGATTGAAAAGAATGTGGCACAGAAATATTGGAAAGAAGCTATAAGTATAGTTGTTTACACTCTTAACCAGGTATAGATCAAGAAAGGTACAAATCTGACACCCTATGAATTATGGTATGGGCATGCACCGAGTGTTAAATACTTTAGAATCTTTGGAAGCAAGTGTTACTTATTGAAGACAATAGGAATGGAAAGTTTGATGCCAAGAGTGATGAAGGCATATTTCTAGGCTACTCCACAAAAAGTAAATCTTATAAGTGTTTGAACTCTAACACTAACAAAATTGTGGAAATTGTGAATGTAAAAATTGATGAGTATGTAGAAAGAAATGAAGCTGACAACAAAAGAGAACCAAAAGATTATAGATCTTTTGTGTACATTGAGGAAATAGAAGAGGTAGGTAATGGACTTGCACTTGATGTCGAGTCTCAGGAAAACAATGCTGAGTGTCAGGAAAATAGTGCCGAGAGAGAACAAGAACATGCCATGCTACAAGACAATGTTGTCAAGTATCAGGAAGAGGTTGTCGAGCATTTAGAGGTTGAATCTGACAATCTTGTTGAGGAACTTGATGAAATAGAGGAGAAAAATGTTGAACCTATTTTGGCAAAATATGTAAGAAGACATCACAAGCCTGAATAGATAATTGGAGATAAAGACACTGGAATTCAGACCAAAAGCAAAACCAAGGATCCAACATGCTTACTATGTGTGTTTGAACCTAAGACAACTAAAGAGGCATTAGAAAATGAAGACTGGATACAAGTAATGAATAAAGAGATTGACAAGATTGAGAAGACTAAAACCTGGACTCTGGTGTCGAGACCTGCAGATAAGAATGTTATAGGAACAAAGTGGGTGTTTCGAAAAAAGTTCAATGAAAGAGGTGAAATCACTAGGAACAAAGCTAGGCTGGTATGCAAAGGCTACGGACAAGAAGAAGGAATAGATTATGGGGAGACATTTTCCCCTATAGCTAGATTGGAAGGAGTAAGAAATCTACTTGCATATGCTGCTTATAAAGATTTCAAGGTATATCAAATGGATGTCAAGTCTACATTTTTAAATGGTGTACTGGAAGAAGAAGTCTACATAGAATAGCCACAAGGTTTTATTGATCCAATAGAAGACACATGGTATGAAAACTGAACAAAGCATTGTATGGATTGAAACAAGCTCCCAGAGCATGGTATGAGAGGTTGCATAACTATCTGATGCATATTGAATTTTCAAGGACAAATGATACAAGCAATCTGTACTTGAAGGATGAAGAAGGAAAAGGTATTCTATTGGCCAAAATTTTTGTTGATGACATTATTTTTGGTGGACAAGATGCATTGTGTAAAAGTTTTTCAAAAGAAATGCAAACTGAATTTGAAATGAGTATGTTTGGTGAGATGAAATTCTTTGTTGGTTTACAAGTATATCAGATGAACAAAGGAATTTTCATTACACAGTCTAAGTATGTTAATGAAATACTGAAAACTTTTGGAATGGAAGATGCTAGACCAGTGGGAACTCCTATGGTTACTGGACAAAAGTTATCTAAGAATGATGATGCTGTAGAAGTTAACTAGACTTTGTACAGATCTATGATTGGAAAATTGCAGTATGTTGTACATAGTAGACCAAATATTGCACTAGTTATTGGGATTGTAGCAAGATTCTCTGCCAATCCTAAGGAAACACACATGATGGCGGTGAAAAGAATCATGAGATACTTGAAAGGAACTGTTGACTATGGGTTATATTACAAGAAGAATGACAAATTTGAACTTAGAGTATACACTGATGCTGATTGGGTAGGAAATGTAGATGATAGAAAGAACACTAGTGGTGGAGCTTTCTTTCTTAGACAAAGATTAGTCTCCTAGACAAGAAAGAAACAAAATTGCATTTCCCAATCTACTACTGAAGCCAAGTATGTTGCTGCTGCATTAAATTGTTCAAATTTAATATGGATAAAATAGTTGTTGATAGGCATGAAAGAAGAAATCACTGAACCTGTTGTTATTTTCTGTGACAACACAAGTGCCATCAATATTTCTAAGAATCCAGTGATGCACACTAAGACCAAGCATATAGCAATCAAGTATCACCATTTGAGGGAATTGGTACAAGATAAGGAAGTCCAAATGGAATATGTGAATACAAAAGAACAATTGGCAGACATATTCACTAAAGCTTTACCTAAAGAAGCTCACAAGTACTTGAGAAGTCAATTAGGGGTCCTTCCCCTAACTGAGGCTGACTAGCCAAGCTAGGAGCACTGCATCAAATATGCTACAACAGAAAAATTTACAAATTGATGTAGAAGATTGTCACACTTTAGGACTATCCTAGAGCTGTGAAGAAGAAGAAAAGACAATAAATTAGTCACAAGCAAGTTGACAGAGGGGGAAACACTGAGCTACACAAATATATCTATATCTGTTGAATGTAAGTTTTTGTTGCTACTTTGGCATTTTTGTCAAAGAGGGAGATTGAACTAAAATGATATTATAACACATGAACTAAAGAGTAGGGATGATGAACAAAAATGAAAGATCAGGATAGAGGAAGATCCAGATACTTCTGATGGTCATAGAAGTGAGATTTATAGATTTTGAATCAGAATGAAGCTAAGGATATTATAAATTTTCTTTGATGGATAGTTAATTTTTTGGATTGGTTGTTAATCCATGTGTTATTTAGGTGATATCATATGGTGTTGCCATTAATGCCAAAGAGGGAGATTGTTGGAAACTACAATTGAAGCAATTGTTGTATTGTCATTGATGTCAAACATTAATTGGTAAGACTGTTGCTACTTAGGAAAGTACTATATCTATTGTGAGAAGGGAAAGAAAGGATGGTAACAATAGCACCTAGGGAAAGGTTGAGTTATCTTGATACTGCAAAGTGTACTTGACTATGTTGTACAATGATGGGACAATGTATTGTTTATCTTAGTAAGATTGAGGACTAAAAGGCTTAACCGAGCAAAAATGAAGAAATCATGTTTAAGCCAAGTTATGTTAGTGTCGACCAAGTTAGTGTATGCCGAGAAAAAATTAAGTGTGGACCGAGTATCAGTTAATTCCCAATGAAGACATTATATGCTGAGGAAACAATTTTAGTAGTGACCAAGCATTTTACATGAAGACCGAGTGGATGATCACAGTATTGACTGAGCATCAACATTTTTATATTTGAAGAGAACTCAGATTTGGAGGTGACGTTGTTGAATTCTTGGATTATGTAAAATGTGTTGACTTTATTTATTGATTGTATCAAAGCATTTAATGCTTTGTAAAGTTTTATTGACTATATAAGAGAAAAGGCTGAAGGAGGAGTGTGGTGATTGCTTGAAGAAAAGTTTTGAGTAGATCAAAGATGGAAATGACAAAGTTTCAAAGTCAGTAAACCAGCATTTATGTATGGAATTGGATCTGATATTTGCAAAGTGAGTTGTATGTTTTTTAGATCAATACTACTGCTACTTTCTAACCATTGCACTAGTCAAAATCATTTTAACAGAGGTTGACCTAATAGTCATATGTTAAATCCTTTGAACAAGGTTGCATTCTAATGGAGTGTATGCAAGTCTTGTAACAAGGCTCACTTTTAATAGGGTGATTGAAATCCTTTAACCTGGTCACACCTGATAGTGTGTATTGTAACCTTTGATAGGGTTGGCTTTTAACTGAGCTCACTTCAGAAGAATGAAAATAATAGTAGCATGTTACAAAGTGGTTTTTCCCATATTGGGTTTCCACTATAAATCCCAGCGTCAATACTTGTGTGAATGTTTTGGTTTGAACATTTATGTGTTTTACAAGTTAGTTACAACTGGGTAGTGGACTACAGTGTTAGATGTTTCTATTATTGAATCAGTGATGACCAAGTTTGTTTTGGTTGCTTGATCTAATTTAAGGAAAAGTTTTTGAAGTTATTTTATACATCAGGACCTGAGAACAACTGATTCACCCCCCCTCTCTATTGTTCTAAATCATATTAACAATTGAATGTAGGAAACCTAAATTTATTGAGAATAATGATGGTAGTAGAATGTTTAGGAATACTAACAATGCAGATAAGAAACCTATTGAAGATATGAATAGAAGAAGTGGAGTAGTATGTTATAGATGCAACAAGGTTGGACACATTGCTAGAAACTACAGATCACAAATCAATCAACCTGGACCAAGATATAAAAATAATGGAATTGTTTGTCAGATATGCAACAAGATTGGACATACAGAAAAGTTTTGCAGAATGAACAATGGAGTTTTTCATCCTAACCCTAACCCTAGAAATCATGAAAGAAGAAATGAAGATGCAGGTAACAGACAGAAAGGTTGCTATAGCAATACAAAAGAAGTGAAGTTTGTTAAAAGCATAGATCAAGGAGACATATTGAACATTGAAGGTAATCAGAAAGGTGATGTATGAAGTGGTAAGAATGAATCCTTACCTAACCTATCTCAAAGTACTTAATTTATGTAAATTATAGTAGATTAGGAACTTAGATTAGTGTAGAAGTAGATTTATGATGAATTAAGTCTTGCATAGTTAATGGAAGGTAGTTTATGATATTCTAATGCTATGGTTAAGAGTGAAAAGAAAAATATTATGTTTTGCAAGATCGCAAGAAGTTTTAAGTTTTGTAGGATAGCTCAAGAAACAACTTTTTGGAAAGAAGCGGAAAAAGAATTGAATGCGATGTCAGACCTAAGTGAGATTGAAGTAATAAAAGATTATGATTGGTGTTATTTGATGATCAAATAAAATACAAGTGTTTAGGAGATCAAAGAGTAGTGATTGGAAGCTTTTTGCAACAATTTGGTGAAGGATTTGAGCGCTGAATCTCCGTAAGCCCTAAAATGATGAAATCGAGGTATTTTACTTGACAGATATGTGAATCAGTAAAAGGAATTTGAAGTAATCATGGATGTATCTTTAATTCACAATGTTAGAGATAAAAATAGACCTAGAATGAAGAGGGAACTAGTTGAACCTCTAGAAGAAGACCCTAAGTTAGCTTTATCATCCATACCAGATGGAGTTTTTCATTTAGAGAATGTAAGAAGTTATCTAGGATGCAAGTTATAAACCATCAATGATAGTGATTTTACAAATGAGTATGAGAAGATTTACAACCAAGACATGTCATTGAAGGAAGAATATGATCATTTGAAAGAGAATGAGATTGTTAAGTATGCATTGCAGTATGAGTTTGATAATGAAGAATGCACTAAGATAATCCTTAGCAAAATTCATAATGGGAAGTTTTGGCTAGAAGATAGAGTAATAGACATTACAACTGATTTGATTCATGAAGTCACTAGACTGTCTAAAATTGGAGCTATTCCTTTAAATGAGAAGAACATGAGAAAAATAGTCATTGATAACACTAATTCATCCTATAATGGTAGAGGAATTGTAATTAGTAAGATCCAACAACATGATGTTAGATACTTATGCAAATTCCTAAAAACCAAGTTTTGTGCAAATTCAAGAGAGGATGACATGGTAGCTAGAATAGTACACGTAGCTTATTTGATATGTGTTGACAAAGTCCCAGTTGATATGTGTGAAATTCTAAGAATTCAATTGTTTGAGAACTTGGAGAAGATTAAGAAGACAAAGTATGCACAATTTAGATTTTCATCTTTGATCACTTACATGTTTTTTCATCTTTTGAGGAGATTTCCTTACAACATAGGAAATGATTGGAATGATGGAAAAAATACAATGGAATGGATTAATGTAGTATATAGAAAGCATGTTATTGACAGTGTTAATGAGAGTGTAGTACTTGTTATTAAGACATATTGTGTCTAGCAGATCAAGGATTCCACAGTCTCTTGTGGAGAAATACAAGAATGAAATATGTTTTATGGTTGACACTGACTTTACATACATTGAAGTAGTTGAACCTAGAATTGAGTTCATAGACCCTCTTGGCTATGAAATATCTAAAAAAGAGATAGAAGAATATGTGAACAAGCTACTTAAGTGTAAGGTTGACACCCACAGTAAAAGATTTGGAACTTTTGAAGAAAATTTCAACTCCGAAAAGGCTATACTTGAGGAGAAACAGTCTAAGAAAAGAGTTGAGAGCACTATTAAGAAAATATTGAAGGATACGGGAATGACAGAGAGAGAATTCTTAGTGGCAAAGTAGATCACAGCAACAATTAGAGATATTGGACAAAAAGAGATTTTGTTTGTACCTCCCTTATCATCTAGTGTAGTACCAGTCAAGGTGAAAGTAGAGGAAATTGAGAAGGAAAAAGTAGTGAGTAAACCTACTAGATATACCTCCTCCACACCAAGCAAGAGAGTGAAATAAATTGCTACTAGACTTGGTAAGAGGTAGAAAACTTTGGTGCCACTAGTACCTAGGAAAATTGCAGAAGTTAAAGATGATGACACTTCTGTGAAGAAGAAAGCATGGAAACCTAGAGTTGAGAGAGTGAATGAAGAAATCATAAAAGATGGAGACTTCACTAAAATGAATAAATACTATGACCTTTATGAATATTATGAAAAATTGAATCTCAAAAATGGAGTGGTCAAGCATTTGATTCTAGATAATAAGAAGTTTGACACTATTCAAGGAAAGATACCTAATGAATTATTGAAGAAACTTGCTAATAGGAAGATGAGAGCACAAGAAGAAGAAAAAACTATCAAAGAGAATCTTGTGGAGAAACTATGTGATGTAAGAGATGATGATCATCTTAAACAAATTCTGAAGCCCCTTAGCACCCATTTAAGGACAAAAATGAGAACCATTCATATCATGGCTAGACAATATGAACAAGTGAATGTTGAGATTGAAAAAGCAATAATTAAAGTTATGGTAGAAATTGTTGGAGAGACATCAGTTGCAGCAGAGCAAGCAGAAGGAGTAGAATAGGAGGATATTCCCTCTCCACCGACTATTAACATTGAAGAAGAATATATGAATGTTGAAGGTACAAGGATCACCTTGGATACTAATGATAATGTATTCAAGAATCTAGAGAACATTGTTGACAATTCAACTCTTGATGAACCAGATAGAACTACAGAAGTAGAGTAGACCCAATTTACTATTGAAGAACCCAAAGTATCAAAAGTACAAGCATATGTACCCTCTATAGAAGAAATTAGTCTTACTCCTAAGATTGGAATGAAGAAGCAATCTGGATCTTTGTTTGAGGATTTGGGAAAAGAAGTGGATGATGATGATCAAGTGGAATTGATCACATCTTTGAACAGAATCATTGGGAAGAATAAGAAAGTTAAAAGTCTAGAAGGATGTCTGAAGGACCTAACTGAAAAGCTACAGAGTATTGTAACCACATAGATTGTAGAAGCAGACCCTATGGACAAGGAAAAGAAAGTAATGAGTACTTTTGATGATGAGTTCACTAACCTAGCTGATATTGCAAAAGTGAAAGCATAGGTAGACTATGAGGCTAGAATGCTATTGAACATCAGTCAGTACATCCACAATGATATCAATACTCTTGATACCTATATCAAAGATTTGAGGAAACATTTGGAAATAGAAAAAGCTTTGTACATATAGTGTACAAAATCAGAGACTTTGACAATTGAGGAAGATCATAAGATTAAATTGAAGGAAGCAGAGATTCTAAATGAAACAAACCTTCTATCTAACCCTAATGTGAAGGTTAGTGATGTTGAGAAGAAAGTTAGGAAACTTTTTGATGAAATCAAAATTATACAAGATGAGAAAGACAAGAAGTTAAGAAGATTTAGTCTTTTGAGAGAGCATGTTTTTATGAAGTTAAGTGTTGTTGAAGAATAGTTAGAAGATTGTCTTATAGCTACGACATCTTTTCAGAAATTCAACTTTGGAAACCTCCAAGCATGTCAAATAGCATCTTATGCACTAAGCACACTACTCAATGTGGTTGATTCCATTAAGAAATCATGGGAAAAGGAGATAGAAAATTGTTGGATACAATTGTCTGAAGGACATTGTTGGATTAGCTATGTGTTGTCTTTGATGTCACAAAAATGTTATATCAATTATCATTCTTAGTGTCTACCGAGTTCAGCCGGTTAGCTAAGCGGTTCTCAGTGTCTACCGAACTCAGTCGGTTAGCTAGGTAGTTTTTAGTGTCTACCGAGATCTCTCGGGTGTCAAAAGGAAACATGATAGGGAAATAGTGTTAACCAAGCCTCCTCGATTATCGAAGGAAAATTAGTGGTTACTGAGCTCTCTCATTCTCGAAAGGATGTTGCAAAATTCACTATGGTTACTGAGCTCACTCGGTCACCGAAGGAAATCTTTTCAGGATTAATGTTTACCGAGCAAGGTCAGCCCTTCAAAGGATTTTTTTGTTACATCCAAGCCGACTGTCATAATAATTATTAGTGCCAACTTGACAATCTAAATGTTAATTAGAATGGCATATATATATAGAAGGTCAAGTGATGAATAAAATATACACGGCATGAAGAAATCATTTTGAAGAAAGGTATGTGCGAATTTTGAAGGATGGTTAGATATCCTTGAGGAGCAGCAAAGATTTATTTGATCAGTAAGGATCTAGTGAAGCAAAACAGAGATCTATATTCAACAATTCAGTTGCAGGTCATTTCATTGTTACTCTCTTACAATTGTAGCAGTGATATCAAAATCTCTTAACCGAGTTGGTTTAACAACCATTTTGTAAATCCTCTAACAAGGTGACAGTTCTATTGAATTGTTTCAAGACCTCTTACAAGGCCACTCCTAGCAAGGTGATTAAATCCTCTAACAAGGTCACACCTAACAGTGTGTTTTGTAACCTTTTACAGGGTTAACTTCTAACCGGGCATCACTTCAGAAGAGTGAAAAATAGTAACTAGTTACATTGGTGGTTTTTCCCATATTGGGTTTCCAAGGTAAATCTAGTGTCTCTTGTGTTCATTTTATTTTCTTTATTCATGTAAGTTAATCAGTGATGAATGCTTAAGAACAGTTTAATTATTACACACTTCAAGGATCAAGTTTCAACATTTCTCTATATATTTACCGAGTGGCACAGTAAATAATTTGTTAAGATATTTAAGGGATCAGTGGTAATATTTTTGTGGTTAACTGATTCACCCCTCCTCTCAGTTACTGCATCTATATTTCCAACAATTGGTATCAGAGCTTTTGGTGCTTGCAGGAAGGGTTTCAAGGACCTAAGCTAAAGATCAGGATGTCTTACAAAAGAGAAATTCCAAGGCTTAACAAAAATAACTTTTCAGCATAGCAAGGTCTCATGAGACTTCATTTGGCTTCCATTGGTGATTTAGGATGCAAATATATTGATCAAGAATATACAATTCCTACTGGCACATTAACTATTGAAGACATTGCAGAGAAGAAGAACCATAACACTATGATGATAGGCATTGCATCAACTCTTAGCTATGAAGAATTTGATGAAATCAAAGACTGCACAACTACTCATGAAATGTGGAACAAGCTGAAGAAAATCTATGGCGATGATGACAATGTGAAGAGAGCCAAAGAAGAAAGCCTAAGAGGATAGTTTGATCAGATGAAAATGAGAGAAGAAGAAAACATTGCAAAATATGTTGAAAGGATCAAGACAAGTGTTAGTGCAATCAGAGCTTCTGGAGGAAAAATTGATGATAAAAATGTTATAAGTAAGGTTCTTAGAACATTACTTCCTATTTATGCAATAAGAGTTTCTGCTATTCAAGAAAGAAGATGTGAAGAAAATCACAATATAACTTTGGATGCCTTAGTTGGAAGATTGATAGCCTTTGAACTAGATAACTATGACAACTATGTTCCAACTTCTAAAAATATTGAATCAGCTTTTGAGGCCAAAATTTCACTCAAGAAAGGGAAGAAAATCCAATCAGAAAGTGAAGAAGAATCAGAGGAAAGTTCTGATAGAGATCTTGAAGTTATTGAAGCATTACTTGCAAAGAAGTATTCAAGAGGTAGAGGAAAATACAAAGGTAAAACTCCCTTAATCTATTTTTCATGTGAAGAAATTGGTCATGTTGCAGCTAGGTGCCCAAACAAGCAAAGCAACGATGAAAAGAAAAGTTACAAGTACAATGGCAAGAAGAATTTCAAATCATTCAAGGATAAAGGTAAGAAAACATTTTTTTTAGCTAAAGATTCAGATGATAGTGAAGAAGAAATTGTTTTCATTGCTGTAAAAGATGAATCTGATAATGATGAAGATGAGATGGCACTTATCTCTCATATAAGAAAGAATGATACATGGATTATAGACAGTGGATGTTCACATCATATGACTGGTGACAGGACTAAGTTTGAACACTTTGAAAACTTTGATGGTGGTAATGTAAGGTTTGGAAACAATGAACCTTGTTGTATAAAAGGAAAGGGATGAATTTCATTAACCAAAAAACTTATATGTGATAATGCATATTGGGTTGAAGGACTAAATCATAATCTTCTAAGTGTAGCACAACTAATTAACATTGGATTCAAAGTTGAATTCATGAATGGAAAAGCAAGACTGCTGGATGACAAAGGAAAACTAATAGGATCAGGAAAACAAACCAAAGGTAACCTATTTTATCTTGATCTTGGTGTATACTCATGTTTTATTGCTCAAATTGAAGAAAGTTGGTTATGGCACAAAAGGTTATGTCATGTAAATTTTGACAACATGATGAAAATAAGAAAATCCAAGAAAGTAAGAGGTATTCCTACTTTGAAGAAACCTAATGTTGGTCTATGCAAGAATTGTCAAATTGGTAAAATGGGAAAGTCTATTTTTAAAAGTAAAAAATATCAGTTTGAAGATATTTTGGAAATTGTGCATACTGTCTTATGTGGACCTATTGGAATTGAGAGCTATACCGGAGAAAAATTCTTTATTCTCTTTGTTGATGATTACTCTAGAATGATGACTGTTATGTATTTAAGAGAAAAGTCAGAAGCATTTGAGAAGTTCAAATGGTATTTAGCAAGAGTAGAAAAGGAACCAAAAAAAAGAATAAAATGCTTGAGATCAGATAGAGGTGGTGAATTCATCTCCCATGAATTCAATAATTTTTGCATTGAAAGAGGAATCAAAAGACAGGTATTAGCCCTGAGAACTCCTGCGCAGAATGGAATAGCCAAAAGAAGGAACATATCTATCATGGACTTTGCAAGGACTCTAATGATTGAAAATAACATTGGTATGAAATAATGGAAGGAAGCTATCAACACTGCAGTTCATACCTTGAACTGAGTACAATTGAGAAAAGACAAATTCAAGACTCCGTATGAGCTATGGTATGGCTACAAACCAAATGTAAGTTACGTAAAAGTATTTGGTAGTAAATGTGACATCTTAAAAGAATCTAGAAAAGGAAAATTTGATGTAAAAAGTGATGAAGGAATATTTTTGGGATATTCTTGCAAAAGTAAGGCATATAGATGTCTAAATTTGTCTACTCACAAAATCATAGAAAGTGCACATGTGAGAATTGATGAGTTTGTAGAAAAGACTGAAGAAGAAAGAAAAAAGGAACCAGAAGATTACAAAAAATTTGTTACATCAAACCTGATACATTGCCAGACACATCTGTCAATAAGGAAACTACATCTACTGAGCCCAGTACAGTAATCGAGTCACAAGAAGAAGTTCAGACTGAGTCACAAAGTACTGATTCTCAGTCTGAAGCTATCGAGCAAGTATCTACTGAGCCCGAGCAACCTGAACCTGAAGATGAAGAAGATGACAATGTAACTCATTCAGGAAGCAAGGAACCTATATTGGCCAAGTATGTCAGAAAGCATCATAAACCAGATCAGATTATTGGAAACAAATCAGATGGTACTATGAAAAGAAGTAAACTAAAAGGTGCATGTTTATTTGCTGATTTTGAACCTAAAAATTTCAAAGATGCATTGGAAAATGAAAGTTGGATTGAGGCTATGAATGAAGAAATAGAGCAAATAGAGAAAAATAAGACATGGACTCTTGTACCTAGGCCTAAAGATAAAAATGTAATTGGGACAAAATGGGTATTCATAAATAAGCTGAATGAAGATGGTTAAGTATCAAGAAACAAAGCAAGATTGGTATGTAAAGGATATTCTCAAGAAGAAGGAATAGATTATGGAGAGACTTTTTCTCCTGTTGCAAGATTAGAAGGTGTGAGGACTTTACTTGCATATGCAGCACATAAAGGATTTAAGGTATATCAGATGGATCTAAAATCTGCATTTCTCAATGGTATTCTTGAGGAAGAAGTCTACATTGAGCAACCTGAAGGTTTTATTGATCTAGACAAAACGGATATGGTCTAAAAATTACACAAAGCATTGTATGGTCTGAAACAAGCTCCTAGAGCATGGTATGAAAGATTACATAACTATCTTACTTAGATTGATTTCAGAAGAACTAATGACAATAGTAATTTATACATCAAAGAAGGATCAGATAACAAAATTATTTTGGCAGAAATATTTGTGGATGATACTTTGTTTACAGGAAATGATGATCAGTGCAAGGAATTTTCAGAGCATATGAACAAAGAATTTGAAATGTCTATGTTTGGTCAGATAAAATTTTTTCTTGGACTTCAGATTCAGTAGAACAAAAATGATATCTACATTACACAGTCTAAATATATCAGGGAAATACTTAAGAAATTTGGTATGGAAGATTCAAAACCAGTTGGTACACCCATGTGTACTGGACTGAAGCTTACCAAAGATGATGATTCAAAAGAAGTAGATCAGACCTTATACAGATCAATGATTAGAAAATTACAGTATGTAGTACACACAAGGCCTGATATTGCCTTAGCAGTTGGTATAGTGGCAAGATTCTTGGCTAAACCTAGAGAAAATCACATGATGGAAATCAAAAGAATCTTGAGGTATTTAAGGGGAACTGAAGATTATGGCTTGTGGTATAAATTTGGAGGCAATCTGGATTTAAAAGTGTTTATTGATGCTGATTAGGCAGGAAACATTGATGACAGAAAGAGTACAAATGGTGGAGCATTCTTTCTTGGTAAGAGGTTAGTATCTTGGACTAGTAAAAAACAAAACTGCACATCCCAATCCATAGCAGAAGTAGAATATGTTGCTGCAGTAGTAAACTGCTCAAATATTGTATGGTTTAAATAGCTTTTGGAAGGCATGAAGGTTGAGATCAAAGAACCAGTTGTTATGTTTTGTGATAATACAAGTGCAATAAATATTTCAAAGAATCCAGTAATGCTTTCCAAAACCAAGCACATTGCAATAAAATATCACTTTGTCAGAAAATTGGTGTAGGACAAGGAAATCAGATTGGAATATATTCATACAAAAGAACAAATTGTAGATATCTTCACCAAGCCACTACCTAAGGATGCATTCTTGTATCTAAGAGGCAAGTTAGGGGTCACTCCCCTGTCTGAGGTTCACTAAATAAAGTTTTAGTGATGCATCAACCAGAACATGATGAAGATCAATCAGTTGATGTAGCATAGTCAGGGAATCATTGCATATGAATTAGTACATAAGGTACATTGATTTTTACCAAAACTTTGTAAGTTGCCTTTGGCATGTGTTGTCAAAGAGGGAGAGTTTGCTGTCATTTCAAGAAATTTCTAAGAAGAATAATTTGAGAATTTAAGAGGGAGAGTTCTTAGTAAAAATAAAAATAAAAATTTTAAGGTGATGGGAATCAGAATGAAGCTAAGGATATGTTTCTTACTCTAGGTTTCTCTATGAAATTTCATTGTGCTATGACATGTTGTGTTGCCATCAATGCAAAAGAGGGAGATTGTTGGATACAATTGTTTGAAGGACATTGTTGGATTAGCTATGTGTTGTCTTTGATGTCACACAAATGTCATATCAATTATCATTCACAGTGTATACCAAGTTCAGTCGGTCAGCTAAGTGGTTCTCAGTGTCTACCGAGCTCAATCGGTTAGCTAGGAAGTTTTTAGTTTCTACCAAGATCTCTCAGGTGTCAAAAGGAAACATGATAGGGAAACAGTGTTAACCGAGCCTCCTTGATTATCGAAGGAAAATTAGTGGTTACCGAGATCACTCGGTCTTAGAAGGATGTTGCAGAATTCACTATGGTTACCGAGTTCACTCGGTCACCGAAGGAAATCTTTTCAGGATTAATGTTTACCAAGCAAGGTCGGCCCTTCAAAGGATTTTGTTGTTACATCCAAGCTGACTATTATAATAATTATTAGTGCCGACTTGACAATCTAAATGTTAATTAGAATGGCATATATATATAGAAGGTCAAGTGGTGAATAAAATATACACAACATGCAGAAATCATTTTGAAGAAAGGTATGTGCAAATTTTGAAGGATGGTTAGATATCCTTGGGGAGAAGTAAAGATTTATTTGATCAGTAAGGATCTAGTGAAGCAAAACATAGATCTATATTCAGCAATTCAGTTGCAGGTCATTTCATTGTTACTCTCTTACAATTGTAGCAGTGATATCAAAATCTCTTAATTGAGTTTTTTTAACAACCATTTTGTAAATCCTCTAACAAGGTGACAGTTCTATTGAATTGTTTGAAGACCTCTTACAAGGCCACTCCTAGTAGGGTGATTAAATCCTCTAACAAGGTCACACCTAACAGTGTGTTTTGTAACCTTTTACCGGGTTGGCTTCTAACCGGGCATCACTTCAGAAGAGTGAAAAATAGTAACTAGTTACATTGGTAGTTTTTCCCATATTGGGTTTCCATGATAAATCTGGTGTCTCTTGTGTTCATGTTATTTTCTATATTCATGTAAGTTAATCAGTGATGAATGCTTAAGAACAATTTAATTATTACACACTTCAAGGATCAAGTTTCAACATTTCTCTATATATTTACCGAGTGGCATAGTAAATAATTTTTTAAGATATTTAAGGGATCAGTGGTAATATTTTTGTGGTTAACTGATTCACCCCCCCTCTCAGTTACTACATCTATATTTCCAACAATTGGTATCAGAGCTTTTGGTGCTTACAAGAAGGGTTTCAAGGACCTAAGCTAAAGATCAGGATGTCTTACAAAAGAGAAATTCCAAGGCTTAACAGAAATAACTTTTTAGCATGGCAAGGTCTCATGAGACTTCATCTAGTTTCCATTGGTGATTCAGGATGCAAATATATTGATCAAGAATATACAATTCCTACTGGCACATTAACTGTTGAAGACATTGTAGAGAAGAAGAACAATAACACTATGATGATAGACATTGCATCAACTCTTAGCTATGAAGAATTTGATGAAATCAAAGACTGGACAACTGCTCATGAAATGTGGAACAAGCTAAAGAAAATCTATGGTGATGATGACAATGTGAAGAGAGCCAAAGAAGAAAGCCTAAGAGGACAGTTTGATCAGATGAAAATGAGAGAAGAAGAAAACATTGCAAAATATGTTGAAAGGATCAAGACAAGTGTTAGTGCAATCAGAGCTTCTGGAGGAAAAATTGATGATGAAACTGTTATAAGTAAGGATCTTAGAACATTACTTCCTATTTATGCAATAAGAGTTTCTGCTATTCAAGAAAGAAGATGTGAAGAAAATCACAATATAACTTTGGATGCCTTAGTTGGAAGATTGACAGCCTTTGAACTAGATAACTATGACAACTATGTTCCAACTTCTAAAAATATTGAATCAGCTTTTGAGGCCAAAATTTCACTCAAGAAAGGGAAGAAAATCCAATTAGAAAGTGAAGAAGAATCAGAGGAAAGTTCTGATAGAGATCTTGAAGTTATTGAAGCATTACTTGCAAAGAAGTATTCAAGAGGTAGAGGAAAATACAAAGGTAAAACTCCCTTAATCTATTTTTCATGTGAAGAAATTGGTCATATTGCAGCTAGGTGCCCAAACAAGCAAAGCAACGATGAAAAGAAAAGTTACAAGTACAATGGCAAGAAGAATTTCAAATCATTTAAGGATAAAGGTAAGAAAACATGTTTTTAAGCTAAAGATTCAGATGATAGTGAAGAAGAAATTATTTTCATTGCTGTAAAAGATGAATCTGATAATGATGAAGATGAGATGGCACTTATCTCTCATATAAGCAAGAATGATACATGGATTATAGACAGTGGATTTTCACATCATATGACTGGTGATAGGACTAAGTTTGAACACTTTGAAAACTTTGATGGTGGTAATGTAAGGTTTGGAAACAATGAACCTTGTTGTATAAAAGGAAAGGGATGAATTTCATTAACCAAAGAACTTATATGTGATAATGCATATTGGGTTGAAGGACTAAAGCATAATCTTCTAAGTGTAGCACAACTAATTAACATTGGATTCAAAGTTGAATTCATGAATGGCAAAGCAAGACTGTTGGATGACAAAGGAAAACTGATAGGATCAGGAAAACAAACCAAAGGTAACCTATTTTATCTTGATCTTGGTGTATACTCATGTTTTATTGCTCAAATTGAATAAAGTTGGTTATGGCACAAAAGGTTATGTCATGTAAATTTTGACAACATGATGAAAATAAGAAAATTCAAGAAAGTAAGAGGTATTCCTACTTTGAAGAAACCTGATGTTGGTCTATGCAAGAATTTTCAAATTGGTAAAATGGGAAAGTCTATTTTTAAAAGTAAAAACTATCAGTCTGAAGATATTTTGGAAATTGTGCATACTGATTTATGTGGACCTAGTGGAATTGAGAGCTATACCGGAGAAAAATTCTTTATTCTCTTTGTTGATGATTACTCTAGAATGATGACTGTTATGTATTTAAGAGAAAAGTCAGAAGAATTTGAGAAGTTCAAATGGTATTTAGCAAGAGTAGAAAAGGAAATAAAAAAAAGAATAAAATGATTGAGATCAGACAGAGGTGATGAATTCATCTCCCATGAATTCAATAATTTTTGCATTGAAAGAGGAATCAAAAGATAGGTATCAGCCCTGAGAACTCCTGAGAAGAATGGAATAGTCAAAAGAAGGAACAGATCTATCATGGACTGTGCAAGGACTCTAATGATTGAAAATAACATTGCTATGAAATACTGGAAGGAAGCTATCAACACTGTAGTTCATACCTTGAACCGAGTATAGTTGAGGAAATACACATTCAAGACTCTGTATGAAAAGATACATGAATGCAAAATGAGATTATGATGCAGGATGAATCTATGTGAAGGATTAAAAGTACAAGATTAATCTATATGATGCAGGATGTTTCTAGATACTAGATGGGGGATTTGGGGAGCTTTGTGTGTAAATGTGGAGAGCACAACCTAATTTGATATAGCAACATTAGAGACCTGCCAAGGTTTCTAAGAACACAAGGCCTTGTTGCCAGTGTTGCATATGACTAACATGAAAAAGACATGCAAGGTTTCCCTAGCATCACCCATGAACCCAAGAGGAAGCATGGTAGAAACAATACTGGAGAAACCACAAACAAAAGACATTTCCCAAGTGTACCATGTAACCCAGAAGGGCACACGTGAACCTTGAAAGGGTCATGTCCGAATGACTCATAGGTAGAAGAAAAAGAACAAAAAGACCTTACCTTAGTGTGTCCTCACTCGCAACACACTAGGATATAAAGGATCATGGAAAATTTAAGGAGAGAAACAATGAGAAGTCGTAAAAGATAAAAAAAACCAAAGGACGAAAATCAAAGATTCAAATGATAACTCCAAAAGACATCCTTTTCCAAGGAGAGAGATAGATTTTATTGATGGGGGAAAGATTTGGTCTTAACATGAGGAAGGATACATCGACACAGACCTGGTTTGATTGGTGGAAGATTAGGTCAAACAAGAGGAAGGATACATCCTCAAGGACATGCTGATGAGGAGAATGTTGTGTTGGTGTTGGAAAATGATGGATCAAGGATAATCGCTATGATCAAGGATAGTCAAGAAGAGATATTGCTGAACTACAAGGCTGGATGGGACAAGTTATTTGATCAATTATTATGGTTGGACTATCGAGGATATGTTCAATAGGACGGGGAGAGATGGACAATGGATGGGGATAGATTTACAACATATATGTACAAAAGCTCAGGGATTTGGAATAGGAAGATCTCGCTATACATGATAGGTACAAGATATGTACAAGATGGTGATAGGATCTTATTTCTACATTATATAGACTTGAGGATAGAACACCTTGGGATTGATGGGCTGGTGGTGGGGATGGGGATTGGATAAAGAGGACTAGGATTTTTGAGGGGGGGGATGGGAGTTTGATAGATAATGACTTAGTCCACTATGTATGGCACCTTTTTCTAGGTTTTCACCAACATAGTAGTCTAAGGAACTTGAATTGCCATGTTTTCACCATTGGATGATTATTCTTTTCTTTTCTTTTTTGTGTTTTTGATTTTTTTTGTATTTTTATGGATTTTCTAATTATTATGGATTTTTTGAATATGTAGGATTTGGTTCAAGCATAGAACCTATTTAGATGTATGATTTTGATAGGATCATTCAAGGGCTCACCTTTTGGTGTTGATAATTGATAGGCTCTAGAGCCAAAGCATGTTATGACAACATAGGGCCCCAACCAAGTAGGCTCAAACTTGGCCTTTTTCTCTTGGTGTGCTTGTATTTCTGATTTTCCTTTAGGACCATATCACCCACTTGGAATTTTCTAGGATGGAATTTCTTGTTATAACTCCCTTTGAATTGATTCTGGTATGAAACTAGGTGATCATATGCTTGTTGTCTCTTTTTATCTAATAGGTCTAGTTGTGTGAGGCGTGACAAATGATGGTCTTCATCTGTGGTGTAGCTCTTCATGGATACATGCAATGATGGTAGATTGACCTTGATGGGTAGAACAAATTTGATACCATATACAAGGGAATGTGGGGTGGTTCATGTGGGAGTGAAATAAGAAGTATGATAGGCCCAAAGGGTGGGATTTATTTGGAGGTGCCAATCATGACCATAATCATTAACAACCTTCTTGAGGATTTTGAGGATGGTTTTGTTGGTTGCCTCAACTTGGATGTTTCCTTGGAGGAAGTATGGAGTGGAGAAATGATGATGTATGTGGAGTCTGGCACATAGATCATCCACATGCTGGTTTTCAAAAGGTGTGTTGTGATATGTGAATATGGTAGATGGTATGCCAAAGCAACAAATGATATGGTATAAGATGAACTTGGATATTTGGATGCCAGTAGTGAGGATGACTGGAATTACTTCAACCCACTTTGTGAAGTACTCTGTGGCTATTATGATGTATTTATGTCCATCTAAGGAAAGTGGAGTGATTAACCCAATGAGGTTGAAGCCCCAACATGAAAATGGCCAAGGTGGTGCAATGGATTGCAAGTCTTGAGCTGGTGCATGAATCAAATTTGCATGCTGCTGACATGCTGGACATTTCTTGACAAATTTACAAGCATCATGTTCCATTTTAGGCTAATAGTACCCAAATTGAAGAAAATTCTTTTCTAGGACCATGCAAGTCATGTGGGCATTGCAAATTCTAGTGTGAACCTCTTTTAAAGCTAGGACAACCTCATTTGAATCTAAACACCTAGAGAGGATGTTATGATATACTCGACGATAAAGGGTGTTGGCTACAAGAGTGTAGTAGGAAGCTTTGTGAATTAGGTTTTAGCATCGAGTCTTGGTGAGATGGGGAGATATGATACCATATTTAAGATATCCAAGGATATCGTGGTACCATGGGGATTGGGGACCAACCAAGACACACACCATTTCTGAATCAGTGTTCTCATAAGTAGGCATGTGTAGCTACTCGAATAAGAATTCATACTATGATGAGTCATGAGGGATTTCCAATAAGGATCCAATGGTTTCCATTACATCGGCTACTTTGTTTTGAAGCCTTGGTATCTATGTGAACTGTAGATTTAGGAAATCCTCTTTCAGTCTATTCACCAGTTCCTTATAGGGTAGCAGCTTGTCATCTTTTTTTTGAAATTCATCTAGGACTTTCTTTATTATTAGCTATGAATCTCCAAACACTTGCAGTTCTATTATGTTCCATTGGACAACTATTTTGAGGCTTGAGATGAGTGCCTCATATTCTAAAATCTTATTAGTTGTACATGGGAATCCCAATTTGAATGATTTTGGAATATAGTCACCTTGAGGTGTGATGAATTGGATTCCTGCCCCTAATCCATGCGATGTGTAGGAGCCATCAAAGTATAGATTCCATATTGGCTATTCTTTGATCATGCATAGGTGCTCATCAGGGAATTCCATGATTAGTGGATATGCATCCACTAGAGGTGCTTCTGCTAGCTGATTGAAAATTACTTGCACTTTGATTTCTTTCTGGTCTATGTACTAGATGTCAAACTTGCTTAGTAGCATGACCCATTTTTCGATATGGCTTGTGAGAGTTGTCCTTGATAAGAAATACTTGAGTGGGTCAACCATTGAGATGAGCTTGATTGTGTGTCTAAGCATGTAATGTCTAATATTTTGGGTGGAGAAGACCACTGCAAGGCATGCTTTCTCGATTCATGAATAATTGAGCTCATAGCCAACAATATTTTGATTGATATAGTAAATGGCTCTCTCTTTATTGTTGTTGTCATGTTGTGCTAAGAGTGCCCCTAGTGCTGTAGTGGTTGCCGAGATGTAGAGTATGAGAGGGCATCTAGAAACTGGTGGTACAAGGATGTGAGAGTTAGATAGATATTATTTGACCTTCTCAAAGATTCTTTGACAAATAGAATCCCAATTGAATCTTATGTCTTGTAGAGCAGATGTGTGAAAGATTGGCACTTATCTGCCAATTGTGATATAAATCGACACACTAATTGGAAATTTCCTTGTAGGCTCCTGACTCCCTAAGATTCTTGAGTGGTCTAGGAGGAGGCATTTCCGTGATGGCTTTGACCTCTTTGGAGTCAATCTCTATGCCATGTCATGATACTATGAAGCCTAGACACTTTCAAGATGTTACACTAGAGACACATTTCTTTGGATTCAACTTCAACCCATAATAATGCAGATGATCGAACATGCTTTCAAGGATGTCTGGGTGCTCACCTTGTGTCTTAGATTTTGAAATAATATCGTCCACATAGTCTTCTAGGATTTTATGTATCATATCATGGAAGATGGTTATCATTTCCTCTTGATAGGTGGCTCTTGCATTCTTTAGCCCAAATGGCATCATGTTGTAGTAGTAGGTACCCCATGGTGTGGTGAACACTATTTTATGTTGATCTTCTTTTGCTATTCTGATTTGATTGTACCCAAAGAATCCATCCATGAGTGACAACATTTCATGGCCTACTGGAAGGTCTATGATTATGTTAATGTTGGATAGTAGGAAATCATCTTTGGGACATGCTTTATTTAAGTCCCCAAAGTCTGTATAGATTTGTATCTCTCCTGAAGGTTTGGTGACATGCACCACGTTGGAGATCCACTCAGAATAATTAATGGCTCTTATGATCTTGGCTTGTAAGATCTTTTCAAGTTCTTCTTTTACCAATAGAGATACCTTAGGATGTATTTTGCATAGCTTTTTCTTTACTAGCTTGGCATTATGATCCACTACATGATTGTGCACAATAAGATTTGGATCAAGTCCTAGCATATGTTTATATGACAATGAAAAGTTGGTGGTGGCTTCTTGGAGAAGTGCTATGAGAGAAATTTCTTCACCCTTTGTTAGAGATGCTATAATGTAGGTGATTCTTGGGTGTTCTTCAATGCCCAAGTTGGCTAGCTTGGTTTCCTCGATGATGATAGGTGACTACTCGGGTCTATAATCCTAGATGGGAGGAAGAGGAAAGTTTCCATCTTCTAGTGCCTCAGAGAGGTTCTCACCAAAAGATACGCCCTTTATTTTCTCTTTTTTAGAGTTGGAGTGCACCTAAGAGGGGTTTTCACATAAGGACTCATTCTTTTCTTTTTCTATTTTAATTTTGTGGCTAAAGCTTGCCTCTTCCCCAAAATATCCTTTAGTATCGAGCTTAAAGACATGGATTGATTCCTGATGTTGTTCCTGATTGTCAGTATGATGTTCCCATCAATTTTAGGAGTGCTTCTATTCTTTGGAATTCATCAATATGTGTGATGCTTGGTTGGTCCCAGTCTATGAGTTTGGGATGGATGAGGAGAATTTATATAATGTTAATGGAGAGTTGATGGAGAACAGAAGTGCCCAAGAGGGTATCATGGTCAAAGATGTCATCATAGGATTTATTTTAATCCTCTTCAGGGATGTTTTCGATCTCTACAAGGTCATCCTGGCTATCCAAGAAGGGAATGTTGGTCAAGTTAGTGCCCCCAGTCATAGTATTGGGTTCTTGTGTACGTAGCTGAGGGGTACTAAAGCCAAGACCTTGATGTTTTGGATTCTTTGAGGCTATGATTGGATCTTTTCTTCTACCTTCTTGTTGTCCTAGATCACCGCCTTGGTATTTCCATTATTCTATGGAAAACTTATGTGATTATAGATAT
Source organism: Chamaecyparis obtusa (assembly GCA_027943335.1). Classification (NCBI taxonomy): domain Eukaryota; kingdom Viridiplantae; phylum Streptophyta; class Pinopsida; order Cupressales; family Cupressaceae; genus Chamaecyparis; species Chamaecyparis obtusa. Next base: position 624,794 of record BSBK01009818.1, read on the forward strand.
TCCTCTTTGAAGTAGCCAAGAAGTTTAATGTTAGGTGGTGGGGGATCTCTATACAACCACCAAATTATATGAAGGTCCATCTCAAGACTATCTATGTTTCCATAGGATACAAAAGTCGAAGGTCCCATTTGCTTGATTTCATGATTGGCTTTAGTAGGCTTTCTTTGGTGGCTTGGGTGCCCTTGTGTATGTGGATCCAAAGGTAGGGGCTCTACTTTGAATACATCAGTTAGGTTGTACTCACCACAACCTTTAATACCCCAAAAATGGGCTATAGGTTCATTAACCTCCTACATCATCAAATCAAATGAAATCGACATCAAAGTCCTAACCAAAGGCACATCTGAACATCATTGAATCCTAATTGATTATCATAAATTTTGCATCGGGGAATATTCCTAGTAATATTCCTAATTATCATAATTATCTTTGATCTAATGATTATTTGGTGATAAATCCTATTTATCCTAAAGTTTGATTAATTGAATATTCTTAATATTTAATTAATTAGATTTAATTCTGCCACTTAATTGTTTAATTAAAGTTAATTCAATTTATTCCTAAATTGTATTATTTAATTTTGATAATAAATCCAAATTCCTATGAATAATTGATTAAATTTTTATTTAATTAATTAATGCAAGTTGTCAATTATTAACAATATTGTTTTTGAATAAAAGTTTGAAAAATAATTGATTAACCCATAAATCAATTGTTTTATTTTTAAAATCAGTTAAGTTGGAAATAAATCACTTTATTATTAAATTAATTCATAAATAAAACATGCACAATCAAGAAAAGCAGACAACTATCAATTATCAATTAAATCAAAACTCTATTTTGAGTTGAACTCTGCTTTTGCATGTTTTTGTGAGTTAAATATCCTTTATTTAAAAATAACTCAAAAATCAACCTGAGTTATTTGAGTGATTTATGGCTTTCTTTCATGCACCTCCAAAGCCCTAGATTTCTATAAATTAAGGCTTCAGGTCTTCATTATCAATCCATCCCTCCACGAATTGCACACTCACACTGTCGAATTGAAGGCTGAAGAATCGATCTTGAGAATTCAAGTTGTTGTGAGATTTTCATTTGTCATTGCATAGTTTTCATATCATTTCTTAGCTTAGTTTGCATATCAGTTTTCCATATCATTGTTAGCATAGATTCATATCAAGTTTTTATCATATTATTGCATAGAAAAACAAAAAAAAATAGATTAATACCATTCATTTCATATCTAAATTTTGCATTCAAATCCTTTGTTTAGGTGTCGTCAAGGTCACTGATCTCGGTATAATCTGAGAATACATACTCACATCTACTAGAAGGCAGTAAATCACCTAGTTAGTTTAGTTTTTCATTTATTGCACTATTTCGATTTCAACTAATCTCTAATGTTTTACTGAAGTGTTGTGTCTACACATCAGGTACAAAATTCACACACACATTTCTAGCACCCACCGTGGGGCCCTGAAATGGGTTTCCCTTCAAATTTTATCAATTTCTATCATTTTATTATCTTTTTCTATTTCCAGCTATGATTTTATTCTTTGTCCGTACACATTTTGTATGATTTTTATCAGAAACTCATACCAGGAGATTCCCACTATCGTACAATAGTTGATTTGATCAAGGATCACATAAGTAGAAACCCATTGTCATCTAGAAGCTATATTGTCATTTGATCGGGTACCTAGTGTCGTACGAGTTTTTGGATTATCGTCTGGAAGGTAACCCACTATTGTACAAGTTTTAGTGCTAGGGTTCAATTGTCATTTCACTTTTCAGGTAGTTTGTCAGATTTGGTTCTCAGATTTTAACTAACAGCTAACCCTAACAATTGAAATTCTCTATTTTTGATTGATTTTCATTGGTTTTTTATGGGAAAAAGTGCAAGAATTGCTAAAAATAGGTAAGAATCTACTAAGCACATTGTGAGGAATTCAAGTAACCTTCTCAGCTGATAACATTTCGATTTGGATTAAAATGAACATCATGCATGTCTACCTTGAGTGCCTTTCTTTTCAATATCACACATTTCATTTGGGCTCTAAAAATAAACAAAGATTTGCTTTCAGCATCTTTGTTACACATAGTAAAAAGGCCCTATGAACACTATTCATGGCTCTTGAGATAGTGAGTTTCTAGCGAAACTCTTCTCAATGAAGGAACCCTTGTAGGTAGGGAGGATACTGAGGGAGTCTCACATTCCACTAGATCTGTGTGTCTTCAACTTTTGATCGAGGCATTCTCTCTTCGGAGAGGTTGATAGATCATAAGGGGTTGACATCATAGATCTTTGTGAGATAATCTTGGTCTTAGCATGTCAGATTAATCTTTCTACTTTGTTTGGGTTAAAAGTGAAAAGGCTAGGGGATTATGCTCTACTTCCTTTTTGGATAGTACCAAAAACCCAAATCCTTGAATCTGGAACTAGTCTCCATGTGGTATATCTTGTGAGTCACCTTTAGAGATGGTTAACCATAGTGGACATTCCCTTAATTGGGTCAACCACATTGACAGAACCTCAAGCGGTAATAGCCATTTTCACCGTGGTAGTGACAACCGTTATATAAATATCCTATTAGAAGAAATCTCCATAGGTGTGGTCTCTTGTTCAGTTGTTAGATTTACCAAGTAGATCCTAAAGATTAAGTTCTCAGACTGTGTCAAAACCTCAGTGTTCCTAGATTGGAGTTCGCCCTCTTGGATCATAAAAGTTGCAAAGTGAAACCATTACTAAAAACCCTAGTGAGGCCAAATTTTCATGTTCTAGGAATATGTGCATTAATGCAAAACTTTTTGGAACATACACAATTAGCACTTCTAAGGATTAGCACAAATAAGTCACTTGATTGTTCATGTGCAAGGTTTCTTTTGCCCTTGTTCATTGTTTTTAGAAATGCTTCAAATCACTTGCTTGCTATTTTGCGTGCTTTCTTATCTATCTGGTTACTAAAAATGAACAAATCTGTTACAATCTTCAAATCTAGACATTGAAATTTGCAAACAATCTGAAAATTGAAAACCCAAAATTTACAAAAATTGAAGTAAAACACCTTTTTGGAGTCAATAGTCATTTTGTAAAGTCAGAAAGTCGTATGAATTTTGGCTATTGCCATTTCAAAACCCCCAAATTATCGTACGGTATCAGTTAGTTTATCGTATGAGTTTTGTTGCCAGTCAATTTCAAAAAGTCCAAATTCCTGCTATCAACTATCGTGCAAGTTTTGCAATAGTCGTATGAGTTTTTCAATTGTTGTTTCATGCTATACCCACTATAGACAGTCGTTTGAGAAATTTCAAAAAGTTGTCAGAACTATCCGAGACCTAGTTGTTCCAGCCTATTTCCAGAATCTGTCAAACAAATCACTCTGTCAGGAACATAACAACAAATACTAAGAATCCAATCATTTTCCTAAAGTGGCCTTTTGCATCCAATTTAGCCTTCTATTTAATCGATTTGAGTCTTTATCATCTTGTGTCAAAACCTTGTCACAACTATCAATCTTCAATTAATCATCAAAATGGCTAAGTGTTGTGAACTCGTGTCCGCTATCTTTTGGGAATCTACCCATACATCTAGGGCACAGTATCCCTCATCTAAGTCAAATCTATTCTTCAATCAATCAAACCTTGACAAGGTTGCATCATCTAATCATCTTGATTCAATTCCTTCTTCAGTTGTCTTCATCATATTCTTTCGATTCACCCAAGGTTAATGGTGGAAACTAGAGCTTCCTCACAAGAAATCTGAGGAAATATCTCATACGTTACCTTTGACTCACATAGGTTCAACTTTTGAGGAACTCTTCAATTCTGATCTTTACAAAGATGACGGTCTCGGCAACCTTCGATTAAAAGCTAGTTACATTCCTCTTTCATAAATTTACGGAGGTACCCAACAAACTCCACATCAATCTATCCCAGGTAGAACTCCTACCATGTCTCAAGCAGGGACAAAATTGGGCTCTCAAAGAGCTCTCACTCTCAACATGGTGCAGATCAGGAACCCACACCTGAAAAAATTTCTCAATATCAAAATGATGATAACTTCAAATGAATGATGAAGCATTTCTTGAACGAAGACATAGCGGCATACTTTTTGCAATTATCTCATCAAGGAGCTAAAATTCCTCCCAACTTTAATTTTGAAGATATCATTACACATGAGGAAGAAACTTCACTTACAACTATGATGAAAAAGATACATGCCATGCAAGTCAAGCTTAATAACCTTGAGAAAGAAAAGGAACCCAAGGAGTTCTCCATGGATGCCCTATGTCCTTTTCCATTTGACAAAGACTTATACATGCCACCATTCCCAAAAATAAGTGGAGATGCCTAAGTATGATAATTATGATGGACACTCAGATCCTCAAGATCATGTCAAAGAATTTTGTACAAAATCTATGGAGTTCATGCACAAACCAACCTATCTAATGCATCTCTTCCCTCAATCTCTAGGGGGGCAGCCATTCATTGGTTCTCTAGATTGCCTTCTACTATCAAAACTTTTGAGGATTTGATCAAATTGTTCTATCACCAATACTCCTACAACATTCAACATCTAGTCACCATGATTGATATCTGCAATCTCAAACAATATCCAGGGGAACCATTCTTGACATTTCTCAAAAGATGAAGCAATAAATTCTTTCTATATGCCAGGCCTATTCTAGAAACTGAGAAATTGGAAATCTTCATCAATAATCTTGTCCCAGAGATCAACTATCCCTTACAAATGAAAGATGATACATCTTTTGATAAGATGGTAGACAATGCTATCAAAATTGAAAAAGTACTTGTGAAAAAATGAGAAATCACACTTCAAAAAGACAAGTATGAATTAGGATCCAATTTTAAAGACAAGAATAAAAATTGGAACAAGAATAAGGGCATTGTCATAGATGGTGTCATTGATACTATCCATGCCCCATCAAAGGCACTAGATTTCAATTTAACTATTGGTACCAAAGCCATAAAAGCTTTAGAACAAAAGGTGCCTGAATAATCTCAAAAGAAACCTGAGTATAAAAAGTGGTCCGTTGATAATAAATGAATGTTCACTCCTCTTGGATAATCTTTAGAATCAGCTATGAGAACTCTGCTGGCCAATAACATCATCTCTTTGCCTGAGATCTGACCACCTGATTCTAAGCCTAAACCAAAATGGTGGAGAGAGAACGAATTCTGTGATTTCCATCAGGGTAAAGGTCACAAAACTAATAACTGCTTATGCTTGAAACATACTATTCAAGACCTAATTGATAAGGGAGATATCACCATTGACAATCATAAGAGCAATAATGATCATATAGCATTCATAGAACCATTTCTGAAACATGGTCAAGAAGTCTCATCTTCTCAACCTAATATGGGTGCAAACGTCAATTATGCTTACCCTGGAAATAATATTGTTATCAATATGGTTGAACCTTATCTCTCTAAACATTGTAATGTCATCACAATTGTACACAGAGATAGAAATCATTCTTTAGCTAACACAGTTACTCAATCACAAGTTCAGGCACATCTGAACGGACAAATCCCAGATTCATCACATGTCCCTAAGATGCCCTTCAATCTTTCTTCCGCTTCCAAATAGAAGGCTATTTCTAAATCTTTGAATCCTAAAGATTTGAGGCCAACATCTTATAGCATTGTTCAACAACTCCAACATACTAATACAAAAATCTCCATGTTTGAGTTTCTTTAGATATCTCTAGCTCATAGAGCCATTTTAGAAAAAGCTTTTCTCGGATCCAATGTTCCTGATGACATTGATTTAGATAGGTTCTAGACTATGGTTGGACATCTTACGTCTCCACAGTATATATCCTTTTTAGAGGAAGATGACAATGTTGGAAACAATTGTCTGAAGGAAATTGCTACTCAATTATGTATTGTCTTTGATGTCACACAATGTCATAGTCCGCAGCAACCAGTTACTACCGAGCTCAGTCGGTTTGCCAGACAGGAATATTAGTGCTTACCGAGTCCACTCAGTTATCAAAGAAAATCAGTGTCTACCGAGTTCACTCAGTTACCAAAGGAAATTTAGTATTTACCGAGTTCAGTCGGTCATCGAAGAAAAGTTAGTGTTTACCGAGTTCAGTCGGTCATCGAAGAAAAGTTAGTGTTTACCGAGTTCAGTCGGTTATCGAAGGTAAAAGATTGTCGGTGTTTACTGAGTTCCCTCGGTCTCCGAAAGATTATAGAAAGTTATGGTCACCGAACACTGTCAGCCCTTGAAGGATTTTTGCAAATAGAGTTTGCTTAATTCAGCCAACTGTTATACTAAATAATGTCGATTTGACAAATCTAAAATCATATAAATAAAAGGTCAAATGTGAAAAGTAAAAAAGAAATATAGCAGAAGTTTTACAGAAGAAAAGCAGGAGAGGTGTATGCGAATTTGTGAAGGATGTTCAGATATCCTTGAGGTGCAGCAGAGATTTATTCAATCAGAAAGGATCAGACTTATGCAGAATAGAGATCTGTAATCAACAAGACAGTTGCATTATTATACAGGTCATTTTTTCATTGTTACCTTCTTATCATTGTAACAGTGAATTCTAAATCTCTTAACCGAGTTGGTTTAACAACCATATTGTAAATCCTCTAACAAGGTGGCAATTCCATTGAATTGTTTTCAAGACCTCTTACCAGGCCACTCCTAGCAGGGTGTTTTAAATCCTCTAACAAGGTCACACCTAACAGTGTGTTTTGTAACCTTTTACCGGGTTGGCTTCTAACCGGGCATCACTTTAGAAAAGTGAAAATCAGCATCTAAATACATTGGTGGTTTTTCCCATATGGGGTTTCCACGTTAAATCTTGTGTCTCTTGTGTTCTTAATTGCTTTCTCAATCATATACATGTGCTGATGAATATCTCAAAGATAATTTTGCTAATACTTTCTGCATCTTCAAAGTTACTGCAATCTATTTACCGAGTGCTAAAACAGATAACATTGTTAAGATATTTTAAGGGATCTGGAAAGAATTAATTGTGAAGTGTTTTATGGTTGACTGATTCACCCCCCCTCCCTCTCAGTAACTTCATCCATATTCCATCAATTGGTATCAGAGCTTTTGGTGCTTGCAGGAAGGGTTTCAAAGACCTAAGCTAAAGATCAGGATGTCTTACAAGAGGGAAATTCCAAAGCTCAACAAAGATAACTTTTCAGCATGGCAAGGTCTCATGCGACTTCATCTGGCTTCCATTGGTGATTCAGGATGCAAATACATTGATGAAGAATACACAATTCCTAATGGCGTATTAACTGTTGAAGACATTGCAGATAAAAAGACTCACAACACCATGATGATAGACATTGCATCTGCTCTCAGCTATGAAGAATTTGATGATATTAAAGACTGCACTACTGCATATGAAATGTGGATGGCACTGAAGAAAATATATGGTGGTGATGCAAATGTGAAAAGAGCCAAAGCAGAAAGCCTAAGAGGATAGTTTGACAAGATGAATATGGAGGAAGATGAAAACATTGCAAAATATGTTGAAAGAATCAAAGCAAGTGTAAGTGTAATTAGAGCTTCTAGAGGAACAATCTCAGATGAAACTGTTATAAGTAAGGTACTCAGAACATTACTCCCTATCTATGCAATAAGAGTATCAGCTATTCAAGAAAGAAGATGTGAAACAAACCACAATATAACTTTGGATGCTTTAGTTGGAAGATTGACAGCCTTTGAATTAGACAACTATGACAACTATGTTCCTAGTTCCAAAAATATTGAATCAGCATTTGAGGCCAAGGATTCACTAAAGAAGAACAAGAAAATTAAAGAAGTTTAGTCAGAAAGTGAAGAAGTATCAGAAGAAAGTTCTGATAGTGATCTTGAAATTGTAGAAGCATTACTTGCAAAGAAGTACTCTAGAGGGAAAGGTAAATATAAAGGTAAAACCCCTTTAATCTATTTTTCATGTGAAGAAATTGGACATATTGCAGCTAGGTGCCCAAACAAGCAAGTCAAGGAAGAGAAGAGCAGTCACAAGTACAATGGCAAAAATAATTTCAAATCATACAAGGATAAAGGTAAGAAATCATGTTTTATGGCTAAAGATTCTGATGATAGTGAAGAAGAAATTATCTTTATTGCTATAAAAGATGAATCTGATGATGATGAAGATAAGATGGCACTTATTTCTCATATAGGCAAAGATGATATATGGATAATAGATAGCGGATGTTCACACCACATGACTGGTGACAAGACAAAATTTGAATATCTAGAAGACTGTGATAGTGGTAATGTAAGATTTGGAAACAATGAACCTTGTTGTATAAAAGGAAAAGGAAGAATCTCATTAACCAAAGAACTCATATGTGATAATGCTTATTGGGTTGAAGGACTAAAACATAATCTTCTAAGTGTAGCATAGCTAATCAACATTGGTTTCAAGGTTGAATTCATGAATGGTCAAGCAAGACTGCTGGATGGAAAAGGTAAACTCATTGGATCAGGCAAACAAACAAAAGGTAACTTATTTTATCTTGATCTCAGTGAATATTCATGCTTTATTGCTCAAATAGAAGAAAGTTGGCTATGGCACAAAAGGTTATGTCATGTGAATTTTGATAACATGATAAAAATAAGCAAATTCAAGAAGGTTAGAGGCATTCCTACTTTGAAGAAACTTGATACTGGTCTATGTAAGAATTGTCAGATTGGCAAAATGAGTAAAACTAGTTTCAAGAGTAAGAACTATCAGTCTAAAGAAATTTTAGAAATTGTGCATACTGATTTATGTGGACCTATTGGAATACAAAGCTATACTAGAGATAAATTCTTTATTCTTTTCGTTGATGATTATTCTAGAATGATGACTGTTATGTATTTAAGAGAAAAATCAGAAGCATTTGAAAAGTTCAAATGGTACTTAGCAAGAGTGGAAAAGGAAATAGGGAAAAGATTGAAATGCTTAAGATCAGACAGAGGTGGTGAATTCATCTCCCATGATTTTAACTTTTGCATTGAAAGAGGAATCAAAAGATAGGTATCAGCTCCTAGAACTCCTGAGCAGAATGGAATAGCAGAAAGAAGAAACAAATCTATTATGGATTGTGCAAGGACTCTAATGATAGAAAAGAACATCGCTATAAAGTACTAGAAGGAAGCTATCAGCATTGTAGTTTATACCTTGAACCGAGTACAATTGAAGAAAGACACATTCAAAACTCCTTATGAATTATGGTATGGCTATAAACCCAATGTAAGTTACATGAAAATATTTGGTAGCAAGTGTTATATCTTAAAAGAATCTAGAAGAAATAAATTTGATGTGAAAAGTGATGAAGGAATATTCCTAGGATATTCTAGCAAAAGCAAGGCATACAAATGTCTGAACTTATCTACTCACAAAGTCATAGAAAGTATACATGTAAAATTTGATGAGTTTGCAGAAAAGACTGAGGAAGAAAGCAAAAGGGAACCTGAGAACTACAGAAGATTCATTTACATTGAACCTAAAACATTGGCCAACACAACTATCAGTAAGGAAACTATATCTACCGAGCCAAGCACAGTTACCAAGTCACAAACTGAGTCACAGGAAGAAATTCAGACCGAGTCTCAGCCTGAAGTTACCGAGCAAATATCTACCGAGCCCGAGCAACCTGAAGAAGAGATCCTAGAAGACAACAGCATGAATCATTCAAAAGGCAAGGAACCTATACTAGCCAAATATGTCAGAAGACATCATACACCAGATCAAATCATTGGAAACAAATCAGATGGTACTATGACAAGAAGCAAGCTAAAAGGTACATGTCTGCTTACTGACTTTGAACCTAGAAATATCAAAGATGCATTGGAAAATGAAAGTTGGATTGAAGCAATGAATGAAGAATTAGAACAAATACAAAAGAACAAAACTTGGACTCTTGTACCTAGACCTAAAGATAAGAATGTAATTGGAACAAAATGGGTATTCAGGAATAAGCTAAATGAAGATGGTCAAGTATCTAGAAACAAAGCTAAACTGGTATGAAAAGGTTATTCTCAAGAAGAAGGTATAGATTATGGAGAAAATTTCACTCCTGTTGCAAGATTAGAAGGTGTAAGAACTCTACTTGCTTATGCAGCACACAAAGGATTTAAGGTATATCAGATGGATATAAAATCTGCATTTCTCAATGGAATTCTTGATGAAGAAGTCTACATTGAACAACCTGAAGGTTTTGTTGATCCAGATAAAAGGGACATGGTCTGCAGGTTACACAAAGCATTGTATGGTTTAAAACAAGCTCCTAGAGCATGGTATGAAAGACTCCATAACTATTTGATTCAGATTAACTTGAAAAGAGCTAATGATAACAGCAATCTGTATATTAAAGAAGGATCGGATGACAAAATTGTATTGGCAGAAATATTTGTGGATGATACTATATTTACAGGGAATGAGGATTAGTGCAAAGAATTTTCAGAGCAAATGAACAAAGAATTTGAAATGTCTATGTTTGGTTTAATAAAATTCTTTCTTGGTCTTCAAATTCAGCAAAGCAAGAATGGTATATACATTACTCAATCTAAATACATTAAGGAAATACTTAAGAAGTTTGGTATGGAAGATTCAAAACCAGTTGGTACACCCATGTGTACTAGACTAAAACTTACCAAAAATGATGATTCAAAAGAAGTTGATCAGACCCTATACCGATCTATGATTGGAAAATTGCAGTATGTAGTACATATGAGACCTGATATTGCCTTAGCAGTTGGTATAGTAGCTAGATTCTCAGCAAAACCTAAGGAAAATCACATGATGGTAATCAAAAGAATCTTAAGATACTTAAGAGGAACTGAAGAATATGGTTTGTGGTATAAATTTGGAGGCAATCTAGACTTAAAAGTGTTTACTGATGCTGATTGGGCAGGAAACATTGATGACAGAAAAAGCACAAGTGGTGGAGCATTTTTTCTTGGAAAAAGACTGGTATCCTGGACTAGTAAAAAGTAGAATTGCACATCTCAATCCATAGCTGAAGTAGAATATGTTGCTACTGCAGTAAACTATTCAAATATTGTTTGGTTTAAACAGCTATTAGAAGGTATGAAGGTTGAAATCGAAGAACCAGTTGTTATATTTTGTGACAATACCAGTGCAATAAACATTTCTAAGAATCCAGTGATGCATTCCAAAACCAAGCACATTGCTATTAAATATCACTTTGTCATAGAATTGGTGCGGGACAAGGAAATTAGATTAGAATATATTCATACAAAAGAACAGATTGCAGACATTTTTACCAAACCATTACCTAAGGATGCATTTGTGTATCTAAGAGGTAAGTTAAGGGTCATTCCCCTATCTGAGGCTCACTAAATACAGTTTTAGTGATGCATCAACCAGAACATGATTGAAAATTAACCTGTTGATGTAGCATATTCAAGGAATCATTGCATATGAATCAGTACTTGAGGTACATTAATTTTCATTGGTAATATGTGAATTGTCTTTGGCATGTGTTGTCAAAGAGGGAGTGTTTTCTATGTCTTTTCTATTACTTCAAGAAATTTTCAATAGTCAGAAGGAAGAATTTTCAGGATACAGGAAGTTTGCTGACAGAGGGAGATTTGAATCTGAACTGAGCTAACTCTTTCAAATTTCTTATGATATGACATATTGTGTTGCTATCAATGCCAAAGATGGAGATTGTTGGAAACAATTATTTGAAGGAAATTGCTACTCAATTATGTATTATCTTTGATGTCACACAATGTCATAGTCCGCAGCAACTAGTTACTACCGAGCTCAGTCAGTCTGCCAGACAGGAATATTAGCGCTTACCGAGTCCACTCGGTTATCAAAGAAAATCCGTGACTACCGAGTTCACTCGGTTACCAAAGGAAATTTAGTATTTACCGAGTTCAGTAAGTCATCAAAGAAAAGTTAGTGTTTACCGAGTTCAGTTGGTCATCGAAGAAAAGTTAGTGTTTGCCGAGTTCAGTCGGTTATCGAAGGTAAAAGATTTTCGATGTTTACCGAGTTCCCTCGGTCTCCGAAAGATTATAGAAAGTTATGGTCACCGAACACTGTCGGCCCTTGAAGGATTTTTGCAAATAGAGTTTGCTTAATTCAATTGACTATTATACTAAATAATGTCGATTTGACAAATCTAAAATCATATAAATAAAAGGTCAAATGTGAAAAGTAAACAAGAAATATAGCAGAAGTTTTACAGAAGAAAAGTAGGAGAGGTGTATCCGAATTTGTGAAGGATGTTCAGATATCCTTGAGGTGCAGCAGAGATTTATTCGATCAGAAAGGATCAGACTTATGTAGAACAGAGATCTGTAATCAACAAGACAGTTGCATTATTATACAGGTCATTTTTTCATTGTTACCTTCTTATCATTGTAATAGTGAATTCTAAATCTCTTAACCGAGTTGGTTTAACAACCATATTGTAAATCCTCTAACAAGGTGACAATTCCACTGAATTGTTTTCAAGACCTCTTACCAAGCCACTCCTAGCAGGGTGTTTTAAATCCCTTAACAAGGTCACACCTAACAGTGTGTTTTGTAACCTTTTACCGGGTTGGCTTCTAACCGGGCATCACTTCAGAAAAGTGAAAATCAATATCTAGATACATTGATGGTTTTTCCCATATTGGGTTTCCACGTTAAATCTTGTGTCTCTTGTGTTCTTAATTGCTTTCTCAATTATATACATGTGCTGATGAATATCTAAAAGATAATTTTGCTAATACTTTCTGCATCTTCAAAGTTACTGTAATCTATTTACCGAGTGCTAAAACAGATAACATTGTTAAGATATTTTAAGGGATCTGGAAAGAATTAATTGTGAAGTGTTTTATGGTTGACTGATTCACCCCCCCCCCTCTCAGTCACTTCATCCATATTCCATCAGACAACTCCTTGAGTCACCCACATAGCCAGCCCTTGCATATAGAAGTCTTGATCTAGAACCATAGAGTCAAACATGTGTTGATAGATGGAGTTAGTGGCCTAAATATTTGTTCTTACAGCTTGATCATAAAATTGGGATTTTCAGAATTGGCTATTGATCCTAGAAAGAAAATAACTATCAAAGCCTATGATGAACAAGAAAGATCTTCTAAAGGCACCATTGTCTTACCTATCAGAGCAGGTCCAGTTATCAGAGATACTATATGTCAAGTTCTTGATCTACCTTTGGCTTACAACATTCTTCTAGAAAGACCATGGATACATGAGATGAAAGCTATTCCTTCTACATTTCACCAATGCTTGAAATTTCCTTACGAAGGAGTAGAGGTCACTATTCCAGCAGACATATCCACCACTTGTAATACATTGAAGGAAAATGCAGATAAGCTTGTGCCTAATAATAGAGAATCTTCCATTGAACTAACTAAAGAAGCATCCACATCTAAAATGGAAGATCTTGCAAAAGTGGTTAATATCAACAAAAATAGTATGGGAGAATATACTATGGATCCAGTCTTATCTTTGACATCTCTCCCTATCTCACCTAAGTCTTATGGACAATGTTTGAAACAATCCAAACCAGAATCTAAAGAACCTCTTGAGGCATATAAAAAGAATTTTGTAGCAGAACAAGTCTCCAAGCAACAATTTGAAGAGGATGTATCTATGCTCGCATGGCTTTACAAAGATGAACCCAAATCTCAAGTTGTCCAAACTAATGATTCTATAGTATCCAAAGATTCTTCTAAGTCATATGGCCCAGGAGATAAATTAATAGCTAAAATGGGATATTTAGGTAAAGGACCTCTTGGAGTCAAAGGAAAAGGTCTTGAGGCACCACTCCCACATACTGGTAGAGCGAATAAAGACAAAGTTGGCTTAGGATTTAAAAATAAACCCTTTCACCTCAAAGGTAATTGTTTTCATGTCATAGAGCAGATCACACCAGATGAACCTCTTCTTAAGAAAGAGGAAGCTAAACCATCAAATAGTAATTCAGACAGCTTAGAACTCATGCCCTATGAAAAATTTCCTAAGGAGATCAAAGACCTTCTTGATGATAAAGATGATCCAATAAAAAGAATTAATGTGGTAGAAACACAAGAACCTACTATCAATCAAGAGATAGTTTCCACACAACAACTAGCTAATCTCAAAAACAATCAAGAAGAGGAAGGTGGTAGTCATTCTGAGAAAGATTCTCATGAGTATGAATTCAAATCAGAATCTGAGGGTAACCCTTGTTAGGGTATTCATCCTGACTTTACTCATGTTCTTAGATTTCCTAGAGGCATAGATGAAGAATCTATTAACTATGAATGGGGATCCATTCCAGAAGAAGATGAGCTAATTATAGAGAAACATGTTGATGTTATTCACCAATATGCACCTAATCCCAATGTAAGCCTAGAGCGAAATGTGGAACCTATCGAGTCTGATCCACCTATCGTTGAATTGGACTCCCACAATCACATTGAGCCTATTCATGAATTGAATGTCTTAAGTTGTAATATCACCTTTGAACTTGAGCATTGGGTTAGGACCAATGATGATAGATCCATATCTGTAAACACTATCTCCCAATCTTTCCCCACTTTGACTATCCAATATCTAGAACTTATTGATCAAACCTCCACAAAACCAAGCCATGGTATTTATACCTTCCCGAGTGACTATGCCCTTGCTTGTTACCTCAATGCAATTGAGCCTATGAGTACTTCCATTAGTGAACCGAGCATTAGCATGATGGAGTCGGACATCAAATATGTTAGTAAAAAAAATAAGAATAAAAGGAAAAAGAAAAGGAGTTATGAGGGTGAAAACCACTTTGTGGTAGTCTCAAAACCTACAAAAGTAAAAATAAAAGACATATCTAAAGGTGAAAACCTCTATGAGGTTCCTAAGGATGATATATTTGATGTCCTTCTAAGTCATTTATAGGACATATCTCCAGTTGTAATTGAGCCCACTCAATCTATCAATTTGGGAACAACAAAGGAACCACAATTGATCCATGTAGCACAATCTTTATCAGAAGAAGAGAAGCAAAAATTTACAACATTCCTAAAAGAGAAGAAGATCAACTTTGCATGAAAATATTCAGATATGCCAAGATTGGATCCTAATCTTATAATGCATCATTTATCTATAGCTCCAGATGTCAAACCTGTTAAACAAAAGTTAAGAAAGATGCATCCTCATGTTGCACTCTTAGTCAAAGCTGAATTAGAGAAGCTCCTGAAATTTAGATTCATCCGCGTTATTGACTATTCAAAGCAGATCTCTAATATTGTACCTATTTCAAAACCATATAAATCAATCAGAGTGTGCATAGACTTTAGAGATGAGAATAGAGCATGCCCTAAGGATGATTTTCCATTTCCTAACATTGATATGATAGTGGACATGACTGCAGATTTTGAGATGTATTCTTTAATGGATGGTTTTTCTAGATATAACCAAATAAAAATTGCTCCAAAGGATCAAGAGAAAACTACTTTCACATGTGCATGGGGCACCTTCTATTGGAATGTCATGCCATGTGGGCTTAAAAATGCTGGTGCTACATATCAAAGAGCCATGACATCTATTTTTCATGACATGATGCATAGGACTATGGAGGATTATCTTGATGGTACTTGAGCAAAATCTATGCTTAGGGCTGCACATCTAGATGACTTGAGCAAGATACTAGACATAATGGAGAAATTTAGTCTTAGATTAAATCCTAAGAAGTGTGCTTTTGGTGTCACTTCTGGAAAGCTCTTAGGATACATAGTTTCAAAGAAGGGCATTGAAGTTGATCTAGCTAAAGTAAAGGCTATAATGGAAATGAAACTCCAAAGAATATTAGTCAAATGAGGACATTGCAAGGAAGAGTTCAATCTATCAGAAGATTCATATCACAGCTAGCAGATATATCATAACCTTTTACAAAAACATTACGTAAAGGTGTGACCTTTGTATGGAATGAAGTATGTGAGAACAACTTTAACCATATCAAGAAGTATCTATCAAATCCTCCTATCTTGATGCCACCTATTCATGGGAAGCCTTTGATCTTATATGTCTCCACTTCAGATACATCACTGGGGACATTGCTAGCACAACATGATGAGAACAAAAAGGAAAGAGCTATATACTATATCAGTAGAACATTGGTTGCATATGAGAGGAACTATTCAATGATTGAGAAAGCTTGTCTAACTATGATCTTTGCATCATAGAAACTGAGACACTACATGTTAGCTCAGACCACACAATTGGTAGCTAAGATTGATCCACTCAAGTACCTACTAAGAAAAGCTTCCCTCACAGGTAGATTAGCTAAATGGGTTATGCTCTTAAGTGAATTTGACATTGAATATGTGGAAAGAAAGGCTATCAAAGGAGAGGTTATTGCTGATCAATTAGTACATGCACCTATGATTGATGATGCACCAATGCAAATGGAATTTCCAGATTTCTCTATCATGACTCTTTCTTCTAGAGAATGGTAGTTATTCTTTGATGGCTCCTATACATAGAATGGATCAGGAGCAGGCATATTGTTCATAACTCCTTGAGGATACTCAATCCCAAAATCATTTAGATTAAAGTTCCCTTGCACAAACAATATTTCTAAATATGAAGCCCTTTTGAATGGTATGAAAATAGCGATTGAATGGAGGGTAATAGAACTACACATTCATGGAGACTCTCAACTTGTTATCCATCAAGTCAATGATGTGTACCAAACTAAAGATGTAAAACTCATTCCTTACAAAAGAATGGTAGATGATCTAAAGAAGTATTTCCTATCTATCACATTTGAGCAAATACCTAGAACAAAGAATAAGGCTGTCGATGCAATGGCAACACTATCTACTCTATTAGAGCAGCCTGAACATGAGCTATGCTATGAGTTCCTGGTAGAAGAACTATCTTATCCTACATATGATTCCCCTGAAACCCGCATGGTCTGCACTATTTTTGGTCATGATTCATCTAGATACAAAAACCTATTTTCCTATCTCTAAGACCAAATCATTCCTGATACCTTCAACTGCCATGAAAAGAGATACCTTATCCATAATGCTTCTTGATATGTCATCATTGGTCACGATCTATACAAACAAGGTCTAGATGGTATGCTACTTAGATGTTAAGAATGGGAAGAGTCTCAATGTGCATTACAGGAAGTCCATGATGGTATTTGTGGGTCACACTTGAATGGTTTAACACTAGCTCAAAAACTTATTAGGGCTGGGTACTATTGGCCTAAGATGGAGAAAGAGGTTATCAAATTTGC
The DNA here is from genome assembly GCA_027943335.1 of Chamaecyparis obtusa. Taxonomy (NCBI): domain Eukaryota; kingdom Viridiplantae; phylum Streptophyta; class Pinopsida; order Cupressales; family Cupressaceae; genus Chamaecyparis; species Chamaecyparis obtusa. Next base: position 642,050 of record BSBK01009818.1, read on the forward strand.
TAAGAATTGTCAAAAGTGTCAAGTGCATGGAAACTTAATTCATGCTCTAGGGAGAGATCTCATCCCCTTTACTACACAATGGCCTTTTCACCAATGGGCATTTGATCTTATAGGAGCTATACATCCTCATTCTTCTAATGGACATACCCATATAATCATAGCTATAAATTATTTTACAAAATGGGTAGAAGCAGTCCCTTTGACACAAGCAACTGGAAAACAAATATCTATGTTCATATTGAACTATGTCATATGCAGATATGGGATACCTCATTCCATAATCATAGATAACGGTGGACAATTCGAGAAGAAAGACCTAGATGATCTATGTGCCAAATTCAAGATCACACAACATTGGTCTTCTATCTACTATCCTCAAGGGAATGGACAAGCAGAGGCTTCTAACAAGAATCTATTGAAAATCTTGCACCAAACAGTTAATAAAATAGGAAGAGACTAGCATCTCATGATCAATCTAGCTCTCTGGGCCTACAGAACAAGTATCAAAACACCTACTGGGGCTACACCATTCGCTTGATTTTATGGGTCTAAAGTGGTACTGCCTATTGAGGTTGAAATCCCATCACTACGAATCAGAATGCATGGTCTAGTAACTGATGATGACTATAGAGTGTCTAGGTTTCAAGAACTTGAACTACTAGATGAGCGCATACAAGCAGCGTATGATCATCTTAGAGTGTATTAGAAAAGAATGTCTAGAGGCTACAACATGAAAGTCAGACACAGAGAATTTCAAGCTGGTGATCTAGTCTTGAGAGAAAATCCTAAAAATCAATCACATCGAGAACACAAGGGGAAGTTTGAACCCAACTGGCTGGGTCCCTTTGTTATCACTACTACTTTTGGCTCTGGTGCCTATCAACTCTCAACAACTGAAGGAGAATAGCTTCAAGAACCAATCAATGTTCTCCATCTGAAGAAATTCTACGCCTAAGGCATTCAGTCTATGGTAAAATGTCCTGAAAAAATTATAAAAATTGGAAATAGTCCTGAATAAAATGAACATCTTGGTGAAAACCTAGCAATAGGCACCTTGATGATTCACAAAAAAAGTAAAAAAAATCAAAAGTACAAAAAAATTGAAAAAAAAGAAAAAATCATAAAAATTGGAAAAAGTCCTAAAAAAATGAACATCTTGGTGAAAACCTAGCAATAGGCACCTTGATGATTCACAAAAAAATAAAAAAATATCAAAAGTACAAAAAAATTGAAAAAATGAAAAATACAAAAAAATGAAAAAAAGAAAAAGTGCCTTGGTGAAAACCTAGAAATAAGCACCTTGGTAGCAAAAATAGAATCTCTACCAAGATGGTGAAAACCCGACAAACAGGTGCCACTTGTTTCAAAATGCTCCATCTATCAGTGCAATCTTGATCTTTCCCAGCTTTCAATCTTGTTTTAGTTTGTACATATCTCCCAGTTGGTTTTTCAATAAGTTGGTCTGTACACCAATCAGCTCAAGTGTCTGTATCCTATCAATGCTTAAAACTTGGGGGAAATCAATGTCATATCCTATGGCCTCCAGCATATCTTAGATGTATCATATCTAGTCAGAGTCCTTTGAAGCTTCATCCGAGTCAGTCAATCAATCTTGTCTCCAAAAAAGATTTTGCATCAACATCAAACATCAAAATGAAAACAATCTGTTCTTTTTACATGCTTTTATCTCCTTGTATGCTTACTAATTCGCATTGAGATTTTTGCATATTGTGTCCCTTTGAGCTCTTCGATAATGTCCTTTACAGGATTTAGAGAGTGATGATTAGGGGCATAATCTTTTTTTTGTCTTCTGCTTGTATGTGAAAATCTAACAACTTTGGAAATTCTGGATTGAAATGGTGTCCGACTGTAAGAGCCTCTATCTTGAATTGGATAGCCAAGCGTACCTCAACTGTTGATACTCAGAAAATTCAAGGAAGTTTGATCTAACTATTATCTTTTTGAGTGAGTTCTTTCTCCTACTGTGAAATATGATCTTACATAAGGATGTGAATGATAAAGGGTCACTACGGGTAATTCACAATGGATTTTGAATGATCTCTTGACTATTTGATGTGTTTGAATCACAAGGCATATTCTAGTCATCATGACGTCTATGTTTTGATGCTTATACAAATTTCTATATCAAAATAAACATGATATTTAGGTCATCCTGGCATTTATGCCTTGGTGCTTATATCTAATCTAACATTTTGAAAACAAAATCAATATTCATATATCCATGGTTTCCTAATCAGTGGGTGTTGTATTGATTCCTGTGCATACAAATTGATATTCATATGTTTATAGTTTCATAGCTAGTGGGCATTGTATTGATTTATCTAGTTACCTAAAAATTCAATGATGAGAATGACCAACACATGATTAGTGACTAGGTCTGAGGTCTTAGGTTGCATTTCATACTGCATGTCTCTTTGCATTTTTGCATGTTTGCATGATCTCACAATGGCTAAATGAACTTCAATGCTTAAACAATTCTCCACTTGTCTCTTCAAATCTAACAAGAGCTGAATCTTACACGAAGGTCCATCCAACGAAATAGCAAGTAGAATCCTTTTTCGGGATCAAAATCAAAATTTAAGATCATTCATATTATTAACTACTTGCATAATCAACCTTCAATCATCACAAGAATCTATAATTCAACTTAACTGATTATCTTACATCAAACTATCAAAATTTCAACTTGGTTAACCATGGTCAACTCATGGTTTCACCTAGTCAAACTTGGTCTCCAGGACCTCTAAATGATGAAGAATGCATTCTTCAACGTGTTTAACCACTTCTCAAATCAATTAACATGCTTCCAAACTATTAATGCTTAATTTTCTTATTAGATTTTAGTTTTCATCCCAAAGGGGGCATGGTATTGCATATCATTCAAAGTCTGTAATCAAAATCTAAAATCAAATCTTTCCTCAGTAATCAAGACAACAACCACGTCTAGTTGTTGATTCATCAAAAAGACCTCATCGCTTGGGGCAAATTGATCATTGCTCGGGGCATATCAGATTCATCAAGATCCATATTAATCTGGTATTCTCTTAATCTTGTAAATTGTATCAGTTTTTGCAACTATCAATTCAATTGTGTTATTTCCCTGGTTCTTCAGAAACTAAAGGGTTCAGATGTGATACCAATGTGATTCAATATAAGGACAATTGAGTCTGGAATCGGTCACTCACTTCTTCACAATCATAAGGTTCGAAATCAGGCATTTTGACACTTTTTCGCAATCATCAGTTCATTTACTATTGTAGTTAACATTATCTTTGGTCATTCAGCACCTATTATCTTCATATCAAATCTTTCAATCAGCTTTTGTCTCATATCAATATCAATTTCAAACATTAGTTTCAATATCATACATAGACTATCTTTGAACCACTACGCTTCACACATTAATTCAAAGAGGGGCAAAATGTAATACCCCGAAAATGGGCTATAGGTTCATTAACCTCCTACATCATCAAATCAAATGAAATTGACATCAAAGTCCTAACGAAAGGCACATCTGAACATCATCGAATCCTAATTGATTATCATAAATTCTGCATCGTGGAATATTCCTAGTAATATTAATAATTATCATAATTATCTTTGATCTAATGATTATTTGATGATAAATCCTATTTATCCTAAAGTTTGATTAATTGAATATTCTCAATATTTAATTAATTAGATTTAATTCTACCACTTAATTGTTTAATTGAAGTTAATTCTATTTATTCCTAAATTGTATTATTTAATTTTGACAATAAATCCAAAATCCTATGAATAATTGATTAAATTCTTATTTAATTAATTAATGCAAGTTGTCAATTATTAACAATATTATTTTTGAATAAAAGTTTGAAAAATAATTTATTAACCCATAAATCAATTGTTTTATTTTTAAAATCAGTTAAGTTGGAAATAAAATTTTTTATTATTAAATTAATTCATAAATAAAACATGAACAATCAAGAAAAGCAGACAACTATCAATTATTAATTAAATCAAAACTCTATTTTGATTTGAACTCTGCTTTTGCATGTTTTTGTGAGTTAAATATCCTTTATTTAAAAATAACTCAAAAATCAACCTGAGTTATTTGAGTGATTTATGGCTTTCTTTCATGCACCTCCAAAGCCCTAGATTTCTATAGATTAAGGCTTCAGCTCTTCATTATCAATCCATCCCTCCATGAATTGCACACTCACGCTATCGAATTGAAGGCTGAAGAATCGATCTTGAGAATTTGAGTTGTTGGAAATGTGTGTGTGAATTTTGTACCTGATCTATAGACACAACACATCAGTAAAACATTAGAGGTTAGTTGAAATCAAAATTGTGCAATAAATGAAAAACTAAACTAACCAGGTGATTTACTGCCTTCTAGTAGATGCGAGTATGTATTCTCAGATTATACCGAGATCAGTGACCTTGATGACACCTAAACGAAGGATTTGAATGCATACACATTTTTGTAAAACTAAAATGTCACGTCAGGTCCCTCATTTTAGGATATTAGCTCTTCAGCTATTGCAATTCATGGAGGGATGGATTGATAATGAAGAGCTGAAGCCTTAAGTTGGATTGATTTTGTACCTCATTGCGATTCAATTTTATCATATTATTGCATAGAAAAACCCAAAAAAAAATAGATTAATTGTATTCATTCCATATCAAGGTTTTGCATTCAAATCCTTCATTTAGCTGTCGTCAAGGTCACTAATCTCAATATAATCTGAGAATACATACTCGCATCTACTAGAAGGTAGTAAATAACCTGGTTAGATTAGTTTTTCATTTATTGCACGATTTTGATTGTAGCTAACCTCTAATATTTTACAGAAGTGTTGTTTCTACAGATCAGATACAAAATTCACACACACATTTCTTAACTCATTTATTTTTCAAAATCAATTAAGTTGGAAATAAATCACTTTATTATTAAATTAATTCATATTAAATCATGCACAATCAGAAAAGAAAATAACTATCAATTATCAATTAAATCTAAACTCTATTTTGAGTTAAACTATGCTTTTGCATATTTTTGTGAGTTAATTATCCTTTATTTAAAAATAACTCAAAAATCAACCTAAGTTATTTGAGTGATTTATGGCTTTCTTTCATGCACCTCCAAAGCCTTGGATTTCTATAAATTAAGGCTTCAACTCTTCATTATCAATCCATCCATCCACGAATTGCACACTCACGTTGTCGAATTGAAGGCTGAAGAATCGATCTTGACAATTCAAGAAGTTGTGAGATTTTCATTTGTTATTGCATAGTTTTCATATCATTTCTTAGCGTAGTTTGCATATCAATTTTCCATATCATTGTTAGCATAGATTCATATCAAGTTTTTATCATATTATTGCATAGAAAAACCAAAAAAAAAGAGATTAATTGTATTCATTCCATATCTAGATTTTGCATTCAAATCCTTCATTTAGGCGTTGTCAAGGTCACTGATCTTAGTATAATATGAGAATACATACTCGAATCTACTAGAAGGTAGTAAATCACCTGGTTAGTTTAGTTTTCAATTTAAAACATGATTTTGATTTCAACTAACCTCTAATGTTTTAATAAAGTGTTGTGTCTACAAAATAGGTACAAAATTCACACACATTTTTGGCGCCCACTCTGGGGCCCTGAAATGGGTTTCCCTTCAAATTTTATCAATTTCTATCAATTTTATCAGACCCTATACTGATCTATAATTGGAAAATTGCAGTATGTAGTACATACAAGACCTGATATTGCCTTAGCAGTCGGTATAGTAGCTAGATTCTTAGCAAAACCTAAGGAAAATCACATGATGGCAATCAAAAGAATCTTAAGATACTTAAGAGGAACTGAAGAATATGGTTTGTGGTATAAATTTGGAGGCAATCTAGACTTAAAAGTGTTTACTGATGCTGACTGGGCAGGAAACATTGATGACAGAAAAAGCACAAGTGGTGGAGCATTTTTTCTTGGAAAAAGACTGGTATCCTGGACTAGTAAAAAGCAAAATTGCACATCTCAATCCACAGCTGAAGAAAAATATGTTACTGCTACAGTAAACTGTTCAAATATTGTTTGGTTTAAATAGTTATTAGAAGGTATGAAGGTTGAAATCAAAGAACCAGTTGTTATATTTTGTGACAATACCAGTGCAATAAACATTTTGAAGAATCCAGTGATGCATTCCAAAACCAAGCACATTGCTATTAAATATCACTTTGTCAGAGAATTGGTGCAAGATAAGGAAATCAGATTAGAATATATTCATACAAAAGAACAGATTGCAGACATTTTTACCAAACCATTACCTAAGGATACATTTGTGTATCTAAGAGGTAAGTTCAGGGTCATTCCCCTATCCGAGGCTCACTAAATACAGTTTTAGTGATGCATCAACCAGAAAATGATTGAAAATCAACCAGTTGATCCAGCATATTCAAGGAATCATTGCATATGAATCAGTACTTGAGGTACATTAATTTTCACCGGTAATATGTGAATTGTCTTTGGCATGTGTTGTCAAAGAGGGAGTGTTTGCTATGTCTGTTCTATTACTTCAAGAAATTTTAAATAGTCAGAAGGAAGAATTTTCAGGATAAAGGAAGTTTGCTGACAGAGGGAGATTTGAATCTAAACCGAGCTAACTCTTTCAAATTTCTTATGCTATGACATATTGTGTTGCCATCAATGCCAAAGAGGGAGATTGTTGGAAACAATTGTCTGAAGGAAATTGCTACTCAAATTATGTATTGTCTTTGATGTCACACAATGTCATAGTCCACAGCAATCAGTTACTACCGAGCTCAGTCGGTCTGCCAGACAATAATATTAGTGTTTACCGAGTTCAGTCGATTATCAAAGGAAATTCAGTGTTTACCGAGTTCATTCGGTTATCAAAGGAAATTCAGTGTTTACCGAGTTCAGTCGGTTATCAAAGGAAATTTAGTGTTTACCGAGTTCAGTCGGTTATCAAAGGAAATTCAGTGTTTACCGAGTTGAGTCAGTCTTCAAAGGAAATTCAGTGTTTACCGAGTTCAGTCGGTTATCGAAGGTAAAGGATTGTCGGTGTTTACTGAGTTCCCTCAGTCTCCGAAAGATTATAGGAAGTTATGGTCACCGAGCACTGTCGGCCCTTGCAGGATTTTTGCAAATAGAGTTTGCTTAATTCAGCCGACTGTTATACTAAATAATGTCGATTTGACAAATCTAAAATCATATAAATAAAAGGTCAAATGTGAAAAATAAAAAAGAAATACAACAGAAGATTTACAAAAGAAAGACAGAAAAGGTGTGTGCGAATTTGTGAAGGATGTTTAGATATCCTTGAGGTGCAGCATAGATTTATTCGATCAGGAAGGATCATACATATGCAGAATAGAGATCTGTAATCAGTAAGGTAGTTGCATTATTATACAGGTCATTTTTCATTGTTACCTTCTTATCATTGTAACAGTGAATTCTAAATCTCTTAACCGAGTTGGTTTAACAACCATATTGTAAATCCTCTAACAAGTTGACAATTCCACTGAATTGTTTTCAAGACCTCTTACCAGGCCACTCCTAGTAGGGTGTTTTAAATCCTCCAACAAGGTCACACCTAACAATGTGTTTTGTAACCTTTTACCGGGTTGGCTTCTAACCGGGCATCACTTCAGAAAAGTGAAAATTAGTATCTAGATACATTGGTGGTTTTTCCCATATTGGGTTTCCACGTTAAATCTTGTGTCTCTTGTGTTCTTAATTGCTATCTTAATCATACACTAGTGCTGATGAATATCTAAAAGATAATTTTGCTAATACTTTCTGCATCTTCAAAGTTACTGCAATCTATTTACCGAGTACTAAAACAGATAACATTGTTAAGATATCCTAAGGGATCTGGAAAGAATTAATTGCGAAGTGTTTTATGGTTGACTGATTCAGCCCCCCCTCTCAGTCACTTCATCCATATTCCATCAATTGGTATCAGAGATTTTGGTGCTTGCAGGAAGGGTTTCAAGGACCTAAGCTAAAGATCAGGATGTCTTACAAGAGGGAAATTCCAAAGCTCAACAGAGATAACTTTTCAGCATGGCAAGGTCTCATGCGACTTCATCTGGCTTCCATTGGTGATTCAGGATGCAAATACATTGATGAAGAATACACAATTCCTAATGGCACATTAACTATTGAAGACATTGCAGATAAAAAGACTCACAACACCATGATGATAGACATTGCATCTGCTCTCAGCTATGAAGAATTTGATGATATTAAAGACTGCACTACTGCATATGAAATGTGGATGGCACTGAAGAAAATATATGGTGGTGATGCAAATGTGAAAAGAGCCAAAGCAGAAAGCCTAAGAGGATAGTTTGACAAGATGAATATGAAGGAAGATGAAAACATTGCAAAATATGTTGAAAGAATCAAAGCAAGTGTAAGTGTAATTAGAGCTTCTGGAGGAACAATCTCAGATGAAATTGTTATAAGTAAGGTACTCAGAACATTACTCCCTATCTATGCAATAAGAGTATCAGCTATTCAAGAAAGAAGATGTGAAACAAACCACAATATAACTTTGGATGCTTTAGTTGGAAGATTAACAGCCTTTGAATTAGACAATTATGACAACTATGTTCCTAGTTCCAAAAATATTGAATCAGCATTTGAGGCCAAGGTTTCACTAAAGAAGAACAAGAAAATTAAAGAAGTTCAGTCAGAAAGTGAAGAAGTATCAGAAGAAAGTTCTGATAGTGATCTTGAAATTGTAGAAGCATTACTTGCAAAGAAGTACTCTAGAGGGAAGGGTAAATATAAAGGTAAAACTCATTTAATCTATTTTTCATGTGAAGAAATTGGACATATTGTAGCTAGGTGCCCAAACAAGAAAGTCAAGGAAGAGAAGAGAAGTCACAAGTACTATGGCAAAAATAATTTCAAATCATACAAGGATAAAGGTAAGAAAACATGTTTTATGGCTAAAGATTCTGATGATAGTGAAGAAGAAATTGTCTTTATTGCTATAAAAGATGAATCTGATGATGATGAAGATAAGATGGCACTTATTTCTCATATAAGCAAAGATGATATATGGATAATAGATAGCGGATGTTCACACCACATGACTGGTGACAAGACAAAATTTGAATATCTAGAAGACAGTGATAGTGGTAATGTAAGATTTGGAAATAATGAACCTTGTTGTATAAAAGGAAAAGGAAGAATCTCATTAACCAAAGAACTCATATGTGATAATGCTTATTGGGTTGAAGGACTAAAACATAATCTTCTAAGTGTAGCAGAGCTAATCAACACTGGTTTCAAGGTTGAATTCATGAATGGTCAAGCAAGACTGCTGGATGGAAAAGGAAAACTCATTGGATCAGGCAAACAAACAAAAGGTAACTTATTTTATCTTGATCTCAGTGAATATTCATGCTTTATTGCTCAAATAGAAGAAAAATGGCTATGGCACAAAAGGTTATGTCATGTGAATTTTGATAACATGATAAAAATAATCAAATTCAAGAAGGTTAGAGGCATTCCTAGTTTGAAGAAACCTGATACTGGTCTATGTAAGAATTGTCAGATTGGCAAAATGAGTAAAACTAGTTTCAAGAGTAAGAACTATCAGTCTAAAGAAATTTTGGAAATTGTGCATACTAATTTATGTGGACCTATTGGAATACAAAGCTATACTAGAGATAAATTCTTTATTCTTTTCATTGATGATTATTCTAGAATGATGACTGTAATGTATTTAAGAGAAAAATCAGAAGCATTTGAAAAGTTCAAATGGTACTTAGCAAGAGTGGAAAAGGAAACAGGGAAAAGATTGAAATGCTTAAGATCAGACAGAGGTGGTCAATTCATCTCCCATGATTTTAACAACTTTTTCATTGAAAGAGGAATCAAAAGACAGGTATCAGCTCCTAGAACTCCTGAGCAGAATGGAATAGTAGAAAGAAGAAATAGATCTATTATGGATTGTGCAAGGAATCTAATGATAGAAAAGAATATCACTATAAAGTACTGGAAGGAAGCTATCAGCACTGCAGTTCATACCTTGAACCGAGTACAATTGAAGAAAGACACATTCAAAACTCCTTATAAATTATGGTATGGCTATAAACCCAATGTAAGTTACATGAAAATATTTGGTAGCAAGTGTTATATCTTAAAAGAATCTAGAAGAAATAAATTTGATGTGAAAAGTGATGAAGGAATATTCCTAACATATTCTAGCAAAAGCAAGGCATACAAATGTCTGAACTTATCTACTCACAAAGTCATAGAAAGTATACATGTAAAATTTGATGAGTTCACAAAAAAGACTGAAGAAGAAAGCAAAAGGGAACCTGAGAACTATAGAAGATTCATTTACATTGAACCTGAAACATTGGCAGGTACAACTATCAATAAGGAAACTATATCTATCAAGCCGAGCATAGTTACCGAGTCACAAACTGAGTCACAGGAAGAAGTTCAAACTGAGTCACAGGAAGAAATTCAGACCGAGTCTTAGCCTGAAGTTACCAAGCAAATGTATACCGAGCCCGAGCAACCTGAAGAAGAGATCCTAGAAGACAACAGCATGAATCATTCAAAAGGCAAGGAACCTATACTAGCCAAATATGTCAGAAGACATCATACACCAGATCAAATCATTGGAAACAAATCAGATGGTCCTATGACAAGAAGCAAGCTAAAAGGTACATGTCTGCTTACTGACTTTGAACCTAGAAATATCAAAGATGCATTGGAAAATGAAAGTTGGATTGAAGCAATGAATGAAGAATTAGAACAAATACAAAAGAATAAAACTTGGACTCTTGTACCTAGACCTAAAGATAGGAATGTAATTGGAACAAAATGGGTATTCAGGAATAAGCTAAATGAAGATGGTCAAGTATCTAGAAACAAAGCTAGACTGGTATGTAAAGGTTATTCTCAAGAAGAAGGTATAGATTATGGAGAAACTTTCGCTCCTATTGCAAGATTAGAAGGTGTAAGAACTCTACTTGCTTATGCAACACACAAAGGATTTAAGGTATATCAGATGGATATAAAATCTGCATTTCTCAATGGAATTCTTGATGAAGAAGTCTACATTGAACAACCTGAAGGTTTTGTTGATCTAGATAAAAGGGACATGGTCTGCAGGTTACACAAAGCATTGTATGGTTTGAAACAAGCTCCTAGAGCATGGTATGAAAGACTCCATAACTATTTGATTGAGATTAATTTCAAAAGAGCTAATGATAACAACAATTTGTATATTAAAGAAGGACCAGATGACAAAATTGTATTGGCAGAAATATTTGTGGATGATACTATATTTACAGGGAATGAGGATCAGTGCAAAGAATTTTCAGAGAAAATGAACAAAGAATTTGAAATGTCTATGTTTGGTTTAATAAAATTCTTTGTTGGTCTTCAAATTCAGCAAAGCAAGAATGGTATATACATTACTCAATCCAAATACATTAAGGAAATACTTAAGAAGTTTGGTATGGAGGATTCAAAACCAGTTGGTACACCCATGTGTACTGGACTAAAACTTACCAAAAATGATGATTCAAAAGAAGTTGATCAGACCCTATACCGATCTATGATTGGAAAATTGCAGTATGTAGTACATACAAGACCTGATATTGCCTTAGCAGTTGGTATAGTAGCTAGATTCTCAGCAAAACCTAAGGAAAATCACATGATGGTAATCAAAAGAATCTTAAGATACTTAAGAGGAACTGAAGAATATGGTTTGTGGTATAAATTTGGAGGCAATCTAGACTTAAAAGTGTTTACTGATGCTGACTGGGCAGGAAACATTGATGACAAAAAAAGCACAAGTGGTGGAGCATTTTTTCTTGGAAAAAGACTGGTATCCTGGACTAGTAAAAAGCAAAATTGCACATCTCAATCCACAGCTGAAGCAGAATATGTTGCTGCTACAGTAAACTGTTCAAATATTGTTTGGTTTAAACAGTTATTAGAAGGTATGAAGGTTGAAATCAAAGAGCCAGTTGTTATATTTTGTGACAATACCAGTGCAATAAACATTTTGAAGAATCCAGTGATGCATTCCAAAACCAAGCACATTGCTATTAAATATCACTTTGTCAGAGAATTGGTCCAGGATAAGGAAATCAGATTAGAATATATTAATACAAAAGAACAGATTGCAGACATTTTTACCAAACCATTACCTAAGGATGCATTTGTGTATCTAAGAGGTAAGTTAGGGGTCATTCCCCTATCTGAGGCTCACTAAATACAGTTTTAGTGATGCATCAACTAGAAAATGATTGAAAATCAACCAGTTGATGCAGCATATTCAAGGAATCATTGCATATGAATCAGTACTTGAGGTACATTAATTTTCACCGGTAATATGTGAGTTATCTTTGGCATGTGTTGTCAAAGAGGGAGTGTTTTCTATGTCTTTTCTATTACTTCAAGAAATTTTCAATAGTCAGAAGGAAGAATTTTCAGGATAAAGGAAGTTTGCTGACAGAGGGAGATTTGAATCTGAACCGAGCTAACTCTTTCAAATTTCTTATGCTATGACATATTGTGTTGCCATCAATGCCAAAGAGGGAGATTGTTGGAAACAATTGTCTGAAGGAAATTGTTACTCAAATTATGTATTGTCTTTGATGTCACACAATGTCATAGTCTGCAGCAATCAGTTACTACCGAGCTCAGTCGGTCTGTCAGACAGGAATATTAGTGTTTACCGAGTTCAGTCAGTTATCAAAGGAAATTCAGTGTTTACCGAGTTCAGTTGGTTATCAAAGGAAATTCAGTGTTTACCGAGTTTAGTCGGTTATCAAAGGAAATTCAGTGTTTACCGAGTTCAGTCGGTCGTCAAAGGAAATTTAGTGTTTACTGAGTTCAGTCGGTTATCGAAGGTAAAGGATTGTCAGTGTTTATCGAGTTCCCTCGGTCTCTGAAAGATTATAGGAAGTTATGGTCACCGAGAACTATCGGCCCTTGAAGGATTTTTGCAAATAGAGTTTTCTTAATTCAGCCGACTGTTATACTAAATAATGTCGATTTGACAAATCTAAAATCATATAAATAAAAGGTCAAATGTGAAAAATAAACAAGAAATACAGCAGAATATTTAGAGAAGAAAGACAGAAAAGGTGTGTGCGAATTTGTGAAGGATGTTCAGATATCCTTGAGGTGCAGCACAGATTTATTTGATCAGGAAGGATCATACATATGCAGAACAAAGATCTGTAATCAGCAAGGCAGTTGCATTATTATACAGGTCATTTTTCATTGTTACCTTCTTATCATTGTAACAGTGAATTCTAAATCTCTTAAGAACCATATTGTAAATCCTCTAACAAGGTGACAATTCCACTGAATTGTTTTCAAGACCTCTTACCAGGCCACTCCTAGCAGGGTGTTTTAAATCCTCTAACAAGGTCACACCTAACAGTGTGTTTTGTAACCTTTTACCGGGTTGGCTTCTAACCGGGCATCACTTCAGAAAAGTGAAAATTAGTATCTAGATACATTGGTGGTTTTTCCCATATTGGGTTTCCACGTTAAATCTTGTGTCTCTTGTGTTCTTAATTGCTATCTTAATCATACACCAGTGCTGATGAATATGTAAAAGATAATTTTGCTAATACTTTTTGCATCTTCAAAGTTACTGCAATCTATTTACCGAGTACTAAAATAGATAACATTGTTAAGATATCCTAAGGGATCTGGAAAGAATTAATTGGGAAGTGTTTTATGGTTGACTGATTCACCCCCCCCTCTCAGTCACTTCATCCATATTCCATCACTAGAAACCCAAATCCTTGAATCTGGGACTAGTCTCCATGTGGTATATCTTGTGAGTCACCTTTAGAGAGGGTTAACCATAGTGGACATTCCCTTAATTGGGTCAACCAGATTGATGAAACCTCAGGTGGTAATAGCCATTTTCACTGTGGTAGTGACAACCACTATATAAATGTCCTATTGGAAGAAATCTCCACAAGTGTGGTTTCTTGTTGGGTTGTCAGATCTCTCTAGTAGATCCTGAAGATTAAGTTCTTGAACTGTGTCAAAACCTTAGTGCACCTAGATTGGAGTTCACCCTCTTGGATCATAAAAGTTACAGAGTCAAACCATTACTAAAAACCCTAGTGAGGCCAAATTTTCATTTTCTAGGAATATGTATGTTAATGCAAAACTTTTTGGAACATACACAATTAGCACTTCTAAGGATTAGCACAAATAAGTCACTTGATTGTTCATGCACAAGGTTGCTTTTTCCCTGGTTCATTATTTTTAGACATGCTTGAAATCACTTGCTTGCTATTTCACGTGGTTTCTTATCTATCTGGTTACTGAAAATGAACAAATCTGTTACAATCCTCAAATTTGGACATTGAAATTTGCAAACAATCTGAAACTGAAAACCCAAAATTTGCAAAAATTGAAGTAAAACACCTTTCTAGAGTCAACAATCATTTTGTAAAGTCAAAAAGATGTACAACTTTTGGATATTGTCATTTCAGAACCCCCAGATTGTCGTATGGTATCAGGTAGTTTGTCATATGAGTTTTATTGCTAGTCAATTTCAAAAAGTCCAAATTCCTGCTATCAATGGTCATGTGAGTTTTGCAATAGTTGTACAAGTTTTTCAATTGTCATTTCATGCTATACCCACTATCGTTCGAGCCTGCATAGAGTCATTTGAGAAATTTCAAAAAGTTGTCAGAACTATCAGAGACCTGATTGTTTTAGTCTATTTCCAGAATCTGTCAAATGAATCACTGTGTCAGGAATAGAGCAGAAAATACTAAGAATCCAATCTTTTTCCTAAAGTGGCCTTTTGAATCTGATTTAGCCTTTTATTTAATCGATTTGAGTCTTTATCATCTTGTGTCAAAACCTTGTCATAACTATCAATCTTCAATCAATCATCAAAATGGCTAAGTGTTGTGAACTCGTGTCAACTATCTTTTGGGAATTGACCCATACATCTAGGGCACAATATCCCTCATCTAAGTCAAATCTATGCTTCAATCAATCAAACCTTGACAAGGTTGCGTCATCTGATCATCTTGATTCAATTCATTCTTCAGTTGTCTTCATCATATTCTTTCGATTCACCCAAGGTTAATGGTGGAAACTAGAACTTTCTCTCACAAGAAATCTAAGGAAATATCTCATACTTTACCTTTGACTCACATAGGTCCAAATTTTGAGCAGCTCTTCAATTATGAAGATGACGGTCTTGGCAACCTTCAATTAAAAGTTGGTTACATTCCTCCTTCATCAACTCACGGAGGTAACCAACAAACTCCACATCAATCTATCCTAGGTAGAACTCCTACCATGTCTCAAGCAGGGAAAAACTTGGGCTCTCAAAGAGCTCACTCTCAACATGGTGTAGATGAGGAACCCACACTTGAAGAAATTGCTCAATATCAAAACAATGATAAGTTCAAACGAATGATGAAGCATTTCTTGAAAGAAGACATAGAGGCATACTTTTTGGAATTAGCTTATCAAAGGGCTAAACTTCCTCCCAAGTTTAATGTTGTTGATATCTACTACGCAACTTTCCCTTTTCCATACAAATTTGGCTAAAATCTATCCCAGGGTCTGCATTTTAATCCTACCGAGCATCCCTAAAATTTTCATGGTTTTATGACTTGTCTTCTGGCCTCTACAATTCTTTCTATCCCCTGGCCTATAGGTCTAAATTTTGAAAATATAGCTGTTGTACAAAAAAACCCTAGAAAACCCTAAGCTAGGTTCTATTTTTTAGTTACTTTATCAGCCACTTAAGTTCTTATTTCAACATGTACATAATTCTTCCTTTGGTCGCTAGTTCTCTTATTATTTCGGCGGTTCCTCTTTCGATTTAACGATTCGATGACTAAGACTTCAGTGGGGAAATCTCTCAATCAAATCCCAAGTTAGACCTTTGGTTTAGTGATTGAGTGAATGCCTTATTCGCATATTCTCTAGACTTAAGTGAGGTTAAGTATTTCATTAAGCGACTCGATGATTTTCCTTTGGTCACGTAATCATTAAGTTGTCTGATGGTCACTTTATGTGGGGTCCCAGTTAAGCAAGATCAATGGTCATCGTGAGTTTGCATTGGGTCTGTTAGAGGCTTTCGATCTTGCGACAACCATTGATCCTTCCTTATGATGCAGTGCTTCAAACTTTATGTCAGTCCTCTACCATGTTGTCAGACATGGAGAGTTCTAATTGGTCGAAGGTTGTGAAGTGGAGGCTTGTCAGTGGGACCGTGTCAAAATATCTGTAGGGATGTCAGTAGAAAGAAGATCAATGGCTAGCATATCTTTGCATCCCCCTTTTCTGACACATGTGATCTTATGCCTACCATTGGATTTTCCAAGTGTTTAGGTTCTGTTAGGTGGGTCTAATGCCAGGTCAAGATGACATGCCAGTTTGTGATTGGCTGAGATATAGAGACTTGTCAGTGGGTCTAGTACTGCGTGTTGCTGATGTGCTTGCATATGATTGGTGGCTGAGTGATGACAAAGAATTACAGGTGGACCTGATGTGTCGGTGGGGTCCCAGTTAAAAAAGAGATCAATGGCCACTACATGATCTGAAAGAATATTGAAAGGCCATGAGATCATGTGCCTGCCGTTGGATTGGAATCAAGGCTTCAGTGGGTCTGATGGCAGAAAGTGCCCAGGTGTCTACTGATAAAGCGGTCAAGAGAAAATGGAAGATTGACAACTGGTGGATGGGCCTAGGGTTAGAATGTATTTGGCAACTCGATGACTAAAGGATTTCTCTTGTTCACTAGATTTAACTAGGGTCAGCTAAAAGATTTAGATATTCGACGATTGTAGTGTTCGCATTATCGCTTGACTGAACCGAAGTTAAGAGAAAGATTTTACAAATGAAAAAGGGTCTTAAGTCACGCATTCGCTGAGTGACTTAAGGAGAGAAAGCTCGAGGTGGGTCCAAACATACTGATGTGCTAACATGCCCGACTCCCATTGGTCATGATATGCTGATGAGGACATTGACTTTTCAAGAGGGTTTTGTGAATATTGACAGGATGATCTAGTCTGTTCATCTACCAGGAAATAATAGATATCGACGGTCACAATTTCAAATGACTGGCTAGCAATTATTTTTCAAATTTAAATATCTCTGCAAAGGTTTTTTGCCAGCATTTTGATTCAACAGGCCCTGAGCATCAGAGGTAGCTAGAGAATTTATGTTTCCAGGACATTTTCAATTGAAGAGGGTTATAAGGATGTCTAGATAGCCATCTTGGGTCAATTCTTGTTTCCTGAAAGTACCATTTGAGCATTCATGGCGAGCTTGAGTGCCAGAAAGGTAGATAAGTCAAGGTTGTTTGTCTATAGGTGGACATAGTATGGGGATGGGCACACAAATATCTAATTAGAAATGGTATTGCAGAGATGTATTTATGATCAGATTTGACAGAATTAGGGTTGGCTATTATTCTAATGCAAATCTATGTAACCCTAGTTAGGTTTTGAGTCCTCCCTGCATGCTAAATAGGAGATGTATATATTAATTTTTGGAGCTTTTAGAGTAGAGAGTTGGACAATTGTAAAAAGTGATAGAATATGGATGAAGTGACTGAGATGGGGGGGGTGAATCAGTCAACCATAAAACACTTCACTATTATTTCTTTCTAGATCCCTTAGGATATCTTAATGAATATTATTTGTTTAACACTCGGTAAATAGATTGCAGTAACTTAGTAGATGCAGAAAGTATTAGTAAAATTATCTTTTATGCATTCATCACCACTTGTATATGATTAAGATAACTATTAAGAACACAAGAGACACAGGATTTAACGTGGAAACCCAATATGGGAAAAACCACCAATGTATCTAGATACTGATTTTCACTTTTCTGAAGTGATGCCCGGTTAGAAGCCAACCCGGTAAAAGGTTACAAAACACACTGTTAGGTGTGACCTTGTTAGAGGATTTAATCACCCTGCTAGGAGTAGCCTGGTAAGAGGTCTTGAGAACAATTCAATGGAATTGTCACCTTGTTAGATGATTTACAATATGGTTGTTAAACCAACTCGGTTAAGAGATTTAGAATTCACTGTTACAATGATAAAAAGGTAACAATGAAAATGACCTGTATAATAATGCAACTGCCTTGCTGATTACATATCTCTATTCTGTATAAGTGAGATCCTTCCTGATCATATATATCTCTGCTGCTCCTTAAGGATATCTGGTCATCCTTCAGAATTTCGCACACACCTTTCCTGTCTTTCTTCTATATATCTTCTTCTATCTCTCTTCTTTATTTTTCACATTTGACCTTTTATTTATATGATTTTAGATTTTTCAAATTGGCATTACTTAGTATAACAGTTGGCTGAATTAAGCAAAATTTATTTGCAAAGATCCTTCAAGGGCCGACAGTGCTTAGTGACCATAATGAAATTTTCTACAATCTTTGGAGACCGAGGGAACTCGGTAAACACTGATAATCCTTTTTCTTCGATAACCGAGTGAGCTCGGTAAATGCTAACTTTTCTTTGACAACCGAGTGAGCTCAGTAAATGCTAACTTTTCTTTGACAACTGAGTGAACTAGGTAAATGCTGATTTTTTTTGATAACCGAGTGGACTCGGTAGATGCTATTTTTAATGCCAGGCAGACCGACTGAGCTCGGTAGGTACTGATTGTTGCGGACTATGACATTGTGTGACATCAAAGACAATACATAATTTGAGTAGCAATTTTCTTTAGACAATTGTTTCCAACAATCTCCCTCTTTGGCATTGATGGCAACACAATATGTCATAGCATAAGAAATTTGAAAGGATTAGCTCGGTTCAGATTCAAATCTCCCTCTGTCAGTAAACTTCCTTTTTCTTAAAAACTCTTCCTCTGACTATTGAAAATTTCTTGAAGTAATAGCAAAGACTCTCCCTCTTTGACAACACATGCCAAAGACAATTCACATATTACCGGTGTAAACTAATGTACGTCAAGTACTGATTCATATGCAATGATTCCTTGAATATGTTGCATCAACTTGTTGATTTTGAATCATGTTCTGGTTGATGCATCAATAAAACTATATTTAGTGAGCCTTGGATAGGGGAATGACCCCCAACTTACATCTTAGATACACAAATGCATCCTTGGGTAATGGTTTGGTGAAAATGTCTACAATCTGCTCTTTTGTATGAATATGTTCTAATCTAATTTCCTTGTCCTGCACCGATTCTCTGACAAAGTGATATTTAATAGCAATGTGCTTGGTTTTGGAATGCATTACTAGATTCTTCAAAATGTTTATTGCATTTGTATTGTCACAAAATATAACAACTGGTTCTTTGATCTCAACCTTCATACCTTGTAATAACTATTTAAACCAAACAATATTTGAACAGTTTACTGCAGCAGCAACATATTCTACTTCAGCTGTGGATTGAGATGTGCAATTTTGCTTTGTACTAGTCCAGGATACCAGTCTTTTTCCAAGAAAAAATGCTCCACCACTTGTACTTTTTCTATCATCAATGTTCCCTACCCAATCAGCATCAATAAACACTTTTAAGTCTAGATTGCCTCCAAATTTATACCTCAAACCATATTCTTCAGTTCCTCTTGAGTATCTTAAGATTCTTTTGATTGCCATCATATGATTTTCCTTAGGTTTTGCTGAGAATCTAGCTACTATACCAACTGCTAAGGCAATATCAGGTCTTGTATGTACTACATACTGCAATTTTCCAATCATAGATCGGTATAAGGTCTGATCTACTTCTTTTGAATCATCATTTTTTGGTAAGTTTCAGTCCAGTACACATGGGTGTACCAACTGGTTTTGAATCTTCCATACCAAACTTCTTAATTATTTCCTTAATGTATTTAGATTGAGTAATGTATATACCATTCTTGCTTTGCTGAATTTGAAGACCAACAAAGAATTTTATTAAACCAAACATAGACATTTCAAATTCTTTGTTCATTTGCTCTGAAAATTCTTTGCACTAATCATCATTCCCTGTAAATATAGTATCATCTACAAATATTTCTACCAATACAATTTTGTCATCCGATCCTTCTTTAATATACAGATTGCTATTTTTATTGGCTCTTTTGAAATTAATCTGAATCAGATAGTTATGGAGTCTTGCATACCATGCTCTAGGAGCTTGTTTCAAACCATACAATGCTTTGTGTAACTTGCAAACCATGTCCTTTTTATCTGGATCAACAAAACCTGTAGGTTGCTCAATGTAGACTTCTTCATCAAGAATTCCATTGAGAAATGCAGATTTTATATCCATCTGATATACCTTAAATCCTTTATGTGCTACATAAGCAAGTAGAGTTCTTACACCTTCTAGTCTTGCAACAGGAGCAAAAGTTTCACCATAATCTATACCTTCTTCTTGAGAATAACCTTTACATACCAATCTAGCTTTGTTTCTAGATACTTGACCGTCTTCATTCAGCTTATTCTTGAATACCCATTTTGTTCCAATTACATTCTTATCTTTAGGTCTAGGTATAAGAGTCCATGTTTTGTTCTTTTGTATTTGTTCTAATTCTTCATTCATTGATTCAATCCAACTTTCATTTTTCAATGCATCTTTGATATTTCTAGGTTCAAAATCAGTAAGCAGACATGTACCTTTTAGCTTACTTCTTGTCATAGTACCATCTGATTTGTTTACAATAATTTGATCTGGTGTATGATGCCTTCTGACATATTTGGCTAGTATAGGTTCCTTGCTTTTTGAATGAGTCATGTTGATGTCTTCTAGGATCTCTTCTTCAGGTTCCTCTGGCTCGGTAGATATTTTCTCGGTAACTTCAGGCTAAGACTCGGTTTGGATTTCTTCCTATGACTCAATTTGAAATTCTTCCTGTGACTCAGTTTGAACTTCTTCCTATGACTCGGTTACTATGCTAGGCTCAGTAGATATAGTTTCCTCATTGATAGTTGTGTCTAGCAATGTTTCAGGTTCAATGTAAATGAATCTCGTGTATTTTTCAGGTTCCCTTTTACTTTCTTCTTCAGTCTTTTCTGCAAACTCATCAAATTTTACATGTATACTTTCTATGACTTTGTGAGTAGACAAATTCAGACATTTGTATGCCTTACTTTTTCTAGAATATCCTAAGAATATTCCTTCATCACTTTTCACATCAAATTTATTTCTTCTGGATTCTTTTAAGATATAACACTTGCTACCAAATATGTTCATGTAACTTACATTGGGTTTATAGCCATACCATAACTCATAAGGAGTTTTGAATGTGTCTTTCTTCAATTGTACTCGGTTCGCTGATAGCTTCCTTCCAGTACTTTATGGCGATGTTCTTTTCTATCATTAAAGTCCTTGCACAATCCATAATAGATCTATTTCTTCTTTCTGCTATTCCATTCTACTCAGGAGTTCTAGGAGCTGATACCTGTCTTTTGATTCCTCTTTCAATGCAAAAGTTGTTAAATTAATGGGAGATGAATTCACCACCTCTGTCTGATCTTAAGCATTTCAATCTTTTTCCTGTTTCCTTTTCCACTCTTGCCAAGTACCATTTGAACTTTTCAAATGCTTTTGAATTTTCTCTTAAATACATAACAGTCATCATTCTAGAATAATCATCAATGAAAAGAATAAAGAATTTATCTTCAGTATAGCTTTCTATTCCAATAGGTCCACATAAATCAGTATGCACAATTTCCAAAATCTCTTTAGACTGATAGTTCTTACTTTGAAAACTAGTCTTACTCATTTTGCCAATCTGACAATTCTTACATAGACCAGTATCAGGTTTCTTCAAAGTAAAAAATGCCTCTTACCTTCTTGAATTTGCTTATTTTCATCATGTTATCAAAATTCACATGACATAACCTTTTGTGCCATAGCCAACTTTCTTCAATTTGAGCAATAAAACATGAATATTCACTGAGATCAAGATAAAATAAGTTACCTTTTGTTTGTTTTCCTGATCCAATGAGTTTTCCTTTTCCATCCAGCAGTCTTGCTTGACTATTCATGAATTCAACCTTGAAACCAGTGTTGATTAGCCGTGCTACACTTAGAAGATTATGTTTTAGTCCTTCAACCCAATAAGCATTATCACATATGAGTTCTTTGGTTAATGAGATTCTTCCTTTTCCTTTTATACAACAAGGTTCATTGTTTCCAAATCTTACATTGCCACTATCACAGTCTTCTAGGTATTCAAATTTTATCTTGTCACCAGTCATATGGTGTGAACATCCACTATCTATTATCCATATATCATCTTTGCTTATATGAGAAATAAGTACCATCTTATCTTCATCATCATCAGATTCATCTTTTATAGCAATAAAGACAATTTCTTCTTCACTATCATCAAAATCTTTAGCCTGCTTGTTTGGGCACCTAGCTGCAATATGTCCAATTTCTTCACATGGAAAATAGATTAAAGGAGTTTTACCTTTATATTTACCTTTCCCTTTAGAGTACTTCTTTGCAAGTAGTGCTTCTACAATTTCAAGATCACTATCAGAACTTTCTTTTGATACTTCTTCACTTTCTGACTGAACTTCTTTTACTTTCTTATTCTTCCTTAGTGAAACCTTGGCCTCAAATGCTAACTCAATATTTTTGGAATTTGGAACATAGTTGTCATAGTTGTCTAATTCAAAGGCTGTCAATCTTCCAACTAAAGCATCCAAAGTTATATTGTGGTTTGTTTCACATCTTCTTTCCTGAATAGCTGATACTCTTATTGCATAGATAGGGAGTAATGTTCTTAGTACCTTGCTTATAACAGTTTCATCAGTGATTGTTCCTCCAGAAGCTCTAATTGCACTAACACTTTCTTTGATCCTTTCAACATATTTTGTAATGTTTTCATCTTCTTTCATATTCATCTTGTCAAACTGTCCTCTTAGGCTTTTTGCTTTGGCTCTTTTCACATTTGCATCACCACCATATATTTTCTTCAGTGTGATCCACATTTCATATGCAGTAGTGCATTCTTTAATATCATCAAATTCTTCATAGCTGAGAGCTGATGCAATGTCTATCATCATGGTGTTATGATTCTTTTTCTCTGTAATGTCTTCAACAGTTAAAGTGCCAGTAGGAACTGTGTATTCTTCATCAATGTATTTGCATCCTGAATCACCAATGGAAGCCAGATGAAGTCTCATGAGACCTTGCCATGCTGAAAATTTATCTCTGTTGAGCTTTGGAATTTCTCTCTTGTAAGACATCCTGATCTTTAGCTTAGGTCCTTGAAACCCTTCCTGCAAGCACCAAAAGCTCTGATACCAATTGATGGAATATGGATGAAGTGACTAAGAGGGGGGGGGGGTGAATCAATCAACCATAAAACACTTCACTATTATTTCTTTCCAGATCCCTTAGGATATCTTAATGAATATTATCTGTTTAAAACTTGGTAAATAGATTGTAGTAACTTAGTAGATGCAGAAAGTATTAGTAAAATTATCTTTTAGACATTCATCACCACTTGTATATGATTAAGATAACTGTTAAGAACACAAGAGACACAGGATTTAACATGGAAACCCAATATGGAAAAAATCACCAATGTATCTAGATACTGACTTTCACTTTTTTGAAGTGATGCCCGGTTAGAAGCCAACCCAGTAAAAGGTTACAAAACACACTGTTAGGTGTGACCTTGTTAGAGGATTTAATCACCCTACTAGGAGTGGCCTGGTAAGAGGTCTTGAGAACAATTCAATGGAATTGTCACCTTGTTAGATGATTTACAATATGGTTGTTAAACCAACTCGGTTAAGAGATTTAGAATTCATTGTTACAATGATAAAAAGGTAACAATGAAAATGACCTGTATAATAATGCAACTGCCTTGCTGATTACAGATCTCTATTTTGTATAAGTGAGATCCTTCCTGATCGTATATATCTCTGCTGCTCCTCAAGGATATCTGGTCATCCTTCACAATTTCGCACACACCTTTCCTATCTTTCTTCTATTTATCTTCTTTATTTTTCACATTTGACCTTTTATTTATATGATTTTAGATTTGTCAAATCGGCATTACTTAGTATAACAGTCGACTGAATTAAGCAAACTTTATTTGCAAAGATCCTTCAAGGGCCAACAGTGCTCAGTGACCATAATGAAATTTTCTACAATCTTTGGAGACCGAGGGAACTCGATAAACACTAATAATCCTTTTTCTTCGATAACTGAGTGAGCTTGGTAAATGCTAACTTTTCTTTGACAACCGAGTGAGCTCAGTAAATGCTAACTTTTCTTCGACAATCGAGTGAACTAGGTAAATGCTGATTTTTTTTTTGATAACCAAGTGGACTCGGTAGATGCTATTTTTAATGCCAGGCAGACCGACTGCGCTTGGTAGGTACTAATTGTTGCAGACTATGACATTGTGTGAAATCAAAGACAATACATAATTTGAGTAGCAATTTTCTTCAGACAATTGTTTCCAACAAAAAGAAGTTTACCTTTCTTAAGAGTCATCTATGGTATTCTTTTTCCCTTTGGCTTTTACAGTTGTAAATCCCATTGATTATTCAGATATTGTAAGGTATTTTGTGGCATTCTTCATGACCCTATGCTTCTTGTTTGAGTTATCTCTTAATGAATTCAATATTTATATGTTTTTCAATGATATCTTAGGGTTCTTGATCCTTCTATCTTTCTTCAATTCATGTGTATTCTTTTGGATGATTTGATGTGAATTTTTTTTGGGTATACTACAACCCCTTAACAATCTTGTCTCATTCCTATACCTAGTTTTAGAGGTGAATGTTTGTCTGCAGGTCATAGAGTGTTGTCTAATCCTAAGAGCGTTATTGTTTGTGAAAGTGTCTCTCTCTTTCCTTGAATACCCTCTTTTATTTGTAGACCCTTCTATGAAATACTTATGCAAGCCTATTTAGTGAGTTGTGATCCCCTAGACCTAAGCTTATTCATTGAATCCATCTTTTATACTATAATCCATACCATCTTTTCGGTGCATCACTTAGAAGGTAGTTTTCTTTCAAGTCATTTCCCTTTCAAGCATTCCGTCTATCCCTTTTGCCCTCAAGATTTTACTTTCATGTCAAGAAGAAAATTAAGGTGATTATCCAAGAGTGACTAGCCTGGAGCCTGGAGGTCTCATCTTAGTTAGCATAGGTCTCACAACCTGGAGATGATTCCCATGTTATACTAGGTTATCAAGACTATGAGAGCTTGAAACAAGGGTGCAAACTTAGTGTATAATAATTCTGGCATGCCTGGTGGGACTGTAAAAGAATCAGATTCATGTTAAAATTAAGCTATCTCTGATATTTAGATTGCATAATATAGACTTTTAGAAGTTGTTTTATCAAGTATATTTGGCGACTCCACTAATTTCATAGATCCAGAATAAACTTGTTCAAGGTTTATGAGAAAGATTGAGACTAGAAGCTCAAAGCCTACTGAATTTTTAGAATTACCTTCAAAAAGAAGCTACAAGGGTAGGTTAACTCAAAGAACATCCCCTGCAAGAAGAGTTCAGTCTACACCTCCTGATACTTCAGAAAGGAGACCTTTGCCCTTTCATTTCAGAAGGAGGACATTGGATTTTCAAGAGGGTTTTACGATTGTTGATAGGATGATCTAGTCCGTTCATCTACCCAAAAATAATAGATATCAATGGTCACATTTTAAAATGACTGGCTAGCCTTTATTTTTCAAATTTAAATATCTCTACAAAGGTTTTTTGCCAGCATTTTGATTCAACAGGCCGCGAGCATCGGAGGTAGCTATAGAATTTATGTTTCTATCACATTTACAGTTGAAGAGGGTGATGAGGAGGTCTGGGTAGCCATCTTTGGTCAATTTTTGTTTCTTGGAAGTACGATTTGAGCATTCATGGCGAGCTTGAGTGGCAGAAAGGTAGATAAGTCAAGGTTTCTTATTTTTAGGTGGACGTAGTACGGGGATGGGCACATAAATATCTGATTAGCAATGGTATTGGAGAGATGTATTTATGACCAGATTTGATAGAATTAGGGCTGGCTATTATTCTAATGCAAATCTATGTAACCCTAGTTAGGTTTTGACTCCTGTCTACGTGTTAAATAGGAGATGTATATATTAATTTTTGGAGCTTTTAGAGAAGAGAGTTGGATAATTGTAAAAGAAGTTTACATTTCTTAAGAGTCATCTATGATATTCTTTTTCCCTTTGGCTTCTACAGTTGTAAATCCTATTGATTATTTAGATATTGTAAGGTATTTTGTGGCATTCTTCATGTCCCTATGCTTCTTGTTTGAGTTATCTCTTAATGAATTTAGTATTTATATGTTTTTCAGTGATATCTTAGGATTCTTGATCCTTCTATCTTTCTGCAATTCATGTGTATTCTTGTGGATGATTTGATGTGAATGATTTTTTGGGTATACTACAACCCCTTAACAATCTTGTCTCATTCCTATACCTAGTTTTAGAGGTGAATGTTTGTCTGCAGGTCATAGATTATTGTCTAATCTTAAGAGTGTTATTGTTTGTGAAAGAGTCTCTCTCTTTCCCTGAATACCCTCTTTTATTTGTAGACCCTTCTATGAAATACTTATGCAAGCCTATTTAGTGAGTTGTGATCCCCTAGACCTAAGCTTATTCATTGAATCCATCTTTTATACTGTAATCCATACCATCTTTTTGGTGCATCACCTAGAAGGTAGTTTGCTTTCAAGTCATTTCCCTTTCAAGCATTCCTTCTATCCCTTTTCCCCTCAAGATTTTACTTTCATGTCAAGAAGCAAATTAAGGTGATTATCCCAGAGTAAGTAGCCTGGAACCTAGAGGTCTCATCTTAGTTAGCATAGGTCCCACAACCTAGAGATGATTCCCATGTGATACTAGGTTATCAAGACTACAAGAGCTTGAAACAAGGGTGAAAACTTAGTGTATAACAATTCTGGCATGCCCGATGGAACTGTAAAAGAATCAAATTCATGTTAAAATTATGCTACCTCTAATATTTAGATTACATAATATAGACATTTACAAGTTGTTTTATCAAGTATATCTGGCAACTCCACTGATTTCATAGATCCAGGATAAACTTGTTCAAGGTTTATGAGAAAGATTGAGACTAGAAGCTCAAAGCCTACTGAATTTTTAGAATTACCTTCAAAAAGAAGCTACAAGGGTAGGTTAACTCAAAGAAAATCCCCTACAAGAAGAGTTTAGTCTACACCTCCTGATACTTCAGAAAGGAGACCTTTGCCCTTTCATTTCAAAAGAAGAGGAAGATCTCTAACCAGAGATCTAGAAGAAGATTCAAATTGAGTAGTAAATACAACTGACATAGTTGTTAATCTTCAAATTTTAGCCCCTACAATGGCTCAATAGTTTACTTTTGCACCTTTCAACCAAGGGAGTCCATTGGCTTTTGCTCAACATCATGATGTGCCCTTGGTGGCACTGAAGATTATACCTAATTTCACAGGTGAAGGACAAACTACTACCTTTGAGCACATAAGAGATGTGACCACTATTTGCAGTATACACAATATAACCCAAGAAGATGTGGCCACCAAATTATTAGTAGCCTCTCTCAAAGGTAAGGCTCCTGAATGGTTTAGAACTTTAACTGTTGGCTCCATTACTTCATGGGATGAGTTAGGAGATGCATTGAGTAAGCATTTTGAGGATAAATCAAACAATCTATCTTTGGTTGAGCAGTTGACAACCATTAAAAGAGACCCTCAAGAGAAAATGATAGACTACAATAGTAGATTCCTTAAGACATGGAATAGAATTCCAGTCTTAGTGAGGCCATCAGTTGACCATGCTTTCCTATATTTCTTACAAATCTTGAATGGTCATATTTCTATCATGATCCAATCTATGGGTGGTAGTTCTTTACCTCAAGCTTTTGAC
This sequence comes from Chamaecyparis obtusa, assembly GCA_027943335.1. Taxonomy (NCBI): domain Eukaryota; kingdom Viridiplantae; phylum Streptophyta; class Pinopsida; order Cupressales; family Cupressaceae; genus Chamaecyparis; species Chamaecyparis obtusa. Next base: position 669,963 of record BSBK01009818.1, read on the forward strand.
AGAGTTGTCAGGGCTGAAAATTGTTTAATTCAGGTAGCCATGATAGGCAGAAGGCCACCTATGCCTATCTTCCCTAGCCTTCAGCCCATTGCACCTGCACAAGTACCCCCATTTACCCCTATTCCCACCATATTAACACCTCAAGCTAGTACTAGTGGTCAAAAGTTAGGAACAAGTTTCTCTCAAGAGTTATAAGAGATGAAGAATAGCCAATAGAGAAGTTAGAAAGAAATGACTAATTTGTTGTAGACCTTGACTAAAGAGGTTACAAATCTAAAGAGGCAAGGGCAAGGAATCAGACCACCCTTTTAGTCACAAGGTCAATGTCCTAATCAACAATATTAGAATTAGGGATAGCCTTATCAACAAAATAGGCCACCATTCCAAGGAGGTTATCAAGGAAAAAGGCAAAATTTTAATCAGAGACCATTCCAACCATATAACCCTGCACCTATCAGTTCTGCAAATCCAATTAGGGATATGGTTCCTAGTCAAAATAATATGGCTATATATGGACAATGAATGGTGTTTCCCTTGTAATCAGTCTCATAATTAGGCTACATGTTTGAATGGATGGATGAACCAAGCACTAATGGTTCAAAATGCCTCACAAGCTCAATCAAAGGCTTCTTCCAATGGATCAATCCCTCAACAAGAACCATAAGATAATGAGACTGCTCTTTTCAATTGGGAGTAGAAAGATTTCAATGGAGTTATTAGTGAGCCTTCCATTACTGCCAACACAAGGTAAAAGTGGAGAGCTCAAGATATGGAGTGGGAAAAATCTAGTACTAAGGCCACTACATCTATAGAGCCAATACGGCCAGCTACACCCATCACATTCAAGAAGGCTCCTGCCATTACAAGCAAAGAAGGCCAGACTCTCAAAGAAGTAGAACCCATCATGGTGAAAGCAAAAAAAAGAGTACACATTATGAAACCTTTCAATATTGTAGACAACATGAAGAAGGTGAATGTCACCATGTCTATGTGGGACTCTTTGGCTATCCCAGGGCAGTCTGAAATTTTGAAGAAGGCCATGACTAAAGTAGCAACTCCTCAACCTACAAAAGAAGCTGCAAAGCCAGTGTTGGTTAACACTGATCAAGAAAAGGAGGCTCCAAGTAGCAACTCCAAAGCCAATGCCATGCAAGGTAGGAACTCAAAGCCACCTCCATTTTATGTATCTTTAATCATTGGAAAATATTTAGTATATAATTGTATGGTAGATAGTGGAGCTACTAGCACTGTAATGCCCAAGAAATTAGCTAACCAATTAGGACTTAAGTATGAACCCTTCCAAAAGAAGGTCACACAACTTGATGGATCCTTAGTCAATACTATAGGTGTGGCCAAGATAGTCTAATCCTGCATGCTAGTCCTAATTTTTCCATCCTCCTTGATATATATATCATAGATCTCCCTGCATTGTGTGTTATATGTTTGTCAAGGGAGTTTACAACTAAGATAGGAGGTTACCTATCTTTTGACTGCTCTCACATGCTATTTCACACAAGGTATGGGACCAAGGTCACCATTAAGTTAGAACCATTGGCAGTAGACCATATAGAGCCATATGTGTCCAATACCATGAATGTAAATTGCCCCATATTTGATGACAATGACTTCCAAACCATTGGAGAAGTAGACACTAAGATAGAAAGTATCCCTGATATTTTACTAGATGAAAGAGCTTTAGAGGCCCAAGAAAATCTTATTTGGGATTTTGTTTTGGGAAGTTATTTGATACAAGAAACTGGATCCATAGAGCCAAGCCTCCTCAAAGAAGACACTGATTTAGAGAATCAGAATAATTAGGTTTGGGAACTATTTTTTGATGGAGCTAGAAGTAGACATGGTTCTGGTGGTGGTGCTATGTTATTGTCCCCAAAAGGAGAAAAATACTACACAACTTTCAGATTTAGTTTTTCCTACACTAGCAACACTACAGAGTATGAAAGTCTTGTGAATGGACTAGAGTGGGCTAGAAAAAGGGGGCTTAAGGCCCTAAGGGTTTATGGTGATAGTGAGTTAGTTGTCAGCCAAGTGAGAGGGACAAGTGCAACTAAAAATGACACCTTGAAAGCATACAAACATAGAGTTTGGGATACAATTGAAGATTTTTCTGCTTTCAATATTGTTGCTATCCCTAGGAAGCTAAATCAAAATGTAGATAGATTAGCTATTGTTGGATCTCAGTATGATATTCCAAATAGTATTTCAAAGGAGGAGACCCAAAAACATATTAAAGTGATTATCAGACCCTCTATTCCTGATAACAATGTCAATTGGAAAGTGTTTGACAATGATGAACAAATTCTGTAGTTCTTGTTTGAAGAGGATGTCTTTTCAAGGCATAATCAAGAGAGGTTATCCCAGAACTATGGTTATCAAGTGATACAACTTAAGTCTAATAAGATTCCTGGTGGTCTTGTCACCTTATAAACTATCTTCAACAAGGATGATGAAGTTAAGAAAAATAAAGTTGGCCTGGTAGTCCAACAGGAACATTGTGTTGAATTAGAGTTGGAACTAGGTAAGAGCTTACAATTTGGAAAGGTAAACTCTGAATTGGAAAAGAAAGCTTACACCCAATTATTTAAAGAATTCAATGATGTATTTGCATGGAAATATGAAGACCTTAAAGGTTTTGATCCATCCCTTGCTCAACACACTATTGAATTAGAGCCTAATGCCAAGCCAGTAAGGAAAAAGCAGAGGCCTATTAATCCCAAGCTTGAGCCATTTATGCATAGAGAAGTTCTCAAATTGATAGAAAGTGGTATCATCTACCCCATTAAGCATACTAGTAGGGTTTCCAACCTTGTTCTTGTCAGGAAGAAGAATGGGGAGTTGAGATTATGTGTTGATTTTAGGGATCTTAACAAGGCCTCTTGAAAAGACCACCATCCATTACCCTCTATGGAACAAATCTTACAATGTGTCTCTGGATCTAAGAGATTTTCATTATTGGATGGCTATTCAGGATACAATCAAATCCTAGTTAATGAAGAGGATCAGTATAAGACTACATTTACAACCAAGTGGGGAACCATGGTTTATCAAAAGATGCCCTTTGGTTTGTGAAATGCAGGTGCTACATTTCAAAAGGCAATGGATATGGCCTTTAAAAGCCTCATGTACAAGTTTGTACTGGTCTACTTGGATGACATAACTATCTATTCTAAACATGTAGTAGACCATATCAAACATTTGAGGAAATTTTTTGAAAGCTGTAGAGAATTTGGGATATCTCTTAATCCCAAGAAATGTGTGTTTGCAGTTCATGAAGGAAAACTGTTGGGATATGTAGTATCCAAAGAAGGAATTACAGTAGACCCTGAGAGAATTGCAGCCATCCTAGAGCTACCCTTGCCACATCATAAGAAGGGTCTCTAATCTTTCATAGGAAAGATTAATTTTGTTAGGCATTTCTTGCCTAATATTGCAGATTTATTGAAGCCTTTGATAGCCATGTTAAAGAAAAGTTCAACTTTTAGCTGGACTAAAGAAGGAAAAGCTAATTTCCATGCTATCAAAGAGGCCTTGATAGAAGCTCCTACCCTATTAAACCCAGATTTCAGTTAGGACTTTATCCATTATGCTTATGGAGGACATGATGCTATATCTGCAATGTTGACTCAATAAAATTTAGCTGGATTGGAGCAACCTATTTCTTTCTTTAGAAAAGGTTTAGAAGAGTATGAACAGAGATACTCTTTTGTAGAAAAACATGTACTTGCTATGGTGAAGAGCCTTAAAAAGTTTAGATATTTGTTGACCCATAGCAAGGTACACTTGAAAGTTACTCATCCAAGTGTCAAAGAATTTTTGCTTTCCAAGGACCTAAATGAGAAAAGAGCTGGTTGGATCACCAAGGTGATGGAATATGACATTGATATTCAGACTACCAAGCTAGTTAGAGGAAGAGGTCTTTGTGAACACTTGGAAAGGGATGAAAGTTCAAAGAAATTAGAACAAATGGATGCATCTTTGGTTGTGCATTCTACAGAAGAACATGCCTAGGCATCAGGTTGGCTGCCTAACATGATTCATTACTTGAAAATAGGTCAATGTCTTGCAGGTTTGGATTTAGCAAAAATAAGATATTATAGATTACAATCTGTTCCTTTTATGCTGATAGATGAAGTTCTTTTTAGAAAGGATCACAATGGTGTCCTTTTAAGATGCATTGATTCAGAAAAGATAGCTGATGTCCTATTTGAATTTCATGATGGACTTTCTGGAGGCCATTTCTCAACTAGGACTATTGCTTTTAAAATCATGAGGGCTAGATACTATTGGCCATCTATCTTTAAGGATAGCCATGATTATGTGATAAAATGCATCAAATGTGCCATGTTTTCAAGAAAAGAAAGGCTTGCAGCCTTACCCTTACAACCAGTCAGAACAGAGCAACCTTTCATGAAATGGGGTATAGACTTTATTTGTATGATCAATCCTCCATCTAGTGCAGGCCACAAATGGATAATCATTGCAATAGATTATTTCATTAGATGGACAGAGGTAGTTGCCTTAAAAGAATCAAATGAGAGTGTTGTATTAAGTTTTTATGATGATATAATCCATAGATTCGGCACTCCAGACTCCATAATATCAAATAATGCATTCGCATTCACAGGTCTCAAAGTCTCAGAATGGGCAATCAAGAATGTCATTTATCTGAATACAAGTTCAAATTATTACCCTCAGGGTAATGATTTAGTAGAGTCAACAAATAAGAACTTGATTAGGATAATCAAGAAAGCCCTGTAGGATAATCAGAGAGACTGGCATACTAAACTGAAGTCTGCCTTATGGTTAGACAAAATTACCCCAAAGAAAGTCATTAGAAACTCTCCTTATGTGTTAGTATATGGTAGAGAGGCTAAGTTGTCCATTTCAACTAAATTACCAGCTCTGGACTTAGCCACTCAGTATGTCCTATTTGAAGAAGGAGATACTTTACAGATCAGGTATGCTCAGCTCATGGAGTTAGAAGAACTCAGGGACAAATCCATGAAAGATATGGAGTTCCATCAAATTCAAACAAAGAAAATTTTTGATAAAAGAGCCAGGGTTAGAAACTTCAAAGTTGGAGATGTAGTCCTCAAGTGGGATGAAATCAGATCCAGACCTGGCAAACATACAAAGTTTGATTCATTCTGGGGTGGACCATTTGTTATTACAGAATGTAAGGGGCCTAATTCTTTTTAGCTATCAACCCTTGAAGGAGATGCCTTGACTATATCAGTCAATGGATTCCACTTGAAGCCCTACTTTGAGGTTAATCCTTCTTTGTAAATTCTTGTAAATATGTTTTCCTACTTTCTTCCTATTTTCTAGGTTAGTTTCCTACTTTCCAAGAAGTACTCATGCACAAGTTTGTCTTTCTAGTTTCAGTCTTGTCTCCCTGTCGAAGTTTTGTGTTCCTGAGATGACTCTGTGCCCAATGAATATGTCAAGGCCACTAGTTTCAATGTCTAGCAGGCTGAAATCTAGCAGAAATCACCAAAATGTTACCCAACTTTCCTTGCTCCATACAAATTTGGCTAAAATCTATCCCAAGGTCTGTATTTTTATCCTGCTGAGCATCCCTAAAATTTTCATGGTTTTATGACTTGTCTTTTGGCCTCTACAATTCTTTTTATCCCCTGGCTTGTAGGTCTAAATTTTGAAAATATAGGCATTGTGCAAAAAAACCCTAGAAAACCCTAAGCCAGGTTCTATTTTTCAGTTACTTTATTGACCACTTAAGTTCTCATTTCAGCATGTGCATAATTCTTCCTTTGGTTTCCAATTCTCTTATTCTTCTAGTGGTTCCTCTTTCCATTCACTAATTTGATGACTAAGACTCTAGTCGGGCAATCTCTCAATCAAACCCCAGATTAGACCTTTGGTTCAGCGAATCAGCGAATGCCTTATTCGCGTATTCTCTAGACTTGACCGAGTTTAAGTATTTCATTAAGTGACTCAGAAATTTTCCTTTGGTCATGTAATCACTAAGTTGTCTAGCAGTAACTTTATGTGGGGTCCCAATTAAGCAAGATCAATGGTCATCGTGAGTTCGCATTGGGTCTGTCAGAGGCTTGTGATCTTGCGACAGTTGTTGATCCTTCCTTATGATGTAGCACTTCAAAATTTATGTGGGTCCTTTGCCACGTTGTCTAACATGTAGGGTTCTGATTGGTTGAAGGTTGTGAAGTGGAGGCTTGTCAGTGGAAACATGTCAGAATATCTACAGGGATGTTAGTAGAAAGATGATCGACGGCTGGCGTATCTTCGCATCCCTCTTTTCTGACACATGTGATCTTATGCCTGCCATTGGATTTTCCAAGTGTTTAGGTTCTGTCAGGTGGGTCTGATGCCAGGTCAAGATGACATGCCGGTTTGAGATTGGCTGAGATATAGAGACTTGTTAGTGGGTCTATTACTGCATTTTGCTGATGTGCTTGCATATGATTGGTTGCTAAGTGATGACAAAGACTTACAGGTGGACCCAATGTGTCGGTGGGGTCCTAGTTAAAAAAGAGATCAATGGCTGACGCATGATCTGAAAGAATATTCAAAGGCCATGAGATCATGCACCCACCATTGGATTGGAATCAAGGCTTAAGTGGTTCCGATGGCAGAAAGTGCCGAGGTGTCTGCTGATAAAGCGATCAAGAGAAAATGGAATATTGACAACTAGTGGATGGGCCCAGGGTTAGAATGTATTTGGTGACTCGGTGACTAAAGGATTTCTCTTATTCGCTAGATTTAACTAGGGTTAGCTAAAAGATTTAGATATTTAGTGACTGTAGTGTTCGCATAGTCACTTGACCAGACTGAAGTTATGAGAAAGATTTTGTGAATGAAAAAGGGTCCTCAGTCACACATTCACTGAGTGACTTAAGGAGAGAAAGCTCGAGGTGGGTCCAAACATATTGATGTGCTGACATGCCTGACTCCCATTGGTCATGATATGCTAATGAGGACATTGACTTTTCAAGAGGGTTTTGTGACTATTGATAGGATGATCTGGTCCATTCATCTGCCGGGAAATAATAAATATCGATGGTCACATTTTAAAATGACCGGCTAGCCATTGTTTTTCAAATTTAAATATCTCTGCGAAGGTTTTTTGCCAGCATTTTGATTCAATAGGCCATGAGCATCAGAGGTAGCTAGAGAATTTATGTTTCCAAGAAATTTTTAGTTGAAGAGGGTGATGAAGAGGTCTGGGAAGCCATCTTGGGTCGATTCTTGTTTCCTAGAAGTACCATTTGAGCATTCATGGCGAGCCTAAGTGGTAGAAAGGTAGATAAGTCAAGGTTGCTTGTCTGCAGGTGGACACAGTGCAGGGATGGGTACACAAATATATAATCAGCCATGGTATTATAGAGACATATTTATGATCAAATTTGACATAATTAGGGTTGGCTATTATTCTAATGCAAATCTATGTAACCCTAGTTAGATTTTGACTCTTACCTGCGTGCAAAATAGGAGATGTATATATTAATTTTTGGAGCTTTTAGAGTAGAGAGTTGGACAATTGTAAAAGAACTTTACCTTTCTTAAGAGTCATCTATGGTATTCTTTTTCCCTCTGGCTTCTATAGTTGTAAATTCCCATTGATTATTCAGATATTGTAATGTATTTTGTGGCATTCTTCATGTCCCTCTGCTTCTTGTTTGAGTTATCTCTTAATGAATTCAGTATTTATATATTTTTCAATGATATCTTAGGGGTCTTAATCCTTCTGTCTTTCTTCAATTCATGTGTATTCTTGTGGATGATTTGAGGTGAATGCTTTTGTGGGTATACTACAACCCGTTAACAATCTTGTCTCATTCCTATACCTAGTTTCAGAGGTGAATGTTTGTCTGCAGGTCATAGATTGTTGTCTAATCCTAAGAGTGCTATTATTTTTGAAAGAGTTTCTCTCTCTCCCTGAATACCCTCTTTTATTTGTAGACCTTTCTATGAAATACTTATGCAAGCCTATTCAATGAGTTGTGATCCCCTAGACCTAAGCTTATTCATTGAATCCATCTTTTATACTGTAATCCATACCATCTTTTTGGTGCATCACCTAGTAGGTAGTTTGCTTTCAAGTCATTTCCCTTTCAAGCATTCCTTCTATCCCTTTTCCCCTCAAGATTTTAATTTCATGTCAGGAAGCAAATTGAGGTGATTATCCAAGAGGAACCACACTAGAACCTAGAGGTCTCATCTTAATTAGCATAGGTCCCACAACCTGGAGATGATTCCCATGTTATACTAGGATATCAAGACTATGAGAGCTTGAAACAAGGGTGAAAACTTAGTGTATAACAATATCATTACACATGAGGAAGAAATTCCAGTCTTAGCTATGATGAAACAGATGCATGCCATGCAAGTCAAGCTTAATAAACTTGAGAAAGAAAAGGAACCCAAGGAGTTCTCCATGGAGGCCCTATGTCCTTTTCCATTTGACAAAGACTTGTACATGCCACCATTCCCAAAAAGAGCGGAGATGCCTAAGTATGATAAGTATGATGGACACTCAACTCCCCAAGATCATGTTGGAGAATTCTGTACATAATCTATGGAGTTCATGCATGAACCAACCTATCTGATGCATCTCCTAGGGGGAGAAACCATTCATTGGTTCTCTAGATTGCCTTCTAATATCAAAACTTTCAAGGAGTTGATCAAATTGTTCTATTAGCAATAATCCTACAACATTCAACATTCAATCACCATGATTGATATCTGTAATCTCAAGCAATATCCAGGAGAACCATTCTTGACATTTCTCAAAAGATGGAGCAAGAAATTCTCTCTGTATTCTAGACCTATTCCAGAAACTAAGAAACTAGAGATCTTTATCAATAATCTTGTCCTAGAGATCAACTATCCTTTACAAATGTAAGATCATACATCTTTTGATAAGATGGTAGACAATGCTATCAAAATCGAAAAAGTTCTTGTGAAAAAAGGGGAAATCACAGTTCAAAAAGACAAGTACGAATCAGGATCCAGTTCTAAAGACAAGAATAAAAATTGGAACAAGAATGGGGGCATTGTCACAGATGGTGTTGTTGATACTATCCATGCTCCATCAAAGGCACCAGCTTTCAATCTAACTATTGGTACCCAAGCCATAAAAGCTTCAAAATAAAAGGTGCCTGAATCATCTCAAAAGAAGCCTGAGTATAAAAAGTGGTCCACTGATAATAAACAAACATTCACTCCTCTTGGAGAATCTTTAGAATCAAATATGAGAACTCTGCTAGCCAATAACATCATCTCTTTTCTTGAGATCTAACCACCTGATTTTGAGCCTAAACCAAAATGGTGGAGAGAGAATGAATTTTGTGATTTCCATTGGGGTAAAGGTCACAAAACTAATAACTGCTTATGCTTGAAACATACTATTCAAGATATAATTGATAAAGGAGATATCACCATTGACAATAATAGGAGCAATAATGATCATACAACATTCACAGAACCATTTCTGAAACATGGTCAAGAAGTCTCATCTTCTCAACCTAATATGGGGGCAAAGGTCAATTATGCTTATCCTGGAAATAAAGTTGTTATCAATATGGTTGAACCTTGTCTCTCTAAACATTGCAATGTCATCACAATTGTACAAAGATAGAGATCATTCTTCAGCTAACGTAGTTACTTGATCACAAGATCAGGCACATCTGAACGGACAAATCCCCGATTCATCACACGTCCCTAAGATGCCCTTCAATCTTTCTTCCACTTCCAAATAGAAGGCTACTTCTAAATCTTCCAATCCTAAAGATACAAGGCCAGAATCTTATAGCATTGTTCAACAACTCCAACACACTAATGTGAAAATCTCCATGTTTGAGTTGCTTTGAATATCTCCAGCTCATAGAGCCATTCTAGAAAAATCTTTTCTCAGATCTAATGTTCCTGATGACCTTGATTTAGACAGGTTCCAGACTATGGTTGAACATATTATGTCTCCATAGTATATATCCTTTTTAGAGGAAGATGACAACTCCTTGAGTCACCCACATAACCAGCCCTTGCATATAGAAGTCTTGATCTAGAACCGTAGAGTCAAATGTGTGTTAATAGATGGAGGCACTGGCCTAAACATTTGTTCTTACAACTTGATCACACAATTAGTATTTTCAGAATTGGCTATTGATCCTAGAAAGAAAATAACTATCAAAGCCTATGATAAACAAGAAAGATCTTCTAAAGGCACCATTTTCTTGCCTATCAGAACAGGTCCAATTATCAAAGATACTATATGTAAAGTTCTTGATCTACCTTTGGCTTACAACATTCTTCTAGGGATACCATGGATACATGAGATGAAAGCTATTCCTTCTACATTTCACCAATGCTTGAAATTTCCTTATGAAGGAGTAGAGGTCACTATTCTAGTAGACATATCCACTACTTTTAATACATTGAAGGAAAGTGTAGATAAACTTGTGCCTAATAACAAAGAATCTTCCATTGAACCAACTAAAGAAGCATCCACATCTCAAATGGAAGATCTTGCAAAAGAGGTTAATATCAAAGAAAATAGTATGGGAGAATATACTATGGAGCCAGTCTTATCTTTGACATCTCTCCCTATCTCACCTAAGTCTTATGGACAATCTTTGAAACAATCCAAATCAGAATCTAAAGAACCTCTTGAGGCATATAAAAAGAATTTTGTAGCAGAACAAGTCTCTAAGAAAGAATTTGAAGATGATGAATCTGTGCTCGCATGGCTTTACAAAGACAAACCTGAATCTCAAGTTGTCCAAACTAGCAATTCTACAGTATCCAAAATCCCTTCTAAGGGATATGGTCCAAGAGATAAATTAATAGCTAAGATGGGATATTCAGGTAAAGGACCTCTAGGAGTTAGAGGAAAAGTTCTTGAGGCACCTCCCCCACATACTGGTAGAGTGAATAAAGACAAAGTTGGCTTCAAATTTAAAAAGAAACCCTTTCACCTCAAAGGTAATTGTTCTTATGTCATAGAGTAGATCACACAAATGAACCTATTCTTAAGAAGGAGGAAGTTGAACCATCAGATAGTGATTCAGACAGCTCAAAACGTATCCCCTATGAAAAATTGCCTAAGGAGATCAAAGACCTTCTTGATGATAGAGATGATCCAATGAAAAGAATTAATGTAGTAGAAACACAAGAACCTACTATCAATCAAGAGATATTTGCAACACAAGAACCAACTAATCTTGAAAACAATCAAGAAGAGGAAGGTGGTATTTATTCTGAGATAGATTCTCATGAGTACGAATTCAAATCAGAATCCAAGGGTAACCCTTCTTGGGGTATTCATCCTGACTTTACTCATGTTCTTAGACATCCTAGATGCATAGATGAAGAATCTAATGACTATGAATGGGGAGCCATTCCAGAAGAAGATGAGCTTATTATTGAAAAACATGTTGATGTTATTCACCAATATGCACCTGAACCCAACGTAAGTCTAGAATGAAATGATGAACCTATTTAGTCTAATCCACCTATGGCTGAATTGGACTCCCATAATGACATTGAGCCTATTCATGAATTGAATGTCTTAAGTTGTAATATCACCTTTGAACTTGAGCATTGGGTTAGGACCAATGATGATAGATCCATATCCATAAACACTATCTCCTAATCTTTCCCCACTTTGACTACCCAATATCTAGACCTTATTGATCAAACCTCCACAAATCTGAGCCATGGTATTTATACCTTCCCAAATGACTATGCCCTTGCTTGCTACCTCAATGTAGTTGAGCCTATGAGTAATTCCATTAGTGAACCAAGTGTTAGCATGACAGAGTCGAACATCAAGTATCTTAGTCAGAAAAATAAGAATAAAAAGTAAAAGAAAAGGAGTTCTGTGGGTAAAAACCACTTTGTGGCAGTCTTAGAACCTACAAAAGTAAAAATAAAAGATGTATCCGAAGGTGAAAACCTCTCTGAGGTGCCTAAGGATGAGATATTTGATGTCCTTTCGAGTCATTTATAGGATAGATCTCCAGTTGATTCATGTAGCAAAATCTTTATCAGAAGAAGAGAAGCAAAAATTTACAACATTCCTAATAGAGAAGAAGATCAACTTTGCATGGAAATATTCAGATATGCCAGGATTGGATCCTAATCTTATAATGCATCATTTAACTATAGTTCCAAATGTCAAACCTATTAAACAAAAGTTAAGAAAGATGCATCCTCATGTTGCACTCTTGGTCAAAGCTGAATTAGAGAAGCTCCTAAAAGCCGGATTCATCTGAGTTGTTGACTATGCAGAGTGGATCTCTAATATTGTACCTATTTCAAAACTAGAAAAATCAATCAGAGTGTGCACAGACTTTAGAGATGTGAATAGAGCATGCCCTAAAGATGATTTTCCACTAGCTAACATTGATATGATAGTGGACATGACTGTGGGCTTTGAGATGTATTCTTTAATGGATGGTTTTTCTGGATATAATCAAATAAAAATTGCTCTAGAAGATCAAGAGAAAACTACTTTTACATGTGCATGGGGTACCTTCTATTGGAATGTCATGCCATTTGGGCTTTAAAATGTTGGTGCTACATATCAAAGAGCCATGACATCTATTTTTCATGACATGATGCATAGGACTATGGAGGATTATGTTGATGATACTTTAGCAAAATCTATGCTTAGGGCCACACATCTAAATGACTTGAGCAAGATACTAGACAAAATGGATAAATTTAGTCTTTGATTAAATCCTAAGAAGTGTGCTTTTGGTGTCACTTATGGAAAGATCTTAGGATACATAGTTTCAAAAAAAGGGCATTGAAGTTGATCCATCTAAAGTAAAGGTTATCATAGAAATGCAACCTCCAAAGAATATTAGTCAAATGAGGACATTGCAAGGAAGAGTTCAATCTATCAGAAGATTCATATCACAGCTAGCAGATATATCACAACCTTTTACAAAAACATTACATAAAGGTGTGACCTTTGCATGGAATGAAGAATGTGAGAACAACTTTAATCATAACAAGAAGTATCTACCAAATCCTCCTATTTTGATGCATCCTATTCATGGGAAGCCATTGATCTTATATGTCTCTGCTACATATACATCACTGGGGGCCTTTCTAGGAAAACATGATGAGAACAAAAAGGAAAGAGCTATATACTATATTAGTAGAACATTGGTTGCATATGAGAAGAACTATTCAATGATTGAGAAAGCTTGTCTAGCTGTGATCTTTGCATCACTGAAATTGAGACACTACATGTTAGCTCATACCACACAATTGGTAGCTAAGATTTATCCACTCAAGTACCTACTAAGCAAAGCTTCCCTCACAGGTAGATTAGCTAAATGGGTTATGCTCTTAAGTGAATTGGACATTGAATATGTGGAAAGAAAGGCTATCAAAGGATAGGTTATTGCTGATCAATTAGTAGATGCACCTATGATTGATAATACACCAATGCAAATGGAATTTCTAGATTCCTCTATCATGACTCTTTCTTCTAGAGAATGGCAGTTATTCTTTGATGGCTCCTATACACAGAATGGATCAAGAGCAGGCATATTGTTCATAACTCCTCAAGGATAGTCTTGAAAAGTCGTACGAGTCCCTCTAGGGAGTCGTACGAGTTTCCATGCATGCAAAATTCCAAAATGGAAAAGACATATGAAAATTACTAAAATCCTATAAAACATGGAAAAATTGACATTTTAGCAAGGCACAGAGGTCCACCTACCAGATGTCCATACTGTCAGGGTCTCTAGTGTCTCCGACTGCGCTCAAATCAGTGTGAACTCAGAGGTACCTTCGGTTCCGCTACTTTATTTGCCATTTCACTCAGAGGGCTCCACAAAGATTTCTAAAGTGAAAAAGTTGAAATGAATTGAAAATGACCCTTCTGACCTTTATATAGCTTTTGACCTAATTTTCAAAAGTGCTCCATTTTTCAGGAAAATTGCACCCCTAGCTAATGTCAATGCTTTGATTTAGTTTTTGGGATCAAAATCAAAATCTGAGATCATTTACTATTTCAAAATCATGATTAAAAATTTTTGGACCCAGGATGGTCTACTGCTTTCATAATTGACCTTCACTCATCACAGAAATCTAGAATTCAACTTAACTAATTATCTTCCATCAAACTATCAAAATTTCAACTTGGTTATCCATGGTCAACTCATGGTTTCACCTAGTGAAACTTGGTCTCCAGGACCTCTAAATGATGCAAAATGTGTTCCCCGACTTATATAACCACTTCTCAAATCAATTAACATGCTTCTAAACCATAATGCTGACTTTTCTTGTCAGATTTCAATTTTAATCCCGAAGGGGGTATGGTATTGCATATCATTCAAAGTCTATAATCTAAATTTGAAATCATATCTTTCCTCAGTAATCAAGACAAAAACCACATCTAGTTGCTGATTCATCAAAAAGACCTCATCAATTGGGGAAAATCAATCATCGCTCGAGGCATATCAGATTCATCGAGATCCATATCAATCTGGTATTCTCTTAATCTTGTAAATTGTATTAGTTTTTGCAACTATCGGTTCAATTGTGTTATTTCCTTGGTTCTTCGGAAACTGAAGGGTTCAGATGTGATACCAATGTGATTCTTATCAAAAATTAGGTCTGGAATTAGTCACTCACTTCTTCCTGATTTTGACACTTTTTCGTAATCATCGATTCATTGTTGTTATAGTTAACATTATCTTTGGTCATTTAGGACCTATTATCTCCATATCAACTTCAATCAGTTTCTGTCTCATATCAATTTCAAACATCAGTTTCAACATCATAGATAGACTATCTTTGAACCACTGCACTTCACACAGCAATTCCAAGAGGGGCAAAATGTAATACCCCAAAAATGGGCTATAGGTTCATTACCCTCCTATATCAACACATCGAATGAAATCGACATCAAAGTCCTAATCAAAGGCACATCTGAACATCATCGAATCCTAATTGATTATTATAAATTATGCATTAGGGAATATTCCTAGTAATATTCCTAATTATCCTAATTATCTTTGATTTAATGATTATTTGGCAATAAATCCTATTTATCCTAAAGTTTGATTAATTGAATATTCTCAATATTTAATTAATTAGATTTAATTCTGCCACTTAATTATTTAATGGAAGTTAATTATATTTATTCCTAAATTTTATTATTTAATTTTGAAAATAAATCCAAAATCCTATGAATAATTGATTAAATTCTTATTTAATTAATTAAAGCAAGTTGTCAATTTTTAATAATATTGTTTTTGAATAAAGTTTGAAAAATGATTGATTAACCCATAAATCAATTTTTTTATTTTTTAAAATCAGTTAAGTTGGAAATAAATCACTTTATTATTAAATTAATTGATTATAAAACATGCACAATCAAGAAAAGTAGACCACTATCAATTATCAATTAAAGCTAAACTCTATTTTGAGTTGAACTCTACTTTTGCATGTTTTTGTGAGTTAATTATACTTTATTTAAAAATAACTCAAAAATCAACCTAAGTTATTTGAGTGATTTATGGCTTTCTTTCATGCACCTCCAAAGCCCTAGATTTCTATAAATTAAGGCTTCAGCTCTTCATTTGAGATCCATCCATCCACAAATTGCACACTCACGCTGTCGAATTGGAGATTGAAGAATCGATCTTGAGAATTTGAGTTGTTGTGAGATTTTCATTTGTTATTGCATAGTTTTCATATCATTTCTTAGCTTAGTTTGCATATCAGTTTTCCATATCATTATTAGAATAGATTCATATCCAAATTTATCATATTATTGCATAGAAAAACCAAAAAAATAGATTAATTGCATTCATTCCATATCTAGATTTTGCATTCAAATCCTTCATTTAGGTGTCATCAAGGTCACTGATCTCGGTATAATATGAGAATACATACTTGCATCTACTAGAAGGTAGTAAATCACCTGGTTAGATTAGTTTTTCATTTATTGCATGATTTCGATTTAAGCTAACCTCTAATGTTTTACTGATGTGTTGTGTCTATAGATTAGGTACAAAATTCACAAACACACAACCCTGGTTGTTGATCTTGATAGAAGAGAGAGTGGAGGATAAGATGGTCTCTGGATTGCTATGGGATCGAGAAGAGATGGCAACATAATTACCAATTTTAGTTCTAGGACAATGAGTGAAATGAGGGAATGATGATTATAATGTATGACAATATGTGAAGGGTTGGGGGTCTGCATGGATGGTGACCTTAGTACCTTGATGCAAAAATTTGATTGTGGTGATACGTAGATGGTACAACTTTGATGGAATGGATCCATTGTTGGTCGAGGGGGATGTTAAATGTTAGGTCAAGATAAACAACATGGTAGATGATGTCTTGAGTTGTAGGACCCAGTTGGATAGGAAAAAGAATGGTACCTTTAGAAGTACACTCCAAGTTATTTTATTCCTTGATGGTGATGACCTCATGTGATATGTCAGCCTTTGTGAACCCTATTTGTTGAATGAACTTTAGTGTACAAAAATTTAGGGCCAAGACATTATCTATCATGACCCTTTTAATGGAAAAGTCTCAGACCATGACATCGATATGGAGAGAAAGATTGTGGTCACATGCAACAATTGGTATGTCAGATGGACTTAAGGAAAGAGCACATGGTGCTGATAAATGTCCCACAAGGTTCTCAAATTGGATGGTATTTATGTCTATGGGGACATGTCCTTCTTGTACTGCTTAGTTGAGGATTTATTGATGGATGCATGAAGTACAGAGAAGGTCAAGGATGGAGATTTGGGAAAGTGAATTCCCAAGATGTTCTATAAGGTTATATTGTGTATTTTGTGCTGGCCTTGGATTTACACCTGTGATAGATATATGGCCTTTGTAGGTAGTAAAAACACACTGACTATCTTCTCCCTTAACATGGATGACATTGACTATGGGTTTAACTTGGGTTATGCATCCGACAAATTTATCATAGTTGATATGGGTAGTAGTATAGTATTTATGGTCAACATGGTCTCCTTGCTTGCCTTTGCCTTGGTTCTGGGATGGAGGATTGGCATTGGCCTAGTTATTCCTAGCATTGTGTTGAGGGAACATGTTCTGATAGATCGATAGATTGGCATTAGGTGAGGCTTGGGCTAGTGTGTCCACTTGGATCTCCTTTTTGTTGATGATATCTTGGATATAATGATTTAGTTTCATACACTGTAGGGTTGCATGTCCTTAACGCAGTTATAATCATAGTACTCATGATCCTTGTACCAGTTAGGCTTGGGTGTGGTATCATCAAATTGTTGGGTTGATGGGTAAGTGATTAGATTGGCCTTGGACATTCCATGAAAGATTACATCCAACAGCTCACCAAGAGGGGTGAAGGCTCACTTTTGGTGAGTCAGGACCCGAAGCCTGTTCTGATTGGGAGTAGTGGATATAACATTAGTTAGATAGGTTGGATTCAGTTGCTAGTTTTGATAATGATACATGGGTTACTGATTGATTGGTTCTTGCTGCTGATATTGCTATAGATATTTCTGATTGTTGGGTGCTTGTCTATGTGGATATGCAAGAGTACATGTAGGACCAGCCACAACAATTTGGAGATGCTTGGTGTTAGTGGATCCATCAGTAAAAGCATTATTATTTTGATTCCAGTAGTGAGGTTTTCCATTACTGGGCTTGTTGTGGGAATTGTCCTTGTAATGCAAGATTGTGCCTTCATCTAAGAGGCCTCATTCAATATCTATCCCTTTTCCTTTGATGTCCTAGTATGTTTGGATAGAGTTCATCCTCATGAACTGGGATAGTTTGGGATACAGGTTATGGATAAATTTCTTCAAAAGATGTTTCTCAGGGGGTTGATATGATAACCTGGTAGTGAGGTTATTCCATCATTGCAAGTAATCAGCTAGTATTTCTCCTCCTTTCTTCTTTGATTTGCAAAGGTCTAGCAAAGACAACTCATTCTTGATATTGTGGGCATATTGGGAAAAAAACTTCTCATAGAGTTTGACAAAGGTTGTGGTTGTTCCATAGGGTATCTTGTAGAACCACTCAATAGCAGTTCCTCCCAAGATTTTGGGGAATAGGCACATTAGGAAGTTGTCACTCTAGGCCACTTCTTGGCATTCCATATAGAAATCCTTCACATGATTGATGAAATCTCCTTTTCCTTGATATTTGTTGAACTTCAGTTTTTTGATGTGCTTAGGAAAGGGGATAACTATGATTGATATATCAAAGGGACAGGGACACACTGTTAGCAAAAGTAAAAATTCCATGGTTGCAGTATTATTTTCTATGCCTCTGCAAGTATTTCTCCTATCTTCCTGGCAAAACCCTTGGCAAAATTTCAAAATCTAGTCGTTTGCAAGAAAAACCCTAAGTGTGCCCTAGCCCTGTTCTGATTAAGCGTTACATTTTGGGCCACTTAAAAACTAATAAACACATGTGCTTTAATTTTTATCCACCCGTGGTCTTTATTTTTCTATAGTTTCCAAGCGCCCAGTGAAATATTTTTCCCTAAAGTCCAGCACTTTAATATTTCCTGTAGTTTCTGACCTTATTTCTTTCTTGGGCCTGCCTCTGACAACATCTTAATCTAACAGTTGGTGTAAGTCTGCAAGGGGGTGTGTTAGACACTTGCAAACTTATGACAACCATTCATTCTACTTCATGACATAACCTTTTCATACAACGGCTCCACTGCCAAGTGTGCGTAGTTGGCATCTTTTCATTGGTCCATGAAGTGCTGAGTCAGCTTTTGACAGAGGGTCCCATGTCAAAGAATCTATAGAGCGGTATCAAAGGATTAATCTAATGGTTTTCTGATGTTCTCATAGAATCTTTTAGCTCTATGCAAACTTCAGACAGCCATTGATCTCATTTCTAAGTAGGTGGGTCCTGTGTCAAAGGTGACTGGGTGGAGATAGCAAATGGTATGATGACATGTGGTGATTTGCAGGTAGGCCCAGGGTTATCAAAGTTTTTTGTCTGCTCAAACAAGGGTTTGGTGCCATTGATAAAATCTTTAGTGTTTGTGCACTCTCGTAATATTTTGGCAGAATTCTAAACTTTCAGCAAATGGGTGAATAGGTGTATTCGTTGAATCTTAGATTTGTTAGCAATGTTCTAAATTTCTTAGTGAATAAGTGAATGGCTTCAGTCACCAGTTCGCTAAATAACTAAAGGGTGAAGTTTTAAAAAATATTTGGTGAATACGTTAATAAAGGTCTTCGCACATTCTCAGAATATAACCAAGGGTTAACACATGATTCAATGATTCAGTGAAGTTCTTTATTCTCTAAATCATTTGACTTAACCATGATCAAAGAAGGCATTAAGTGACATAAATTTTTCCCTTAAATCGCATATTCACGGAGTAACAAAGGTTAAGTTCTTGCCGAGAACAGTGTGATCGATTGCCATGTGTTGTTGAGATGTCAGGATTTGATTAGCTAAGCTGGAGCAGGATGCAGACATGTTAGTGGGCTCGAGAGATTCTAAGGGATGCTAAGATGGAAGATCTGATGGTTGGCATATCATCATGTAGAATCTTTTAAGGTTATGCGACCTTACGCCAACTGTCCATTTAGAGCCTTATAAAGAGTAGGGCCCAAATGCTTTAGTGGGGTCATGGCATGGATGATCTAACGGATGGCGTAAGAGCTCAAAGCATGTGTTAGAGTTATAAGATTATGCGATAGCCATGCATTTTAAAGCTTATGAAGAAGTGGGTCTAGTATGCCGATTCATCGCTGACGTGCTTTTTTCTCATTGATCGAGGGTTTAGTGATGTGTAAAGTGATTTTTAAAGATTTTTGTTGACTGTTGTGGGATTCTACAAGCCACTCGATCTGCCGAGAATAAAATGCATCAACGGTCACATTTTAAAATCGAGCCGATTACTATTTTTATTCAAATTCAAATATCCTCCAGGGCTTTGCTAGGGTTTTTGAACCAGTGAGTCATGTAAAATGATGCGGTGGCCAGGCATTGAATTCTTTAGTACAGATTGCAATTGGGAAAGGATATAGAAGGCATAAATTATAGCTAAAATCCAATTTTGTTTCCTATGATGCCATGCCAGTTGAATATCAAGGTTGAATTTTTGCAGAATGGGATTCATTACAGGATGGATAGCGTGATGATAAAATCAATTTTATGAAAATTGAGCTAGGGATAGCATTGAAGACATAAAGCATGTCAGCTTAGTTGCAAATATGTCATCTATTTCAGTAGTGCAGTTATTGTAAACCCATTGGGGTTGTTGTAAAGGTTTTTTTTAGGTTAATTTTGTAACCCTAGAATGATCGGTGGCTTGTTGCATCTGTTGGTATAAAGGGATTTTTCATGATCATTCTAAGGGATTGGAGTTTAGGTGTTAAAAAGATAGAAATTTTTGAAACCCTAGCTTTCAGTCAAGGATTGTAATTTTTGATATCATTTTATCAAATAATAGAGAAGAAGTACATATTGATGTTCTTATCTTGCAAGCTTACTATTCTAGGTACTGTATGCACATGGTGAAAGGTTATACTTAATACAAATATTAGATCTTTGTCTCTCCTTTACTTTATTCTTTGAATCTTTGAATATTTGTATAAGGTTTATGTGAATGTATTGACACTTTGAGTTCCAACCTAGGGTTAGATTAAATATTGCTCAAAGTGGGATATGTGTTCTTGGAGTTTATTTGAAGGATTTTCATAAGCAAGAAAGAGTTGGGATATTTTGTATTTATGTCGAGAGACCAATTTTAGACACCATTGGATTCATCCTTTTCCTCAATATTTTTCCCAATGGATAAGACACTGGCCTATATTCTCCTATCTTTGTGTTGAAAAGAGTGATTCAAACTGTGTAATCCCAAATCATTTAAATCATTACTAGTCTTTCAATTTTATTTACATTTATGTATTATCCTTCCAAGTGATGGAGAGTCAATGAACAATAGGTTGTTGTTTAGTACTTTCTCACTGTATTCATTTGTTGAAAGATCCAATAAAGAAATAAGGGGCAGAGTTAGAACTATCAGTCAGAGTTAATACTATTGGATCAGGTGCACCTGCCTTGGTTTTGTAGATCTAGAAGTAGAAGAGGGTAGTCTTATCCCTATAGTTGGACCAATTGCTTATAGATTGCTCACATTTGGAACTAACCAATCTTCAATATCCATCATAAGCATATTGGTATCTCATGGAGTGTAAAATACTATCCAGGAACCAACAAAATGGCGAATCTACTGGGGAGAGATAAACAAGTCTTGTTAAAGAAATTATAATTTCTGGTGTTTTCATTGATATATCAAGTTTTAGATTGATTTAGCCCTTCCAGGTCACCATCAAATCAGTGATTCTATTGGAGAATAGATAAATATTGTCAAGAGAAAATAGTGTAGGTTTCAAGTTGAGCTTGACTCCTGGCTTACCTATTTTAATCATTTGATATCTCTGGTGTTACAAATCAGCTTAGATAACATGGGTATGAGTTGAGCTTAGACACCTGGCCAGCTTATCACTTATCCAGTGGACTTCATTAAAGAGTATAAGAGTTAGTTTCAGTAAGGTTTCAAATTATCTCACCTAATTGTGAGTGGCAACTCTCTAAGCATCTCTATAACCAATACTTTATAATATATAGTTATGAGCTTCAAAAACACAAGGTCTTATAGTAGGGAACACCCTAAGGAAAGTCTATAGAGTGGGCTTCCTACTACATCTAGAAAGAACCAAGTTAGAAGAGAAAAAGACACTAGTGATATGTCTCTTACTTGGAGACAAAGAGGAAATTCAAGACAACAAAATGTTGTTCCCTCTAATCAAGAGGAAAATGCCTTAGAATATGGGGAGGTAGTTGATCTAGGCCTTAATCAGTATGAGGATTATTACTTCCCCACAGAAAGAGAGGGTGAAAGACCACCCCAAAATAGAAGGATGAATCCTAATAGACAACATGAAAGGGAAGGAAGGTCAAGAAGTAAAAGTAGAAGTGGTTAGGAATTTCTCCCCCCTTTCACCCTTGGTTCCTCATTACCCCAAGGCTTTCATGAATCTCAGGATCAACAGGAAGACCCTCAAGAAGAATAGATAGAATCTAAAACAACTTTGCCTAATTTTGAGGAAATATTTGATGAAATAGATGAATTAGAAAGAAGAATTCATGAATAAAAAACCATTAGATAGAAAAGAGAAAAAGAAAAAGAAGAAATAGTTAGACAAGCTATGATAAGAGCTGACCAGTTAAGAAGACAACTGTTAGACTTAGAAGATATAAATTATGTGCCTATTCCTAAAAATACAAGTGAGTAGCCTATTGTTCAAAGAACTTTTGAAACAAGAGTTCCAAAGGATAAAGGGAAACAAAAAGGAAAGGGTATTTCAATTGAAGAGGCTGTAAACCCCAAGGAAATATTTTGTGTATGATCAAGAATTATATGCTATTGTTCAAACCCTAAAGAAATGGAGACATTATTTGATACCAAGTAAATTTGTGTTGTATACCGATCATAAATCTTTACATTATTTGGGTAGTCGGAATACGTTGAATTAGAGACATATGAAATGGGTTGAATATTTGAAAAGTCATACATTTGTGATAAAACATAAGAGTGGATTCACTAAATGAGTCACTGATGCATTGAGTAGAAGAAGATCTTTGATGATCGAGATGAAAAATGAAGTTCTTGGTTTTGATGACATGAGAGATTCATATGAATTTGATCCTAATTTTTCTTAGCAATGGAGAAAGTGCAGAGAACCTACTCAAGATCAACTAAGTACTAAATGGGAAGACTATTTCATTCAAGGAGGTATGTTGTTTAAAGGTATTCAATCATGTATACTGAGAGGATCAATGAGAACTAATTTGATAAAGGAGAAACATAGTAGTGGTTTGGCTAGACACTTTGGTGTTGATAAGATATTGAATTTTCTTAAGGAGAAATACTTTTGGCCGTAGTTGTATAAGGATGTTCAAAAATTTGTGAAAAGTTGTGGAATTTGTCAAGTTGCAAAGGGAGTAAGTCAGAATACTAGATTGTATACACTAATTTCTATTCCTGAGAAACCTTGGATTGATATCAGTATGGATTTTTTTCTTAACTTACCAAATACAGTAAGAGGTAATGATTCTATATTTGTTGTTGTGAATAGATTTTCTAAAATGACACATTTTATACCCTATAGAAAGACATCAGATGTAGTGCATATAGAAGATCTTTTCTTTAAGGAAATTTTCAGATTGCATGGATTACTGAGGAGTGTCATCTCTGACTGAGATAGTAAATTTGTTGGATACTTTTGGAAGACTCTTTGGAGAAAGTTTGGCACCGAGTTGAGGTATAGTTCTATATTTCACACACAGACTAATGGACAAATAGAAGTTGTGAATAGAAGCTTGGGTAATCTTTTGAGATGTTTAGTTGGAGACACATTGAGTAATTGGGATTCTATGTTAGCACAAGAAGAGTTTGCATACAATAATTCAGTGAATAGTACTGGAAAAACACCTTTTAAGATTGTAAATGGAATGCAATCGAGAGGTATATCAGATTTGAGGGATATTGCTGATGAAGAAAAGAGAAGTGCTAAAGGAGTAAAGTTTGTTGAGTTCATGAAGACATTGCATTAAGATGTGAAACATAAGTTGGAGAAAAGTAATTAGAAATACAAAGATAGAGCTGATAGATCTATAAGACACAAGACTTTTGCAGTCGATGATGAAGTAATGGTTCATTTGAAGAAATGCAGATTTCCTATTGGAACATATAGGAAGCTAAAAATGAAGAAGTTTGGTCCTTGCAGAATATTGAGAAAATTTGATAGTGGAAATGCTTATGAGATTGAGTTACCTGATGACATGGATCTATCACCTATATTCAACATTGCTGATTTGTATGAGTACCATGAATCAGATGAAGAAATTAAAGTACCGAATGATTATCCTAAGAAACAGATAGAAAAAGTTAAACAAATTTTGGAAAAAAGAGTTGGCAGAAGTACAAGAGGATCATAGTATATGGAATATCTGGTAAAATGAAAGAACAGACTGATTGAAGATAGTTCATGGATTTCACAATCTGAGTTGGATTCAGCTTAGGTTGTATCTATTGCATGATTCAGAGAATCATTTCAAATAACCCCAAGTGTCTGATGCAGGAGCATCTTGGGTCCTTGGCAATCCTGTATCACCAAAAACAAGTTTGAGTTTTCCTATGTTGCTCGGTTCCTACTTTGACCGAGTTGGCTCGGTAGTGTAATACCCCAAAAATGGGCTATAGGTTCATTAACCTCCTATATCGACACATCAAATGAAATCGACATCAAAGTCCTAAACTAAAGCACATCGACACATTATCGAATCTTAATTGATTATCCTAAATTCTGCATCGGGGAATATTCCTTATTCCTATTTATCCTAATTATCTTTAATTTAATGATTATTTGGTGATAAATCCTATTTATCCTAAAGTTTGATTAATTGAATATTCTAAATATTTAATTAATTAGATTTAATATTGCCACTTAATTATTTAATTAAATTTAATTATATTTATTCCTAAATTGTATTATTTAATTCTGACAATAAATCATTTATCCTATGACTAATTGATTAAATTCTTATTTAATTAGTTAAAGTCAATTGTCAAATTTAACAATATAGTTTTTGAATAAAAGTTTGATTTAATAATTGATTAACCCATAAATCAATTGTTTTATTTTTAAAATCAGTTAAGTTGAGGATAAATCACTTTATTTATTTAATTAATTCATAATTAATTATGCACATCCAAAAAGCAATTAAACTTTAAATCATAAAATCAATTCAAGTTGTTTTAAAAATAAACTCAACTCTCTTTTGAGTTGAAAGCTGATCTCAACTTCTGATTTAAATTTAAAAAGTTGATTTGCATGATTTTGTGAGTTAATCTATCTCTAAATTCTTGATAACTTAAAAATCAACTTGAGTTTATCAAGAGTGATTTATGGCTTTTTCCATGCACCTCCAAAGTCTTGGATTTCTATAAATTAAGGCCTTGGCTCTTCATTTGGATCCATCCATGAATTGCATCCTCACACTGGCGAATTGGTGATTGAAGAATCAATCTTTGTGAATCAAAGCTGTTGTGAGATTTTCATTGTTTTTGAGCATTCATATCATTTAGCATATCATTATTAGATTAATTGCATTTCATATCAATTTTTCATATAGAATAGATTCATATCAGTTTATTTCATCTTATTGCATAGAAAATCCAAAAATATAGATTAATTTGCATTCATCTCATATCTAGATTCTGCATTCAAATCCTTCATTTAGGTGTCGTCAAGGTCACTGATCTTGGTCCAATCTGAGAATATCATACTCACACCTACTAGAAGGTAGTAAATCACCTGGTTAGATTAGTTTCCATTTCATTGCACAATTTTGATTTTAGCTAACTTGAAAAGGCAGAATTAGAAGCTTCAACATTAGAAATGAAAAAGAAAATTGATTTTCTTAAAAGGTCTGCAGGGCTTACAAATCTTGATAATTCTACCATGATGAAAGCAACAAATGTTGTGAATGTAACAAATCAGACAACAAATGTACCCCCACCGAGAGGACTTGGAACTGCTGCCACCATAAATACTAATGCATCCACATCTCAGGGTGCTGGTTTTCCTAATTCAGGGATTATACATGAAAGATGTAAACAGTTGGTTTTTACTAGTATCCCTGGTTATCCTAACCCCATCCCTAAAGAAATCAGAAAGAAGCTTCATAAATTCACAGGAAGTAATGTTGTAACTTGTGAGGAGCATTTAAAGAAATTCATTGATGTAATTGATGACTATAACATTGTGCCTGATGATGTTATCATGAAATTATTTGTTTAGTCCTTAACATAGGACTCAAGGGATTGGTTTAGGGCTTTGCCACATGGTAGCATAGGTTCATGGAATCATCTCAGGCATTGTTTCAAAGAACAATATGGTGACAAAACACATGAGGGTTTTATGCTGAATGAGTTCAACAACATAAAAAATAATTTCAATGAAGATGTTATTGAATTTAATGTTAGATTTCAAAAAGCCATGCATAAATTGTTGTAGGTCATCAGATTAGATGACAGGGTGTGCCTTGTCACATATTTAAATGCTTTTGATTCTAATATGGGTTACCTATTGAGAGATAAGAATCCAAGGAGCCTGGTTGAAGCTTACAAGTTAGCTGTGAACATAGAGAGCAATAAGAGAATCTCAGGAAAGTTGGGAAGAAGAGAAGATAACAAGTCTCCTTTGTTGAATAGAAAGGATCCGAGAAACTCTAAAGGTGTGAAACCTAAGGATGATGAAAGCCTAAAGCAGATTCTGAAAGCAATCAAGAATCTAAAGCTTGGTGAAAATAGAGGTAATAAAGTTGTAGGAGGAGACAAGTCTCCCTTTAATAATTTCAAGAAATTGCCAAGGATGTAGAATTACCCTTACAATACTCAATGGAAAGATGGGAAGCCTTTTATTCCTCAGAAAAGAGATAAACCAAATGATAGGACCCCTAATCCATTGCAAAGAAATTCAATGAATGTGGTGGAGGAGGTCCCATGGTGTATTGCCTATTAGTCACCACATGATCCTGATTATTGTGCCATATCCCAAAATGTCTCTCCTCAAGAAGAGCAGGAGTGCAGTGAGGAACAACCTTATGATGACCAGGGATGTGGGGTGTTCTCTTCTCATGTTTTGAGTGAAGTAGACTCTACAAAAGAGGATGAAAATCAGGATGCTTCACATTCCTAAACTAGAAATGAATCATATCATCAGCAAGTTTTTTCAGATGATGAAGATAGTGAGCCTAACAACATCCAGTGTAATGTTCAAAAGAATGAACAAACAACTACTTTGAGAAGAGCTTCTAATGAAGAAATTGCTTTGATAATAGCCAATTTGGTTACTTAGGAAAAGGAAAATTATAACTTGAGGAATAGAGTTGTTGGTGATGCAAACCCCAAAGCCTGCTGGCATTTTTATCAAGAAAATAGATAAGAATGTAAAAACTTCACAAGAAAAGACTAAGGATGCTAATCCTATTGATAAAGTCAAGGTAAAGAAAGTTGCTAAGCCTAATATTGTTTATAAGGTAAAAACTAAGCCTATTGCTGAGGTTGTAGCAATTTTGCAAAAGAAAAACAAGGCCCAAACTGACAAACCTGCAAATACATCCACCCAAGAAGCTGATAAAGAGATTGCAGATTCAAAACCAAATGTACCTGATTTAAAGTATGTTCCCGTTGACATGAGTAAATTGTTGTCTCAAATCATTGTCAAAGTTCCATTATTAGAGATGATGAGAATAGAAGAACATAAGAAAAATGCCTTGAAATGGGTAAAAAGTGTAGTACATACTGATTCTCAAAGAACAAAAAAAAAAGAGAAACAAATAGAAATTATGGATGAAGAAGATGAAAATTGTAGTGAGGAGATTTTTTCTAAAATCCCTAAAATATATTTGGACACAAATGTTGTTAGTACTACAGTAGGATCAGTTGATCCTTTTTTCTTGACTCTGTAAATAAATGGAAAGTTGCTAAAGAATTGCATGATTGATTCTGGAGCATCAAATACTGTTATGCCTACTGAGGTTATGAAGTCATTGGGATTAAAAGTGGATACACCTCATGGTAGGTGTCAAGCTATGGATTCAAGAGAAGTACAAATTGTTGGTACTATTAAGGCTCTGCCTTATAGATTGGCTGCATACCCCAACAAACAATTGACCATGAGTGTTTTGGTAGTTGACATTCCTCCCTAGTATGGAATGTTACTATCAAGAAAATGGAGTGCCTCTATGGGAGGCATCATACAGTGTGACTTATCATTTTCCACTTTTAATTTTGAAGGACAGAATATCAAAGTCACTAGGGAGTCTAGAACTCCACACATGATTGAGGAAGAAGAACAGGATAATATGAATTTTTTCCTTGATACTGATATTAATGCCTTCAAAGTCCAAGATATGGAAGCAGAGGAAGGTGTTGAGCCTCCCCAAAAATTAGAAAGGAAAGAAGGATGGATTGACCTTGATAATCTCTGGACCATGTATTTTGATGGAGCAAATAGCAAAGAAGGATCTAGAGCTGGAATATTGCTCATATCTCCAAATGGTAAAACTTTCAAGTTCTCATTTACTTTGTTGTTTTCATGCACAAATAATGTTGTAGAGTATGAGGCTCTATTAATTGGTCTAAGATTAGCATCAAGGCATGGCATAAAGTGTTTGAAAGTGATAGGTGACTCTGAGCTAGTCATATCCCAAATTAGATCAAAATATGCTTCAAAGAATCAGAAGTTGAAACAATATAGGAATGCAGTATGGGATGAGATTGAAAGCTTTAGTGCTTTTAATATTTGTTGGATGGAAAGAAGTCAGAATAGGATGGCAGATTTTTTGGATAATATAGCCCTTAGACCAAAAGATGTTACATTTGTAGATGTTTCTAAAATAGAGGTGCAAGCCATACCTTCCATCCCTGACAATCTAGATAATTGGCAAGTTTTTTTTGATGACCAAGATATATTAAGGTTTCTCCATTGTGAATCTCACTTTGATGATAAAGAAATGGATTTCAGTGCTTATGTTAATACAGTGAATGGAAAAGATGTCATCTTTGGGAAAGAGGTTTTGCAATTAAAATCAAACAAGGTTCCTAAAGGACTAGTTGCTCTTGAAAGGGCATTTGACAATAAAGACAAGGCCTTCTCAGCTAGTACTGATAAAATCAATGAGCTTGAAGGGATAATATTGGGCACAGGGATAGCTCCCAAGAAAGTTTATATAGGCAGGTCTCTCTCCCCAAGAACTAGAAAAAATTTGATTGACCTTCTCAGAAAATTTAGGCATGTTTTTGCCTGGTCTTATGAAGACCTTAAAGCTTATAGAAAGGACCTTTTTCAGCATGAGGTTCCACTTAAAGAAGGCACAAAACCTTTTAGACAAAAACTAAGACCTGTTAACCCTACTTTGTCACCTAAAATGTAGAGTGAACTCAGAAAGATGATGGATGATGGAATAATCAACTCAATCAGGCATTCCACTTGGGTTTCAAATTTAGTGCTTGTCAGAAAAAAGAATGGTAATATCAGATTATGTGTAGATTTTAGGAATCTTAACATAAATTCTTTAAAGGATAACTATGGGTTACCCAATATGGAGAACATGCTGCAAAATGTTACTAGATAAGAATTGATGTCCATGATGGATGGCTTTTTTGGTTACAATCAAGTGATGGTCAAAGATATAGAATAGTTTAAAACTGCATTTACAACCCCATGGGGGACATATGTTTATGTAAGAATGCCCTTTGGGTTGACTAATACATGTGCCACTTTTTAGAGGGCTATGGATGTAGCCTTTGTAGATTTCATTGATAGATTTATGGTGGTATATCAGGATGACTTTGACAGCCTTTTCAACAAAAGAAGAACAATGTTGTCAACATCTTGAGAAATTTTTTATCAGAGCATTGGAATATGGGGTCTCTTTAAACCTAAAGAAATGTGCCTTTGGTGTGATAGAAGGGAAACTTTTGGGGCACATTGTTTCAAAGGATGGTGTAAGGATAGATCCTGAAAGAGTGGAAGCCATTGACAAACTATCCTTACCAAAAAATATCAAGGGAATTCAGTCCTTTTTAGGACAGTCAACTTTTTAAGAAGGTTTATTACAAACTTTGCAGAAATCAGTATTCCCATATCAAGGATGTTAAAGAAAGGAGGAAAAATGGAATGGAATACTGAAGCAATTCAAGCCTTCAATGACATTAAGAGGGCCATTAAGCATGTGCAAGTCTTAAAGACACCAGATTATAGCAAGCCAATGCAAATTTTCTCTTTTGCATCTACTCATACTATTGCTGCAGTGCTATTACAAAAGAATGCTGAAGGTTTTGAACAACCTATTTCCTTTTTCAGCAAGACTTTACAAGCAGCAGAATTAAATTATGATATCATTGAGAAACAAGCTTATGCCTTGGTCAAGGCCATTAAAACATTCAGATGCTATCTGGTGGGAGCCATAGTGGTTTCTTGTGTACCAAGTGCTGCAGTTAAGGACATTTTGGTCCAACAAGAGGTTTTAGGAAGAAGATGTAGGTGGATTACTAGAATTCAAGAATTTAACATTGATACCCACATTAAAAAGTTGGTTAGAGGTTTAGGCCTAGCAAAGTTGATGGCCCAAAGTAATTTAAATGCAAACTAGATCAATATGCTAGAATAGGATCAAAGACCTTATGTGTGCAACATGGACTGTTGTGAATGGTATAAAGATATTGTCAAATATTTACAAAAGATGGTCTTACCCCTTGATTTGGATGAAAACAAGATAAGAACCATTAAAATCCACTCTTTGGGATATGCAATTATAAATGGTGAACTCTGGTGGAGGAGTAATGAGGGTGTTTTTCTTAGATGTGTAGATCAGGACAAGGCCAAGCTCTTGATGCATAAAATGCATAGTGGAATTTGTGGAGGACATTACATGGCTAAGAATACAGCCCACAAGATCATCAGGGTAGGTTTTTGGTGGCCTTCACTTTTCAAGGATACACATCAGTTTGTAAAGAAGTGTGATCCTTGCCAAAGGTTTGCAGGAAAACTAAAATTTAGTGGGAATTTTCCTCTCAGACCTGTTTATGTTCAAGCCCCTTTCCAAAAGTGGGGTATGGATTTCATTAGTGAAATCCCTAATGAGTCCAGTGGTGGACATTCTTACATCTTAATGGAAACTAACTATTTCACTAAGTGGGTTGAGGTAATCCCTACAAGAAGAGAAACCAATAGGGTAGTAACAGATTTTATGATGCAGAATATCTTGACAAGGTTTGGTTGCCCAAAAACTATGGTGGTTGATAATGCATTATGTTTTAGGTCAGAAGAGTTTGTTGATTTCTGCCGACATAATGGTATTAAAATTTCATATTCATTTTCTTATCATCCACATGGTAATGGCTAGGTAGAATCCAGTAATAAAAGTTTAATCAAGATTTTGAAAAGAGTTCTGGACAAAAACAAGAAGGCCTGGGACTCCAAATTGCTACAAGCCTTGTGGGCTAATAGGGTTACAATAAAG
This sequence comes from Chamaecyparis obtusa, assembly GCA_027943335.1. NCBI lineage: Eukaryota > Viridiplantae > Streptophyta > Pinopsida > Cupressales > Cupressaceae > Chamaecyparis > Chamaecyparis obtusa. The sequence goes on from BSBK01009818.1 coordinate 701,070, forward strand.
AAAGCAATAGGGTGTGCCCCTTTTGACTTAGTGTATGGATTAAATGCTAGATTACCTCAAAATAACTTGTTATAGATATACCAGTTCATTCAGAAATATGATGAAGATGTTGAAGAAGATATGACAGTCAGAATGAATGACCTAATTCGATTAAATGAGGTAAGAAATGATGCACACATCAAGAATGAGATTTTGCAGGCCTAGTGAAAAGTCTTGTATGATAGAAGGACTACTCAGAGAAATTTTGTAGGACACATGGTATTAATGTGGAATGCAAGAATGGAAGACAAAGGAAAACATGGGAAATTTGATGCCATATGGTTAGGCCCATATATTATTGAAGAAAAATGGGGAGCAGGTTCTTACATTCTGAAGAATTTGACAAGAGAGCTCTTGAAGCTACCTGTTCATAGTCAATTTTTGAAGTTCTACTTCTCTTGAAAATTTTTGACTCTCTGTACAGTTGTGTTTTAATGTTCTTGTGTGCAATTTCTTGTTTTTGTCCAAATTTTTGGTTCTGGTTTGCTGTACCAGGAGATTCTAGTTTCTCATTGTATCTATAGGAGATACACATCCCCGAGCATGAGCCACTATTAGCACAAGTAAAAAATTCCATGGTTGCAGTATTATTTTCTATGCCTCTGCAAGTATTTCTCCCATCTTCTTGGCAAAACCCTTGGCAAAATTTCAAAATCTAGTTGTTTGAAAGAAAAACCCTAAGTGTGCCCTAGCCCTGTTCTAATTAAGTGTTACTTTTTGGGCCACTTAAAAACTGATAAATGCATGTGCTTTAATTTTTATCCACACACGGTCTTTATTTTTATATAGTTTCCAAGCACCCAGCGAAATATTTTTCCCTCAAGTCTACCACTTTAATATTTCCTATAGTTTCTAACCTTATTTCTTTCTTGGGCCCGGCTCTGATAGAATCTTAATCTAATAGTTGGCATAAGTCTGCAAGGGGGTGTGTCAGATGCTTGCAAACTTACGACAACCATTCATTCTACTTCATGATGTAACCTTTTCATACAGCAGGTCCACTACCAAGTGTGCGCAGTTGGCATCTTTTCATTGGTCCACGAAGTGCTGAGTCAGCTTTTAATAGAGGGTCCCATGTCAGAGAATCTGTAGAGTGGTATCAAAGGATTGATCGAACGGTTGTCTGATGTTCTCATAGAATCTTTTATCTCTATGCAAACTTCAGACAGCTATTGATCTCATTTCTAAGTAGGTGGGTCCCATGTCAGAGGTGACTGGGTGGAGATAGCAAATGGTATGATGACATGTGGTGATTTGCAGGTGGGCCTAGGGTTATGAAAGTTTTTTGGCAGCTTAGACAAGGGTTTGGTGGCACTAATAAAGTCTTTAGTGTTTGTGCACTCTCATAATATTTTGGCAGAGTTCTAAACTTTCAGCGAATGGGTGAATAGGTGTATTTTCTGAATCTCAGATTTGTTAGTAGTGTTCTAAATTTCACAACGAATAAGTGAATGGCTTTAGTCACCAATTTTCTAAATAACTAAGGGGTGAAGTTTTAAAAAAGATTTGGTGAATACATGAATAAAGGTCTTGGCACATTCTCAGAATATAACCAAGGGTTAACACATGATTCAGTGAAGTTCTTTGTTCTTTAAATCATTTGACTTAACCGTGGTCAAAGAAGGCATTAAGTGACTTAAATTTTTCCCTTCAGTCACATATTCATAGAGTAACAAAGGTTAAGTTCTTGCCGAGAATAGTGGCACTGATTGCCATGTGTTGCTGAGATGTCAGGATTTGATTGGCTAAGTTGGAGTAGGATGCAGACACATCAGTGGGCCTGAGAGATTCTAAGGGATGCCAAGATGGAACATCTAGTGGTTGGCGTATCATCATGTAGAATATTTTGAGGTGACCTTACGCCAACCATCTATTTAGAGCCTTATAAAGAGTAGGGCCAAAATGCTTCAGTGGGGTCATGACATGGATGATCTAATGGACGATGTAAGAGCTCAAAGGATTTGTCAGAGTTATAAGATTATGCGATAGCCGTTCATTTTAAAGCTTATGAAGATGTGGGTCCAGTATGGCAATTCATCACTGATGTGCTTTTTTCTCATTGGTTGAGGGTTTAGTGATGTGTAAAGTGATTTTTAAAGATTTTTGTTGACTGTTGTGGGATTCTATGAGCCGCCTGATCTGCCAGGAATAAAATGCATCAACGATCACATTTTAAAATTGAGCCGGTTACTATTTTTATTCAAATTCAAATATCCTACAGGGATTTGCTATGGTTTTTGAACCAGTGAGTCATGTAAAATGATGTGATGGCAAGGAATTCCATTCTTTAGTATAGATTGTAGTTGGGAAAGGATATAGAAGGCATTAATTATAGCTAAAATCCAAATTTTTTCCTATGATGTCATGCCAGTTGAATATCAGGGTTGAATTTTTGTAGAATGGCATTCATTGTAGGATGGACAGCGTGATGATAAAATCAAATTTGTGAAAATTGAGCTAGGGATAGCATTGAAGACATAAAGCATATTGGCTCAGTTGCAAATATCTCATTTGTTTCAGTAATGCAGTTATTGTAAACCCATTGGGGTTGTTGTAAAGGTTTTTTTTAGGTTAATTTTGTAACCCTAGAATGATTAGTGGCTTGTTGCATCTCTTGGTATAAAGTGATTTTTCATGATCATTCTAAGGGATTGGAGTTTAGGTGTTAAAAAGATAGAAATTTGTGAAACCCTACCTTTCAGTCAAGGATTGTAATTTTTGATATCATTTTATCAAACAATAGAGAAGAAGTACAGATTGATATTCTTATCTTGCAAGCTTACTATTCTAGGTACTGTATGCACATGGTGAAAGGTTATACTTAATACAAATCTTAGATCTTTGTCTCTCCTTTACTTTATTCTTTGAATCTTTGTATAAGGTTTATGTGAATGTATTGATGCTTTGAGTTCCAACCTAGGGTTAGATTAAATATTGCTCAAAGTGGGATATGTGTTCTTGGAGTTTATTTGAAGGATTTTCATAAGCAGGAAAGAGTTGGAATATTTTGTATTTATGTCTAGAGACCAATTTTAGACACCATTGTATTCATCCTTTTCCTCAATATTTTTCCCAATGGATAAGGCACTGGCCTATATTCTCCTATCTTTGTGTTGAGAAGAGTGATTCAAACCTTGTAATCCCAAATCATTTAAATCATTACCAGTCTTTTAATTTTATTTACATTTATGTATTATCCTGCCCAGTGATGGAGAGTCAATGAACAATAGGTTGTTGTTTAGTACTTTCTCACTGCATTCATCTATTGAAAGATCCAATACAAAAATAAGGGGCAGAGTTAGAACTATCAGTCAGAGTTAATACTATTGGATCAGGTGCACCTGCCTTGGTTTTGCAAAGCTAGAAGTAGATGAGGGTAGTCTTATCCCTATAGTTGGACCAATTGCTTATAGATTGCTCACATTTGGAACTAACCAATCCTCAATATCAATCATAAGCATATCAGTATCTCATGGAGTGTAAAATCCTATCGAGGAACCAACACACACCACATCAAAATTGAAGACCTTTCTCTCTGTTCTAGCCTTGAGCTCCTTAAGAGCATTCTTCATCTCTTCCCACTTGGAATTTATTGGTGTTAAAGTGGGTACTCCTATTGGGAAAGGATCTAATATTTTTGGTGAATAAGGATGATGTTAAGGTGGATATTGCGGAGTGGGATATGGAGATTTCCTAGAAAGATAGGCAGATTGGAATGGATGTTGGGGTGATGGTTTTTGGGGATGATATCATTGCTGAGGTTCAGGAGCATACTGTTGTGGTGGAGGAGGTTGATGGAATGGTGCAGTTTTCTAATAGGATTGACCTTGGTGCACTTGGCTTTGGGCTGTGCTGATGTAGGTTGGATGCATTCTTGTATTTATTAGGAGTGGAATAGATCTTGGGAAGCTGGTGATAGGGGTGGTTGCATAAGATAGCTTGCAAGATGAGAGGAAATTTTCTATTGTGGTTGTGGAACTACTTGAGAAGTGGTGGGTGGTACTAATAGATAATTAATATATGAAGGAAAGGATGAAGTGGGTAGAGGTTGTGATTGTTGTTGTTGCACTACTTGGGTGAAAGTGGCTTTTTGGTTTGCAGGCATAGATATATGGGATTGGGTTGGTATTTCCAAGGCTTGTATATTTTCTTGAGTGAGGCCCCAATGAGAACCTATTCATGGTGGGAGTTTTGATGTGGAGAATGCTGGAAATGCAAATGTGATGATGGGGGTTTGGGATATAGATGGTGGATTCTGAGATCCCAGGGATGGCATCCTTGTTTTGAAGGTAGTTTTTTGGGCTTATTTATTGGAAATGAAAGGTGAAAGGGGAACGTATGCTTGGGTGAATTCTTGTAGAGGAGTGGAAGAAAATACTTGTGTCAGCCATGAAAAGGGAGGTGTTGATGTGGAAGTTTGCTAAGAAAAGGAGGGAAATGGTTGCATTACCCCTAGAAAAGATGATGCTGCTTGGCTCATGGATGGCAGACATACTTTCTATGTAGCAGCTTGTGTGGGAGGTGGTAGTTGGTTTTTTAGGATACTTTGGGCCTGAGTGATGGATTGAGATTCCATAGAAGATGATGGTGATGTTCCTATAATGGAAAAGGGAGTGGATTGTGATATGGATTGTGTTGTAGGACTATTAAGCTTCTTTGTAAGAGATGGGGAATGGGTGAGGCTTCTTGAGATGTGTGTAAGTTAAGATTAGAGATATGTTGGATTATGAGGGTATAGGCTTCTGTTGGGATTTGGATGGTGTTGATGGAAATGAAGGGCTAGAGATGTGGTGGAATGGAAGTACCCTCTTGTCTGAAGTTTACCATTATAGCCCATCTATTCTGGTTAATGATTGCACTCAATTTGTGCATGCCCTAGGTGGCTCATGAATGTTTCCATGGAAAATGAAGTGGGGGGTCCATTGGGATCATCCCATACATTATCAACTTGTAGGATCTATGGATTGTAAGTTACCATCGTATTGGTAGGATTGTTAGGATTGAACCAACTAGTGGCCTGATTGGGATCCATATTCCTTCTCCTCTTGGATCACGTCTTAGTAGGCATGGAATGCAGATCTAAGGATGAAAATGTAGATGATGGTTGGATGCAAGATGACTCCTAAGAACTCTAAGGATTTGATGAATGTAGAGCTAAAAGGACTTGAGGATAGTGGATTTCTAGGATGTGATGCATGGATTTGTATCAATAAAAGGATGATGGGAAGTTGAAGGATGGGGGAATGGTAGATTTGGACCAAGGATGATGATGGAGGATTGGGTGGAAGATGGTGCAAGATTACTAAGTATCAGTCAATGAGTTGCTGCTTCCTGATGTAGGATCAAATAGGAATGATTGTCAACCTAGGATAGACTATGACCTTTGGCTGACATGATTCTTATCAATGCACACGAATCTCTTGCTTAAGATGATGAGGCTTACAAGGACAAGTATGGATTCCCTAGACAATGATCTATTAAAGGGTGGAGATTTTTGATTTGGGATAAGGTTTTGAAGCAACTCAAATTATAAGACACAAAGTTCTTGGGATTTGGATCATTGGATTTGGTTCAAGAATGGTGGTTTATGACTTGGATTGATGGATGCTTGATTTGGATCAAGGATGATAAATTATGAATGAGGCAAAGATTTTGATTGGGGATTATTGATGGAAGGATGATGAAGGATGATCCAATGATTCTATTTCTAAGGGGATGACCTAGATGTAGCTAAAAAGGATGACCTATGATGCAACTAGGGAGATGATAAAAATGCAACTAAGGATGGATGGTGATGCAATGATGAATATAAATATGATCTAGAATGAAAAGGATGTCAAGAGAGGGTTGTGGGATTCTAAAGGAATGGAGGATATATGATGGGCTGAAATAGTCCTCGCTCTCTAGGTTGACATAGCGATGATTAACCTGGAATCGATATGTAAACTATTTCACTTTGGCATTATAGCCCATATTATCCAGTTTCTATTGATACTTCTCTTCTGCTTGGATTGCCTTTAGGATGGGTTGGTGATCTTTTAGGTCTCTTTTTGCAATCTTTTTCTCTTGATAGACTCAAGAATTGGGAAGCTTATCTTTCTTGTATTTGATCAAATCAGACATAGCTTTTGGCAATTGGATTGAATCAAGGCTCTTGGATACTTGATTTGGAAGGACCTTTTCTACGAGGATATTTGAAATATTTTGATCAAGTTTTGGTTCAATTTTGATGTCTCCAATGGTAAAGGATAAACTCAAAAAAGACACTCTGAAAGAAATGCTGACAAAGGACAAATAAAATTTGTGGGATACAAGAAAATGGTTTACCACTGAATCTGATAGAGCTTCTGAAAAGAGTGTATGTTTTGACAGATGTCTACACTAAGTTTGTAACTTTAAAAACACTTCAAATAGAACTACCTAAGGGAAGGCTAGTATCAGAATATTTTCCCACAACTTGACACCCCTAAAAGGGATACATATGGTGAGTGTCTTAAGGTGATCTGAGAAACCACAGGGATTGATCCTTGTACAAATATTCTGATACCTTCAGGAGTAGATCAGGTAGCTTCTATTTTATTAGGTGTTTAGTTTGATATGTGGTGTCCTCCCAATCAGTTTGTATGTGTGCAACTCACTGAAGAGCCTAGTTGACCATGCCAAAATAGTAGGGATATTCATCTACCTTAGGCTACCATCAACACACATCACCCAAGCTTGAGGGGATGAAGCAACCATTTTCTCAATTGTTTATTTCTATACCGACCAAGGAAGTACCCATTTGAAGTCACTCTCAAAAGAGGAAGCTCTTTTCTCTTTGGACAGGATTCTTTAAAAGTGAAATAATTGAAATTGTCCAACTTCAACTTCTTTTATGTTACTTAGCTAACAAGGGTTTACAAAATTGGAAACTTTTTATCGAACACAACAAGAAGATTTTTTTATTTTCCAAATTGTTTAGTGAGTTTGCAATGAATGCTTTTGAAAATACATGTGTTTATGAGTTTTATTTGTTCATTCCTTGAAGACACAAAAATATTTTGAAAGAGATTGCAATTTTGTTTTAGCTTTTCACTCAAGATTGTATTTTGTAAGATTTTGATTTGAACTTTGAAATGAAATAGAGTGATTTGTTTCCACTTTAAGGCATTCAATAATGATTTGTTATTTCTTTTTATAATTTAATGGAAATTATTATTTTCACTTTGGTTCACTCTTTTAGTTTCACTCAAGATTTGGTGTTCCTAGAATTCAGTTTTAGATCAAAAAAGAAGTTCCTAGATTGATTTTATGCATGAAAACTTGGAAAACATTAAATATTTTGCAACAAGACATTTGTTTTTATAAATATCAAGGCTTTAGGATTGATTTAGGAACTCTCAGGAAAGATTAGGATTGTTTAGGAACCAATTAGGAAAGATTAGGAAAGATTTGCAGATTTTGTTCCTAGTTTGCATGAGACTTGGAAAGTACTTAAGATAATGCGAATGACATTTACCTTAGCTAAGAAAAAAGTTTAAATCTTGATTTGAGAATAGTTATAATGATTTAGGATTGATTTAGGAACCAAATAGGAATGAAAATATAGATTTGTAGTTGTTTTTAAGCTTCCAAAACGTGAAGTGTTCCTACTGTGCATGAATGGACCTTAAAACTTTAGATTTGCATGAATGAGGTTCATTTTAGCCAAATGAAAGTCACTATAAGTGTTTTTGATTGATTTAGGACCAGATATGAATGTTTAGGAATAAATTAGGAAAGATTTGCAGATTAGTCCCTTAAGGGCATTCAAGAATGACTAGAAGTTTAATTTAACCTAAATAAGTGAAGTGTTTGAGTTCATAAACATGCACAAACATTCATGATAATTAAGGCCTTAGTGATTTGGTGAAAAATTTGCCTCCATGAAGTACCTACAAGAGTATGATGTCATAAATTACAAGATTGAAGCCTAGGTTCACTAGGATCCTCAAACAGGTGCAAAAGGTGAGTAAAAAAACAACTCTAGGGCCTCAAACAAGCTCTCTGCCTCCCATACAATAATTGGGGCCAGTAATTTTTTTATAATATAGTGTTTTAAGACCATTCATGATTTCCCATATGAAAATACATGCTTTCCCATATGACACTTGAGCCATAAGGTAAAAAATAACACAAAAAATAAGCAAAACTGGCCCATACAACAATTGAATGATGGTGGTCAATTTTTGTATGACATATGGGTGCACCCCATATGAAAATTGATGAAATTGATCAATTTTCATCTGAAAATGCAATAGAATTCATCTGAGAGGCTTGAAAAAGTGTGTTTTTGATCAAAAAACCCTAAAAAAGGTAGTTTTGAAGGCTTGTGGGGTCCCACCAGGCGTACCAAAATGTGATCAGAGAAAACCTCACCTTTTTATAACAAGTTTAGACATTCAAACATTAGTTTAAGATCATATTCCTAACATATAGTAAAACTATTTGCAAAGACACTTCAAATAGAGCTTAAACGGGAGCATCCTGTCACTGTTTGATTTTCTCTCGATTTAGGGATGTGGGTGTGCTCTCAAAACACTTGGAGAAAGTGCCTAATATATATAAGGAAGGATTAGGGACCATTGATAACCCCATAGTGGCACAAAATTAGGTATTGAACACCTAATTTTCCCTTAGAGCCTGAAGGAGCCTAATGATTGTTGAAATGCAGATTAAGCTACAAATGCTTATCCTAAGGTTGGTTTTAACCAAATGAAGCATGATATGATGAAATAAAATGAAAAAAAATGAAAAAAAAAAAGATTAATCTATGTTATCTAAGCTATTATGTGATTTAGAAAGCATGAAAATGAGTTAATCAAACACTTTATGCTAAAAGCTTATGATCTAGAAATAAAATAACATTATAACACTACTTAGTATGAAGGATGTGAATTGGTATTTTTATCTTTGAAGTGAGGGTATTTATAGGATTTGAGGAAGGGCTTTGGTTATGAAGGGGAGTTAGGATCCGAGTCAGGGTTTGGGGTAGAGTCTGAGGTTGAGTTAGGGGTAAGGTTAGATGGACAAGGGTTAAGGTTGCTCACACATGTGTGAGAAAAAACTAGGGAAGTGTGCAAGGGGACCAAAGTGCAAGAGAATACATATATCTTCATTCATGGCTTGTAATAGCGTTCAATGGTGGTGTAAGAGGCCATTAATGAGTTTGTAAGGCTCATTAATGAGGGGTGTTGACCAAAAGTCAAAGGAGACTGGATTAGGCTAAGAAAGTAAGGAATCACCTCCTAAGTAGGTTTACGAAGGGTTTAGGAAAATTTAGGAAAGTTTAGAAGGGGTTAGGAATCTCTAGAAGATTCTAGGGTTTTGAGGGATTTAAATAAATATTTCATTTATTTAAAGGATTTTGGTCAATTTATTAAATATTTAATAACTATTGGGGGGAATGATGTTTAAATTGGATTTAAATATTTCTAGAATGGATTCCTTAATTAAATGTTTTAAATTAAGATATGAGGAATTAATGGCATAATAATAAATAAATAAATAAATTAATTATTTAATTAACAAATGACGATGTCATCAGGGGTTTTTGAAAAATAAAAACACTTTTATTTACCAATGAATTTTTAGGAGTCTACAGTAAGGGGTAAAAATAGTTGAAAATATTGTGTATATTCTAAGAGCGTTGTTGGTTTAGATCCATCCTTACAGTAGTAACAAAAGATAGAAGTGAATGTTGTAGTGGCTGTATATTGCAAAAGTCAATACCATCATGCTTGGATAGAGGGTGTATTTTATTTGAACGCTCTCATCTTAGTGCAAGACATGAAAACCACTTACAAATGGTGATGAAATTTGGATTTGGTCCTTCCAATTGTATTTTCTTTTACAAACTTCATTTCTATCATGCACACCATCTGGTAGTGGAGATTACCTATCTTCTACATTTCAAATAATAGCATTTCTACATGCTTGACCAATATTTATGATAGGTTTTCCATTGTTTGAATACAAAATTTGGTGAGGAATCCATACAATCCAAGCTTGATAGTGGTTTTTTTGAGCACAAAAATTAGTTTAAAGTTGGGGTTGTGTTTCTATATTTGACTCTAAAAGTTAGGATATGGTATAAAATATCTGTAATGAAGAGTACCCTTGTATTTTAGAATAGATTCCATTCATATTGAAGGTTTTATTTTCATGAGGATGTTTTGGTGAGTGTTGTGATCCAAAAAGTGTGGTCACTTCTATAAAACTTTATATCCAAGAGATCCAATGAATTTGGAGTATTAGAAGGTGACTTATAGCTTCCTATCCATAGCACATGCAAGAATCATGTAGATAAAGATGGTGGCTCTCAAATGAACCCAATAAGAAAGATCCCTGTAAGGTCCACTATAGAATGGATGATTCAAGTAGATATCAATCAATGAGAGTGCAAGTATCCAAGATCTCCACGATGCAATGAAAATGCAAAGTAATCTAAGATGAGATGCAAGAGATGGAAGATTAAGCTAAGATGTAATGCAAGAGTGTAAGGAAAGTAAATCTAAGCTAACAAGATGAAAGATTACTATCCATGCTAATTAGACTAGATTACGTAAGCTAAATGCAAGAAAGTAAATAAAAAAGATAAGCTAAATGATAATGAAGTGCTTCAAGATGTAACATAAGCTAAGATGCAAGAATGAGCCAAGATGTGCAAAGATATCAAGAAGATTTCAAAAAAAAATTCAAAGTACCAAGATTTTTCAAGAATGAGGATAGAACCTCCTTTTAAAGAAATTAGAAATGAGTAGATGATCAATATTAAGAGGAAATAGAATGAGAAATGGTCAAGATTAAGTCTTGGTTGATCCATGTGCTCATGTCTTTAAGAATAAAAAAGAAAAGGCTAAGATTAAGAGGAAAAAAAATGAGTGGTTGAAATAAAGAGGCAAAATCCTTCTTCAAAAGTCAAAATATTCTATCTCATTGGAAAGTGCACTTTTATTTTTATTTTTAATTTATTTTTTAATTTTTAATTTTATAAAAGTGATTTTCATGTGCACTTAGGATAAATGGGTCTTTTATTATTAAATCAAAAGGATTCATATTCTTTTAGTTAAATAAACATAGAATAAAGTGGTCAAAATTTAGGATATAATCAAATAAATGATTAATTAATTAGGAAGAATTGATTTGATGTAAAAAAATGGTCTAGTATTTTAATTTAATTTTTCATAAAGAGGGGTTATAGTTTAATAGACCAAAATGGGTGATTACAAGTGAAGATTTAATATACCATTAGATTTCATTTATTTATCATGATTGAAAGTTTGGAAAAAGGTGTAGGAAAGTTTAATAGATAAATATATTATGGAATATGAATTTAAATTAGACAAATTGATGATTGAAATGAAGGATAGATAATGATTATAAAATGGAATTTGGATAGGATATAAATATATTTTGAGGAAATATTTTAAAAAAAACAAAAAACCATGAAGGCTTATGGTAGTACCTATTGGCCAATTCATCCAACACTTCACAACCATGTACCCCAAAGACTCATCACATTGTGATATTGATAAAGTTAATTTGTGTCTTAGAAGCTAAAACAAGATCTCATAGAAGGCTGGAGGTAACAAAGGCAAGATTATATCTATCATTTCAAGCTAGCTTCTCACTTAGAGATGATTCTTCTTTAGAAAAATCTTATTTATGTCCCTGAAGAGAAGACGAGGATTAACATATTTGCGTCCATGAAGAAAATACAGGGCTTGACACATTTTTCCTTGAAGAAAGGGTCATCTGAATATATTTGTTTCACTAAAGAAGAGAGGGGGCTTGGAATTATAGTTGTCCCTTCAAGGAGTGAGGGAGGAAATATTTGATTGATGATTTATCAAGAACTTGAGGAGGCATTTGTGATACTTGGAGGCAATATAGAATTTTAGAGGAAAGCTTGTGTCATGTGAAAGCATGTGGTTAGTGTTTTGTATAGAAGAGGAGGGATTATTTCAATAACACTTGGGGAGGAATTAAACACACTCATAGGATATGTGAACTTTTAGAGGAAAGACATCCCATGTGAAACAATAATGGAGACATTAGATACACTCAAAGGAGATGTATAATTTTGAAGGAAATGTGTATCACAGTGCATGAGAGGTGGGAGCACTCATGTTGTACAAATTGTTTCAGGTTTTACAATTAGGAGATCTAGTGATGTAGCGAGCTCAATATTTCTTGGATGAGTAAGGAAGTCGGGATATCCATTGATGTAGTCAATATGGTGTTTCTTGGGTGGGCAAGTAGGATTGGTGAAGATTCTTCATCAAAGGCTCGAGAAGGGTTGGATTCAAAACCCTTGCAATGTTCCTCTCTTGTTTGAATCAATGTAATAGGGAGGGAAATATTGGTTTATTACATTAAAATATATTAGTTTAGATTAGTTTTATAGATTATATTAATTAAATAAATAAAGTAAAGAGTTATTTAGTTTGAGTAATTATCCCTGTAGGATGTTATTCATGAGATTTTCTAGCTTCTCACTCAGAGATGATTCTTCTTGAGAAAACTCTTATTTATGTCCCTAAAGAGAAGATGGGGATTAACATATTTGTGTCTGTAGTGGTGGATAAAGATGTAGGGGTTCTATCTTTACCCTTACTACATTTATATATTGTTGTGTCTTTGTAAGGGGAATATAGGACCTATCCCTAACCCAAATTCCCAAAATAGAGATACAAATTGATTAATCACAAAGAAGTGATCAATGCACAAATAAATTAAACAATGGAGAATATGAAGAAAGGAGGAAATCCTATAATTCTCTATAGAAACTATATGCTTGAAATCTTAAATGAATAGAAGGAAAGTACTAACCTAAGAATAGGGTAGATCTGGAAAATGCTAATTTTTGATGTCTGTGTACAGTTTTAGGAGATTCTGCAACCTGCTTTGGACTGGAAATGTCGAGACAGAGAAAACCTAGAAATTTTTTATCTTTCTAAGGTCAGGTCGAATTTGAGCCAAATAGCGGGCAACAATCTTACCCCTCACTAAAGGTCATCCCTAACCTGAAATAGCTACAATGGAAATTTTGTTCACGGATCTTGGAAGTTCACCGAAAAGGGTATCCAGATCTGAACTTCAATTCACTGTCCTATACCTATACCTACAAGAAAAATGGTTTTTGTTTTTTGGATGAGGAGTTTTCCTTGGTCAAACCTGATTTTGGAATCAACCTTGAAATGTAATTGAAATTGTTGGAATAAACAAAGTAAATGGAATAATTCACCTTGCTTATGTTGAAACCCTTGTGGAGGATTCAAATCCTTGAATCCACAAGTATGGATGCTCCAAATGAATGTATAAATGTATGTAGGATGTCTCAAATCAATGGCATTAGGTCTTCAACACCAATATTGAATTGATCTTAGCATAGGAAGAGGCTTGGATGAATGTGGATGGATAAATCTTCAACAAGAGGGCACCATAGAGCTTGAATACTTAAATGGCTACTAGTGGATCTCCTTGATGAATAATAGAATGCTTGAATGATTGAATACTTGAAGATGAATGAATAATTTCTTGCTTTCCTTCTCCCTTTTTCTTTCTTGCACTTGAGAGCTTGAGAGATTATGAGACGAGATTGCTTGATTGTGGATGTGAAAATGAAAGAGGAAGGCCTCCTTTTATAGTGATCTAGGGCACAAACTTCTAGAGAAAGCTGACATTAGAGAATTAAATCCCAATTGACCTTAACCCCTATAAATGGACCTATATTAAATGCAATTTAAGATTTTACCATTCCAAAACCCAAAACAACTGAATTGGAAGCAGGAAAATAAAACTTTCCGAAGCCCGACATCCTGAAACTCCTAGAACTTGAAATTTTGACCTGGGGTCAAGGTTGACTTTGCCCTAGGTCAGAGTGGAGGTCAACTATGACCTAGGTTAGGGTCAAGGTCGACCTTGACCCATCATGTCATCATTGACCCAAAAAGTCAAAATCTTTAGTTTCTCAGAGAAAGTTGTCAAAAAGAGGCTGGAAATAGGGGGAGAGAAGCAAAATAGGGGGGAACAGCCAGATCCATCCAAAGACCCAATCAAGGAACTTGACATGAACCCAAACCACTTACTCGAAGGGATAAATGTTATTATCATGGAAGTGCTTCCATTTTAAGATGATACATTAAGCCCCCACTTTAGCAAGAGTATGGACTCAATGCAAACTCTTGGTAAAGGAGAGCATAATGAAAAGATAATCTTATTAAAATCAAAGGGACACATAAATTCTCAAGCCCCCAGGGACTCAAATCTTTATCAACTCCAAGATCACAATAAGAAAGACATCTCTAGAAAAAAGAGAGAAGAGGGTGTGATTATCTCTCCCAATGAGAACTTATGTCCCATTGTGAACCACAAAAGGAAACAAAACAACTGGAAAGATGGAATTAAACCACCTTGTGAATGTGGCTACTCACTAGTCAACCCATCAAGGATTCAACCTTAGGAATATTCCACAAGAGTAAGACCAAAAACAAAAGAAATCCACTCTTAAGGACACCTTTGACCTTAAGGGATAAAAAATTTGAAACTGGAGGGATCAAGATGTCCTAAATAAAAATCCATGCTTTAAGGATTAGTCACCAATCCATAAAGGGAGAAACGTATCTTGAAAAATAATATATGTATATCGAAAAGTGTATGTGTGCAATAGGTGAGCAGAGCATATGCCCCCATGTTAAAGTCATTGCTAACACTTTAATAGGAGCAATAGATTTAATGGAAACATAAACAACTCCACTAATTATGTTTCCACTACGAGATGCCCCAAACAAAGACAAATCAAGGGAAATACCACATAAACATACATAGAACATAGAAGGGATCTACCTGCCATGGGGTTAGTATGATCATATAATAATATATATATGATATTATTGCAAATAAATTGACATCATTCCCCAAAGAAAGTAGAACTACAATCACAATGGAGGAAAGATCACATAAGGGTTACAAAGAATAATATTTTTGGACCATGACCTGGAGACCAAAAATATTTAATGGTACCAAAGTCCCGAATCTATGAAGACTATACAAGGAGACATTTATGAACAATAGCACAATTACAACATAACATGAAATAACATATAGAAGAATAAAGATACATATAGAGGAATTGTACAATAGGTTCGATTCCTTTATCACCTTGTACCAACAAAGTAACAAGGGTCATATAAAAGAATCTAACAACATTTAGAAAACACATTATTGGGGAAGCACATTACAACATGTAAACACACAACAAAGCTACCATAAAGGACAAGCTGATCAAGAGTGCTGCCTATTCTCCCCATCTCATTCTATATCATTTAGAGAAGGTGGGTAACTCACAAGAGGGACTATATCCAACATAGTAGGAATGATAGCCAGTTCTAAACAAGGATCCTCTTGAGAATCAAAATGTTCGATACTAGGTGTAAGTGTCAATTGTGATGAAAGCATGTTAGGTAAATCAGTGTCAATTTAAATAGTCTCATATTCATCATTAACATCATCAAGAGTATCTTCTTCATCTAGATTAATCATAATAGGATCTAAGATATGAATAGGATCATCATAACCTTACATTTTAACATCATTATTAGCAGTAACTTCTTCTAACACATCATGCATAGGCTTATCAAAAGAAGGTAAAGATTTTTGAAGAATAGAATTATGAGATTTAGCTTGAGAATGATGCTTTTTATGATGTTCATTAGTAGATCGATTACATTTTTCTTTACTTGAATATGTTGAGAACTATGAGGAACAATTACAGGATCCTTCATAGGTTCTATAGGAGGATTAATAGGATTATTAGCATATGGACAAGAAACTCTAGGAGCTTGATTAATGGAACTAGAAACCATAGATAAAGGAGGTATGGAAGGTATAGGCAAAAAACCATGATTAAGATCCATGGGAGGTATGCTTAACTTGAAAGTCTTATGATGCGTATAGGTTTGATATGAGCGGAAAAGATTATCAAGTCGAGAAGGACATGAATTAGGTAATGAAGGCAAAATGAAATCAAGGGTAGCACAATCTCTAGGCCTAGAAGGTTGATATAAACTATGATTAACCATCTTCACTTCTTCATCATGAACACATTTAAGACATTTATGGATAGGTGAAGAAAAAGCGTGCATATCATTTAACCATGGAAAACCAAGCTTAACTTGAAATTGATCAAAAGTAGGAACAACAACAAAAGTAGTGTTCACAATTTTACCATAAAGTTCAACCGAAAATTTAATAGAACCGAATGATGGATAAGGAAAACCATTACAAGTTTGAATCCACACATCTGATGTATCATAAGAATCACGTTGCAAGTTTTTCAAAAAAGATTTTCTTCAGTAATAACATTGAATAAGGACATAGGATCAACAAGAAAACCACAAGTAGGTATCTGAGAAATCCTAGCATAAATGTAAAGGGGACCATCAGGAGCCTTAATAGTCTTAGAATCATCAAAGGTAATCAAAATTTCCTGAGGTCATTTATTCTTAGGTTGTTGTCGAGGTTTAGGCTAAATTTTCAATTTAGGCTACAGTTTTGGTATAGATTGAGATTGAACTTGAGATTGAAGCTGAGGTTGAGGTTGAGGTGGAGATACAGATTAAACAACATGCTCCACTTGATTAATAATGTGATTAAGATCATCCATCTTTGAATCATAAACAATATCCATAGAAGATGGTTGAGCAATGGTATTAGTATCATGTGTAGGTAAAGGATTCGTATAGATTTGAAGATTTTGATTAGGAGAGATAGATTTGTTCCCACTACCATCAAGATTATCAATAGATAAGGCATTAGAGTCAATTAAGTCTTGAAATTTATGTTTTAAAGAATAACATTTCTCAGTATCATGACCATTCTGACGTGATATTGACAAAAAGATTTAGGATCAAAGGATTTAGATACAATCATAGTAGGTAAAAGAGGTCGAATAGGAGGTAAAGTAATCATATTAGCAGTTAACAAGGATATGTGCAGGATCATGGTATGCCAAACTAGGCCCTTAAGTGGCATTGAAAATTCAAAAAGTCAGGTTTAGACAAGTTGACATAAAAAATTGAACAAGTTATAAATATTATATCAAAAATATGTAAGAAGACAATCTGTAGAAAATTGAACTTAGTTTCGAAGATACTAGACCATTTTTGAAAAACAATTGTTCTATATGTTGAAAATTTCAAATTTCAATATAGTAGTATGAAAATTTCAAGAAAAAATAAGAAGTAGGTGTATGTCTGACCACCTTAAACAAAATCAAATGATAAATTTTTTTTACAAGATTATAGATATAAGTAGTAGACTTATGTCCAATGTGACACATATTTTTTTGTAATTTATTTCCAAGTAAATAATTAATTATGATTTTTATTCTACAAATTTTCTCGAATACAAAAATCCTTGTGTCTGACCACGTTAACTTAGTCTAAACTTTATGAAATTGAAAACTTTTTTTATTTTTGTTGTAGCAGGAAAATCGTAGAATGTGACACATGTTTTGGATTTCAGAAAAGTTATAAATTTTGAAAGTTATAGCTATTTTTTAATAAGTTTATCAATCGGGACTTCTAACCACATTAGACAAAATCAAATGATAATAGTTTTTTTATAAGATTCTAGATAAAAGTAGTAGACTCATGTCTAGATGTGATGCATATTTTTTTGTATTTTTTTCCAAGTAAATAATTAATTATGATTTTTCTACTACAAATTTTTGTGAATATAAAAACTCTCATGTGTGACCACCTTAACTTTGTTAGGAATGAATGCTGAAGCCTTTGGCAGTCATTCTGTAGCAGTGGTTGTTGCATTCATGACTATGATTGTCATTGATGTCAACACAGTGATATTCTGGAGTTTAGCAGAATAGCAGGCATAGTTTTGTTTTGCGCACATGTTATATTGTAGATTGAGTTATGTGCAGTTGATGGTATGTTTTTTTTTGTGTTATTAGCCTATGGTTAAGAGCACAAAAAGAAATTCATTTATTCATGAAAGATATAAACATATTGGTGGAAGCAGTATTTTGGCAGTATTCCTGTGTAGCAGTTTTTGGTAATCGGAGGATATATCCTAACCAAGATGGAATCTAATTTTGTGCAGTGAAAGGGAAGTTTGAGACTGATTTTTGGTGATGTGGTTCATAGCACAAACTTTGAGGTCACACTATTGGAAAGTTATTGTATTTGGAAGCTGATAGTTTTATGTAATTTTGATGTAGTGTGTTGAAATTATTATTTTGTATTTACATGCCGACTCATTTGTAATTATTTGAGTGTGGTATAAAGGAAGGAATGTTTTCCTTGTTATGTGAGGATTGCAAGAGTTTTAATATGAAGTTGTGAAAGTTGTGATGCGAATGTATACATGAAATGAAGAAAAGAGCTAATTCAGTGATGAAGGAAGACTTGCAAAGTACAAAGATCTAGATTTGTGATCTTGTTTAGAAAAGAGTGTGGTTTTGGCATAGTGTGAAGGAGGCAACATATTTCATATTATTCTATTGAATAATCCTAATATCTATTGGATAGTGAGTTCAGAGATCTTTCCTTGAAGCTGTTTGGGCAGTGGGTCCTTTTGTCTTCCATAACTCCTAACAGGGTTAGAATCTTTTAATAGGGATTCAAAATATCCTAACAGAGATTCATATGTACTAAATTTATTTCATAAGACTCCTAAGAGGGTCCATCCTCTAACAAGGAACTTTCATATTAGTGCATCATTTTTTCGGCATCATTCCCACTAGGGTTTACTCTTCGATCAAGAGGTTCCCTAGTTAACATATCTTGTGTTATTGTGTCATTGTGTATGATTATCTTTCTATGGTTGGTTATTGCATTAATTATATGGTTTAAAGCTATTGAAGTTGATAATGAAATTAATGTTGATAAATGGTTTAATTATCAGATAACTGATTCACCCCCCCTCTCAGTTATCTTGGCGGTCTTTACTTTCTAACAATTGGTATCAGAGCAGCAAGTCCTTAAAAGAGAATTTTAACAACTTAAGGAGATCTATGGCTAATTTCAGGAAAGAAAGCCCTAAGTTTGATGGAGTAAATTTTGACAGCTAGAAGGAAAAGATGAAGACACATCTCTTGTGTTTAGGACCAGGTTATTGGTTGATTACAAAGAATGAAAGGACTATAATTGAAGAAGACAATCTTGAAATGAGTTCTAAAGATGAGGTAGATCTATTTATGTGTAACATACTTGCAAGAGAAGCAGTTTTATTAGCACTTCCAGAGAATGAATATAGTCAGGTAAAAGGCTTAACTAAATCTCATGATATTTGGAAAGCTTTACATTCTACTTTTGAAGGTGATGAACATGCAAAGAAAGCTAGGTTACATAATTGGATTTGTGCATTTGAAGACATAAGAATGATGGAAGATGAATCTGTTAGAAGCTATATTGGTTGGATGTCAAAATTTTTTGCAGGAATAAAGTCTTGTGGAGGTGAAAAGATAGAGAATGAAGTAATATGGAAGATTTTGAGAACATTGACACCGGTATTCAGGAAGACTACACAAATTATTGAACAAGTGATACCTTGTACACCAAAATTTTCAAGAGAGACCCTTCTTGGAAGATTGGAAGCAACAAAGATGAATTTGAGATTGTCAAGAAAACTACCTAGAGTGGAGACAGCATTCAGTGCTCTTAGCACTAGACCTACTTTGTCTAGAAGTACAAGTGTGAATGGAGATTATGCTAGTAGTAGTAGATCCAAATCTGATGAAGATAAGAAGATTGAAGAAGGTATTGCCTTGCTTGTAAAAAAAGAACTAGATGGTAAGAAAATCTTTAAATGTTGGACATGTCAAGAATATGGTCATTTTGTATCTAAGTGTCCTAAGAGAGTTAAGAAGTATAGAAACAATTTTAAGCCTAGAAGATCTAAAGAATGTTATTATGCAAATGATGAAGAAATTGAAGTAGGAATTGAAAGACATTTGAGTGACAGTGATAATGATAACTTTGATGACATAGGATTTGTAGCAATTAAGGAAGAAAATTCTGAATCTGATATTAAAGAAGAAAAAGCCTTAGTTTCCCAAGTTGAAAAGAAAGCTGATTGGATTATAGATAGTGGTTGTTCACATCATATGACTGGTGATAAAGGAAAATTCATAAAGTTTAACAATTATGATGGAGGAGTTGTTAGAGTTGGTAACAATGCACCTTGTTTGATTAAAGGTATAGGATCTATTACTCTTGATGGAAAGACTAATACTGATGATGTTTACTTTGTTGATGGATTGAAACATAATCTTTTGAGTGTTGGACAGTTAGTGGAAAAAGGATATGAAGTTTAGTTTACTAAGAAAACTTGTGTGATTAAGGATAAAGATGGAAATCTAATTGGAATTGGATCTAGAACCAGAGGTAATGTATTTCAGTTGAACCCTACTGAGATGACATGCTTGATGACTAAGATTGATGATAGTTGGTTATGGCATAGAAGGTTTTGTCATATAAACTTTGATAATATTGTGAAAGTAAGTTCTACATTTGTAGTAAGAGATTTACCTAAGATTATGAAGCCTACTAACATGATTTGCAAGGAATGTGTGATGGCTAAGCAGAAAAGGAGTTCCTTTCCTAGCAAGAAGTTCACATCTACAAAAAAGTTGGAGATTGTTCATATAGACTTGAGTGGTCCTACTAGGACTAGAGGATTCTATGGAGAAAGGTATTTTATGATTCTTGTTGATGATTTTACAAGAATGATGTGGATTGCATTTTTGAAAGAAAAATTTGAAGCATTTGATAAGTTTAAGGTCATGAAGAATAAAGTTGAGAATGAATCAGGAATGAGGATTAAATGTTTGAGATCTGATAGAGGTGGAGAATTTACATCTAAAGAGTTTAACACTTTTTGTGAAGTAAATGGTATTAAGAGACAGTTATCAGCCCCTAGAACACCTGAACAAAATGGTATTGCAGAAAGAAGGAACAAATCGGTGATTGAAGTAGATAGAGCTATGTTATTTGAAGGTGATTTAGCAAAGAAATTTTGGAGAGAAGTATTGAATACAACAGTATATACAATGAACAGAGTACAAATTAGAGCAGACATAGAAAAGACACCTTATGAATTGTGGTTTGGACATGCACCCTCAGTTAAGTATTTTAGAATTTTTTGAAGAAAATGTTATATTAAGAGAGATGATGATATAGGAAAGTTTGATCCTAGAAGTGATGAAGGAATTTTTCTTGGATATTCTTTGAAAAGAAAAGCATATAGATGTTACAATAAGAGAACTAAAACTATTGTTGAAAGTGCAAATGTAAAAGTTGATGAGAAGTTTAAAATTCATGAAAGAATGCTTGATTATGAATCTGATGAAGGAACTAACCCTCAGCCTAACATTGAAACTACTAAACAATTTTTTGAGACTAACAGTGAATTGTTGATTGAAATTCATGCTGAAGAAAATAGAGAAGAATCTACAGTTGAAGAAAGATTAGTGACTATGACACCTAACAGTTATATATCAAGACATCATCCTGATGAGCAAGTTATTGGAATTTTGGACACAGGAGTTATGACTAGAATGAAGGTACATTTATGTTTGATTTCTCAAATTGAACCTAAGTCTACTAATGAAGCTTGTGAAGATGAACATTGGATTAAAGCTATGAAAGAAGAATTGGATCAGATTGAAAAGAACAAGACATGGGAATTGGTCCCTAGACCTAAAGACAAAAATGTGATTGGAACTGAATGGGTATTCAGGAACAAGATGAATGAACAAGGAGAAGTAATTAGAAACAAAGCAAGATTGGTATGTAAGGGATACTCACAGAAAGAAGGAATTGACTATGAAGAGACTTTTGCCCCTGTGGAAAGACTTGAAGCAATAAGAATATTTTTGGCTTATGTAGCATTTAAGAAATTCAAAGTGTATCAGATGGATGTGAAGTCAGCATTTCTAAATGGTGAATTAGAAGAAGTCTACATTGAGCAGCCTAAAGGTTTTCCTTTGACTCAAGAAGGAGACATGGTATGTAAACTAAAGAAAGCATTGTATGGACTAAAGCAAGCACCTAGAACTTGGTATGCTAGATTAGATAAGTATTTGTTAAAATTGGGATTTACAAAAGGAACAACTGATAGTAACTTATACACAAAAGAAATTGAGAATGGATTGTTACTTTTGGTTATTTTTGTTGATGACATTATTTTTGGAGGAGAAGATGAAGCTAGTGACAAATTTGTTGATGAAATGAAGATAGAATTTTAAATGAGTATGATTGGAGAAATGAAATACTTTTTGAGATTACAAATAACACAAAATAAAGATGGTATCTTTATAAGTCAGACAAAGTACTTAATGATTTGTTGAAAAGATTCGGTATGGAGAATTGTAAACCAGTTGGAACACCTATGGTTACAGGATAGAAAATATCTAGTAAAGGTGAGACACTAGAAGTTGAGCAAAAGAAATATAGATCTATGATTGGTGGATTGTAGTACTTGACACACACTAGACTAGATATACAACATTTAGTTGGAATGGTAGCAAGATTTCAAGCTGAACCTAGAGAGTCACATTATGCAGTAGTAAAAAGGATATTGAGATATCTTAGAGGCACAATGGATTATAGAATGTGGTATGAAAATCCTAATGATTTTACCCTATGTGCATATACTGATGCTGATTAGGGAGGCAGCGTTGATGATAAGAAAAGCACCAGTGGTTGAGCCTTTTTTCTTGGAGGAAGATTAGTTTCTTGGTTGAGCAAAAAGCAGAATTATATCTCACAGAGTACAACAGAAGCAGAATATGTAGTAGCAGCAAAAAATTTTAATCAGATAATTTAGATGAAGCAGATGTTGATGGACATTGGGATCAAGTTTGATGAGCCTATTGTCATATATTGTGACAATACACATATAGTTAGTATGTCTAAGAATCTAGTTTTACATTCTAAAACAAAGCATATAGAGATCAAGTATCATGTTGTAAGAGAGAAAGTTGCAGATAAAGAAGTCAGACTGGAGTACATAAGCACAAAGGAGCAGATAGCAGATATATTTACTAAGCCTTTTCCTAAGGATACATTTGAGTATCTGAGAGGTATGCTTGGGGTTATGCCCCAACCTACTTTTGAGTAATGATGCAGTTGGTTGCATCTGTCTAGTGGTTTATGGACCTATCTATTTTCTAGATTGGATGTTGGTACTTCCTCTATGGGAGAGTATGTGTATCTGAGCTGAGTCATTAAGGACTCTTGTGAATGTATTTTCTGAATAGTGTCTTTTGACATTGAGGTATTATTTGATGTAGTGATAGAATTTCTATCATTGATGTCAATGGGGGAGAGAATCATTAAAACATTGAGGAACTACATTTTTTGGAGAGATTGAATAGGATAACAAAGCAAGATTTGATTGATGATGAGCAGCAGTGTAGTTGAGCAGCAATGATTGGATTTTTGGAACATTGGATGTTTTTCATCTATGTTGCCATCAATGCCAATGGGGGAGATCGTTAGGAATGAATGTTGAAGCCTTTGGCAGTCATTTTCTAGTAGTGGTTGTTGCATTCATGACTATGATTATCATTGATGTCAACACATTGATATTCTAGAGTTTAGCAGAATAGTAGGCACAGTTTTATTTTGTGCACATGTTATATTGTAGATTGAGTTATGCATAGTTGATGGTATGTTCTTTGTTGTGTTATTAGCCTATGGTTAAGAGAACAAAAATAAATTCATTTATTCATGAAAGTTATAAGCATTTTGGTGGAAGCAATATTCTAGCAGTATTCCTGTGTAGCGATTTTTGGTAATCGGATGATATCTCCTAACCGGGATGAAATCTGATTCTGCACAGTTAAAGGGAAGTTTGAGACTCATTTTTGGTGATGTGGTTCATAGCAAAAAATTTGAGGTCACATGATTGGAAATTTATTGTATCTGGAAGCTGACAATTTTATGTAATTTTGATGTAGCGTGTTGAAATTATTATTTTGTATTTACATGCCGACTCATTTGTAATTATTTGAGTGTGGTATAAAGGAAGGAATTTTTTCCTTGTTATGTGAGGATTTTAAGAGTTTTAATATGAAGTTGTGAAAGTTGTGATGCAAATGTATGCCTGAAGTGAAGAAAAGAGCTAATTCAGTGATGAAAGAAGACTTGCGAAGTACAGAGATCTAGATTTGTGCTCTTGTTTAGCAGAGAGTGTGGTTTTGGCATAGTGTGAAGGAGGTAACATATTTCATATTATTCTATTGAATAATCCTAAGATCTGTTGGACAGTGAGTTCAGAGATCTTGCCTTGAAGTTGTTTGGGCAATGGGTCCTTCTGTCTTCCATAACTCCTAACAGGGTTAGAATCTTTTAACCGGGCGTGCCAATTGATGGAATATGGATGAAGTGACTAAGAGGGGGGGGTGAATCAGTCAACCATAAAACACTTCACTATTATTTCTTTCCAGATCCCCTAGGATATCTTAATGAATATTATCTGTTTAACACTCGGTAAATAGATTGCAGTAACTTGGTAGATGCAGAGAGTATTAGTAAAATTAATTTTTAGATATTCATCACCACTTGTATATGATTAAGATAACTATTAAGAACACAAGAGACAAAGGATTTAACGTGGAAACCCAATATGGGAAAAACCACCAATGTATCTAGATACTGATTTTCACTTTTCTGAAGTGATGCCCGGTTAGAAGCCAACCCGGTAAAAGGTTACAAAACACACTGTTAGGTGTGACCTTGTTAGAGGATTTAATCACCCTGCTAGGAGTGGCCTGGTAAGAGGTCTTGAGAACAATTCAATGGAATTGTCACCTTGTTAGAGGATTTACAATATGGTTGTTAAACCAACTCGGTTAGGAGATTTAGAATTCACTGTTACAATGATAAAAAGGTAACAATGAAAATGACCTGTATAATAATGCAACTGCCTTGCTGATTACAGATCTCTATTTTGTATAAGTGAGATCCTTCCTGATCAAATATATCTCTGTTGCTCCTCAAGGATATCTGGTCATCCTTCACAATTTCGCACACACCTTTCCTATCTTTCTTCTATATATCTTCTTCTATATCTCTTCTTTATTTTTCACACTTTACCTTTTATTTATATGATTTTAGATTTGTCAAATCGGCATTACTTAGTATAACAGTCAGCTGAATTAAGAAAACTTTATTTGCAAAGATCCTTCAAGGGCCGACAGTGCTCAGTGACCATAATGAAATTTTCTACAATCTTTAGGAGACCAAGAGAACTCGGTAAACACTGATAATCCTTTTTCTTTGATAACCGAGTGAACTTGGTAAATGCTAACTTTTCTTTGACAACCGAGTGAACTTGGTAAATGCTGATTTTTCTTTGATAACCGAGTGAACTCGGTAAATGCTGATTTTTCTTTGATAACCAAGTGAACTCGGTAAACACTTTTTTTAATGCTAGGCAGACCGACTAAGCTCGGTAGGTACTGATTGTTGCAGACTATGACATTGTGTGACATCAAAGACAATACATAATTTGAGTAGCAATTTTCTTTAGACAATTGTTTCCAACAATCTCCCTCTTTGGCATTGATGGCAACACAATATGTCATAGCATAAGAAATTTTGAAAGGATTAGCTCGGTTCACATTCAAATCTCCCTCTGTTAGCAAACTTCCTTTTTCTTAAAAACTCTTCCTCCTGACTATTGAAAATTTCTTGAAGTAATAGCAAAGACATAGCAAAGACACTCCCTCTTTGACAACACATGCCAAAGACAATTCACATATTACTAGTGTAAACTAATGTACCTCAAGTCCTGATTCATATGCAATGATTCCTTGAATATGATGCATCAACTTGTTGATTTTCAATCATGTTCTAGTTGATGCATCACTAAAACTGTATTTAGTGAGCCTCGGATAGGGGAATGACCCCTAACTTACCTCTTAGATACACAAATGCATCCTTGGGTAATGGTTTGGTGAAAATGTCTGCAATCTGCTCTTTTGTATGAATATATTCTAATATGATTTCCTTGTCCTGCACCAATTCTCTGACAAAGTGATATTTAATAGAAATGTGCTTGGTTTTGGAATGCATTACTGGATTCTTCGAAATGTTTATTGCACTTGTATTGTCACAAAATATAACAACTGGTTCTTTGATCTCAACCTTCATACCTTGTAATAACTATTTAAACCAAACAATATTTGAACAATTTACTGCAGCAGCAACATATTCTGCTTTAGCTGTGGATTGAGATGTGCAATTTTGCTTTTTACTGGTCCAGGATACCAATCTTTTTCTAAGAAAAAATGCTCCACCACTTGTACTTTTTTTGTCATCAATGTTCCCTGCCCAATTAGCATTAGCAAACACTTTTAAGTCTAGATTGCCTCCAAATTTATACCACAAACCATATTCTTCAGTTCCTCTTAAGTACCTTAAGATTCTTTTGATTGCCATCATATGATTTTCCTTAGGTTTTGCTGAGAATCTTGCTACTATACCGACTGCTAAGGCAATATCAGGTCTTGTATGTACTACATACTGCAATTTTCCAATCATAGATCGGTATAAGGTCTGATCTACTTCTTTTGAATCATCATTTTTGGTAAGTTTCAGTCCAGTACACATGGGTG
The DNA here is from genome assembly GCA_027943335.1 of Chamaecyparis obtusa. Lineage (NCBI taxonomy): Eukaryota > Viridiplantae > Streptophyta > Pinopsida > Cupressales > Cupressaceae > Chamaecyparis > Chamaecyparis obtusa. The sequence goes on from BSBK01009818.1 coordinate 727,774, forward strand.
TACCAACTGGTTTTGAATCTTCCATACCAAACTTCTTAAGTATTTCCTTAATGTATTTAGATTGAGTAATGTATATACCATTCTTGCTTTGCTGAATTTGAAGACCAACAAAGAATTTTATTAAACCAAACATAGACATTTCAAATTCTTTGTTCATTTTCTCTAAAAATTCTTTGCACTAATCATCATTCCCTATAAATATTGTATCATCTACAAATATTTCTACCAATACAATTTTGTCATCTAGTCCTTCATTAATATATAGATTGCTGTTATCATTAGCTCTTTTGAAATTAATCTGAATCAGATAGTTATGGAGTCTTTCATACCATGCTCTAGGAGCTTGTTTCAAACCATACAATGCTTTGTGTAACTTGTAGACCATGTCCTTTTTATCTGGATCAACAAAACCTTCAAGTTTCTCAATGTAGACTTCTTCATCAAGAATTCCATTGAGAAATGCAGATTTTATATCCATCTGATATACCTTAAATCCTTTATGTGGTGCATAAGCAAGTAGAGTTCTTACACCTTCTAATCTTGCAACAAGAGAAAAAGTTTCACCATAATATATACCTTCTTCTTGAGAATAACCTTTACATACCAATCTAGCTTTGTTTCTAGATACTTGACCATCTTCATTCAGCTTATTCCTGAATACCCATTTTCTTCCAATTACATTCTTATGTTTAGGTCTAGGTACAAGAGTCCATGTTTTGTTCTTTTGTATTTGTTCTAATTCTTCATTCATTGCTTCAATCCAACTTTCATTTTTCAATGCATCTTTGATATTTCTAGGTTCAAAATTAGTAAGCAGACATGTACCTTTTAGCTTACTTCTTGTCATAGTACCATCTGATTTGTTTCCAATAATTTGATCTGGTGTATGATGCCTTCTGACATATTTGGCTAGTATAGGTTTCTTGCTTTTTGAATGAGTCATGTTGTTGTCTTCTAGGATCTCTTCTTCAGGTTGCTCTGGCTCGGTAACTTCAGGCTGAGACTCGGTTTGAATTTCTTCCTGTGACTCGGTTTGAACTTCTTCCTGTGACTTGGTTTGAACTTCTTCCTGTGACTCGGTTTGAACTTCTCCTGTGACTCGATTACTGTGCTAGGCTCGGTAGATATAGTTTCCTTATTGATAGTTGTGTCTGGCAATGTTTCAGGTTCAATGTAAATGAATCTCCTTTAGTTTTCAGGTTCCCTTTTGCTTTCTTCTTCAGTCTTTTCTGCAAACTCATCAAATTTTACATGTATACTTTCTATGACTTTGTGAGTAGACAAGATCAGACATTTGTATGCCTTACTTTTGCTAGAATATCCTAGGAATATTCCTTCATCACTTTTCACATCAAATTTATTTCTTCTGGATTCTTTTAAGATATAACACTTGCTACCAAATAATTTCATGTAACTTACATTGGGTTTATAGCCATACCATAACTCATAAGGAGTTTTGAATGTGTCTTTCTTCAATTGTACTCGGTTCAAGGTATGAACTGTAGTGCTAATAGCTTCCTTCTAGTACTTTATGGTGATGTTCTTTTCTATCATTAGAGTCCTTGCACAATCCATAATAGATCTATTTCTTCTTTCAGCTATTCCATTCTGCTCAGGAGTTCTAGGAGCTGATACCTATCTTTTGATTCCTCTTTCAATGCAAAAGTTGTTAAATTCATGGGAGATGAATTCACCACCTCTGTCTGATCTTAAGCATTTCAATCTTTTCCCTGTTTCCTTTCCCACTCTTGCCAAGTACCATTTGAACTTCTCAAATGCTTCTGACTTTTCTCTTAAATACATAACAGTCATCATTCTAGAATAATCATCAATGAAAAGAATAAAGAATTTATCTCTAGTATAGCTTTCTATTCCAATAGGTCCACATAAATCAGTATGCACAATTTCCAAAATCTCTTTAGACTGATAGTTCTTACTCTTAAAACTAGTCTTACTCATTTTGCCAATCTGACAATTCTTACATAGACCAGTATCAGGTTTCTTCAAAGTAGGAATGCCTCTTATCTTCTTGAATTTTCTTATTTTCATCATGTTATCAAAATTCACATGACATAACCTTTTGTGCCATAGCCAACTTTCTTCAATTTGAGCAATAAAACATGAATATTCACTGAGATCAAGATAAAATAAGTTACCTTTTGTTTGTTTGCCTAATCCAATGAGTTTTCCTTTTCCATCTAGCAGTCTTGCTTGACTATTCATGAATTCAACCTTGAAACCAATGTTGATTAGCTGTGCTACACTTAGAAGATTATGTTTTAGTCCTTCAACCCAATAAGCATTATCACATATGAGTTCTTTGGTTAATGAGATTCTTCCTTTTCCTTTTATACAAAAAGGTTCATTGTTTCCAAATCTTACATTGCCACTATCACAGTCTTCTAGGTATTCAAATTTTGTCTTGTCACCAGTCATGTGATGTGAAAATCCACTATCTATTATCCATATATCATCTTTGCTTATATGAGAAATAAGTTCCATCTTATCTTCATCATCATCAGATTCATCTTTTATAGCAATAAAGACAATTTCTTCTTCACTATCATCAGAATCTTTAGCCATAAAACATGTTTTCTTACCTTTATCCTTGAATGATTTGAAATTCTTTTTGCCATAGTACTTGTGACCTCTCTTCTCTTCCTTGGCCTACTTGTTTGGGCACCTAGCTGCAATATGTCCAATTTCTTCACATGAAAAATAGATTAAAGGAGTTTTACCTTTATATTTACCTTTCCCTTTAGAGTACTTCTTTGCAAGTAGTGCTTCTACAATTTCAAGATCACTATCAGAACTTTCTTCTGATACTTCTTCACTTTCTGACTGAACTTCTTTTATTTTCTTGTTCTTCCTTAGTGAAACCTTGGCCTCAAATGTTGACTCAATATTTTTGGAAATTGGAACATAGTTGTCATAGTTGTCTAATTCAAAGGCTGTCAATCTTCCAACTAAGCATCCAAAGTTATATTGTGGTTTGCTTCACATCTTCTTTCTTGAATAGCTGATACTCTTATTGCATAGATAGGGAGTAATGTTCTAAGTACCTTTCTTATAATAGTTTCATTAGTGATTGTTCCTCCAGAAGCTCTAATTGCACTAACACTTGCTTTGATCCTTTCAACATATTTTGCAATGTTTTCATCTTCTTTCATATTCATCTTGTCAAACTGTCCTCTTAGGCTTTCTGCTTTGGCTCTTTTCACATTTGCATCACCACCATATATTTTCTTTAGTTTGATCCACATTTCATATGCAGTAGTGCATTCTTTAATTTCATCAAATTCTTCATAGCTGAGAGCTGATGCAATGTCTATCATCATGGTGTTATGACTCTTTTTCTCTGCAATGTCTTCAACAGTTAATGCGCCAGTAGGAACTATGTATTCTTCATCAATGTATTTGCATCCTGAATCACCAATGGAAGCTAGATGAAGCCTCATGAGACCTTGCCATGCTAAAAAGTTATCTCTATTGAGCTTTGGAATTTCTCTCTTGTAAGACATCCTAATCTTTAGCTTAGGTCCTTGAAACCCTTCCTGCAAGCACCAAAAGCTCTGATACCAATTGATGGAATATGGATGAAGTGACTGAGAGGGGGGGGTGAATCAGTCAACCATAAAACACTTCACTATTATTTCTTTCCAGATCCCTTAGGATATCTTAATGAATATTATCTGTTTAACACTCGGTAAATAGATTGCAGTAACTTGGTAGATGCAGAGAGTATTAGTAAAATTAATTTTTAGATATTCATCACCACTTGTATATGATTAAGATAACTATTAAGAACATAAGAGACACAGGATTTAACGTGGAAACCCAATATGGGAAAAACCACCAATGTATCTAGATACTGATTTTCACTTTTCTGAAGTGATGCCCGGTTAGAAGCCAACCCGGTAAAAGGTTACAAAACACACTGTTAGGTGTGACCTTGTTAGAGGATTTAATCACCCTACTAGGAGTGGCCTGGTAAGAGGTCTTGAGAACAATTCAATGGAATTGTCACCTTGTTAGAGGATTTACAATATGGTTGTTAAACCAACTCGGTTAAGAGATTTAGAATTCACTGTTACAATGATAAAAAGGTAACAATGAAAATGACCTGTATAATAATGCAACTACTTTGCTGATTATAGATCTCTGTTCTGTATAAGTGAGATCCTTTCTGATCGAATATATCTTTGCTGCTCCTCAAGGATATCTGGTCATCCTTCACAATTTCACACACACCTTTCCTATCTTTCTTCTATATATCTTCTTCTATATCTCTTCTTTATTTTTCACACTTGTCCTTTTATTTATATGATTTTAGATTTGTCAAATCGGCATTACTTAGTATAACAGTCAGTTGAATTAAGCAAACTTTATTTGCAAAGATCCTTCAAGGGCTGACAGTGCTCTGTGACCATAATAAATTTTTTTACAATCTTTAGGAGACCGAGAGAACTCGGTAAACACTGATAATCCTTTTTCTTTGATAACTGAGTGAACTTAGTAAATGCTAACTTTTCTTTGATAACTGAGTGAACTTGGTAAATGCTGATTTTTCTTTGATAACCCAGTGAACTCGGTAAATGCTGATTTTTCTTTGATAATTGATTGAACTTGATAAACACTATTTTTAATGCCAGGTAGTCCGAATGAGCTTGGTAGGTACTGATTGTTGCGGACTATGACATTGTGTGACATCAAAGACAATACATAATTTGAGTAGCAATTTTTTTCAGACAATTGTTTCGAATAGTTTAGCAGAGAGTGCGGTTTTGGCATAGTGTGAAGGAGGTAACATATTTCATATTATTCTATTGAATAATCCTAAGATCTGTTGGACAGTGAGTTCAGAGATCTTGCCTTGAAGTTGTTTGGGCAATGGGTCCTTCTGTCTTTCATAACTCCTAATAGGGTTATAATCTTTTAACAGGGATTCAAAATCTCCTAACAGAGATTCATATGTACTAAATTTATTTCATAAGACTCCTAACAACGTCCATCCTCTAACAAGGAACTTTCATATTAGTGCATCATTTTGTGGGCATCATTCCCACCGGGGTTTACTCTTTGATCAAGAGGTTCCCTATTTAACATATCTTGTGTTATTGTGTCATTGTGTATGATTATCTTTCTATGGCTGGTTACTGCATTAATTATATGGTTTAAAGCTATTGAAGTTGATAATGAAGTTAATGTTGATAAATGGTTTAATTATCAGATAATTGATTCACCCCCCACCCCCCCCCCCCTCTTAGTTATCTTGGTGGTCTTTACTTTCTAACAAACTTAGTCTAAACTTCATCAAATTGAAAGAATTGTTTATTATTATTGTATTAGGCGAAGCATAGAATGTGATATATTTCAGATTTCAAAAATGTTATATTGTTTGAAAGTTATAGGTTTTTTTCAAAGAGTCTATCAATCAAGACTTCTTTTTCACATCCCCACTTTTTGGCATACCATGATCCTGCACATACCCACAACCTATTGATAATAGAATGTAAAGATTTAGGAAGAGAAGTAAATGTACAATTTAATTGAAAAGCAATGGATGCAGAAGTGGCATTATGAGATGAAACAACAACTTGATTGGCAACTGCATTCACTTATTTGATTATCTTGACATAGTGTTAAATTTTTAAATTTTTTTTGGATTAGGAGCAGCATCACTCTTATCAAGTAGAACATGAGCCATTGGAGTGTTGCTCTCAAATTGACTCACTTGTAATTGATAATGATGAAGTGCTACACATAGTTATTGAAAATAGGTAAATTTAGTAAGAAGAACCTTATCTCTAATATCCTTTTGCAAATTTGAAATAAACATACGTTGAATATCAATATCAGGAATAAGATAGGAAATCTAAGCATGTAAATTCTTAAATCTACTAACAAATTCAGTTAGCATTTCCTTAGCACTTTGTTTACAATGCATCAAATCAGTCAAAGACACTTGCAGACCAATGTTATTTTGAAATTATTGAATCAAAGCATTGGCAAGTTGTGGAAATGAATCGATATAATAAGGAGGGAAGGAAAAATACCATTGTAAGGCCTTGTCATGAAAATTTCTAGCAAACAACTTGGCTAAAATCCTATGGTCATGAGCATAATCACTACAAAGGATTTGAAATATTTTAACATGATGAACATGGTCTCCTTTTTCATTGTAATTCTCAAGATGAGGGATATCGACTTAATGAGGAAAAGGAGTACAAATGATGTCTCGGGACAAAAGACTTCCCATGTCACATGTAGGAATGCTAAAATTGTTTTGAGTCAAGGATGCAAGTTATTATTGTAAGGATGACATAGTTTGAGCCAAACTGATGATTGTTGAATCATTAGAGGAAATAGGAGTTGCAACATTGGAAACACTAGTAAAGTGTATGAAGTTGCAGGAATAGAAGAAACAACTAGCGGAACACTTGGAACTATAGTTGGAAGAGGATTAGAATAATTAAAAGGAACATTATGATAAGAAGGTTATGATCTAGGAAGGGACATGGGAGGAACACTCATAGGAACAGAGGGAACTGTCACAATCACCAAAGAAGGAGTATAGGTAGGAATACTAGATAAAGGAATAGAAAAAGGTTTGACACTAGTAATTAGAGGATTCAACCCTAAATCTTGAGCTTCTTGAGCTAAAGGTTTAACATTTGAATGCACAAGATGAGTAATACCATGCAAGAGATTAACACCTTGATCACTATCATGAAGAACTTTATTAAGAGCCTCTATAGCTTGAATGAAATATTGATTATGGTTTTCTTGAATAAGCCAATTACCCATTTTATCAAGTCCAGTTGAAAGTTTTTGGACTTGTTTAGGAGGAACTCTTAAAGCATCATCCTCATCATGAGATGAGTGAGAAGAGTTTTTCTCCATAATAGGATTGAAATCATGAATAATCAAATTGTCATCCGGGATCCTAAGGAAGGGAGAAGAAGATTTAGGATCAAAGGCACCCATGAGTCTACAACTTCTTCTAACCGGAATGTTATAAGTAGGACTAGTGGTAGTAAAGCTCATATACCAATGCAACACAAATGAACTAAACTAAGAACATACAAAACATAAACAAATGAATATTTTTGTATTTTTGAAATAGAAAGGAGCATGCAAGATTTAACATAAAAGGAAAATCTAACACCAAAAATATTTAAAGGGAAATCTAACACCATAAATACAATAGCACATCTAATCCCACAAAAGAAAAGTGGGTAAGCGTGTCGAGTTCACCAAAATGTAGTGGTGGATAAAGATGTAGGGGATCTATCTTTACCCTTACTACATTTATATATTGTTGTGTCTTTGTAAGGGTAATATAGGACCTATCCCTAATCCAAATTCCCAAAATAGAGATCCAAATTGATTAATCACAAAGAAGTGATCAATGCACAAATGAATCAAACAATGGAGAATATGAAGAAAGGAGGAAATCCTATAGTTCACTATAGAAACTATATGCTTGAAATATTAAATGAATAGAAGACAAGTACTAACCTAAAAATAGGGTAAATTTGGAAAATGCTAATTTTTGATGTCTGTGTATAGTTTCGGGAGATTCTACAACTTGCTGCAGACTGGAAATGTCAAGATAGAGAAAACCCAAAAATTTTTTTATCTTTCTGAGGTCAGGTAGACTGTAAGGAAGCAAAGGTGTGCGGAAACACTTCCTACGCTAATCTTGAGAGGATGGTTATGCAAATTTCAACTTAAACATTGCAAAGATCTCAAGAAATGCATAACAAAGCATAAACAAAATAACAATGAACACATAACACAATGATTATCGTGGGGAAACCCTTCCAGGAGAAAAACCCCACCCTCCAAAACTTTCACTATGTATTATCAAACCAAGATGATTACAATACACTTGCAATGAAAGTTCTTACAGGAGCGCATCACCACAACTCAAACTCAGAGAGACTCCTTCTAGCATCCAGTCTTGCAAAAACTCAATGATCTCAAACTCCTCCCCAAGCCCTCCTTTTATAGTGATTTTACAACCTGGAAACCATTTGTGGTTTTACAAAACCATGGGCTTAACCACCATGCCACATGGTGCCCATTTTTGACATTTACATTTCCAAGATGGAAAAACAACCAGGTTAAAATAGTATTCCCGTCCATAATTTTGTCCTCTAGTTTAGACCCCCATAAAAATTACAAAATGAGTCATTAAGGCTCTAAAAATGGCCCACCTATATTCTACTATGGACAAGACTCATTTTTAACAACTCACTAACCATTTTTCCAATGCATAAACATGTGGAAAACTACCTCAAACAAATTCTAGAATTTTCTAGAAAAAAGGCTGCAAGGTTGAGACACATGTTCTCAACATTCTCCCACTTGTCGAACACCTTGCAAGAGTCAGGGGATCCAAATTATCATGGACTTAATTGCTAGGGGCCGAGAGGCCCATAGACTCTGAACACCATCTAAACTTCTCTGTGCACACGGGCTTAGTTAATGCATCAGCAACATTCACCAAAGTCTCTACCTTTTCTAGCTTCACCTTGTCATCCTCAACCATATCTCTCACAAAATGATATTGTACATCAATGTGCTTGGTCCTAGCATGAAAAGTAGGGTTCTTCGCTAGGCAGATTGCATTTTGACTGTCACTGTAAATTGTCACTGCACCCTGTTTGAACTCTATATCTAAACACAATCTCTTTAGCCAGATGGCTTCCTTACAGGCATGAGTAGCTACCATATACTCTACCTCAGTAGTGGACAAAGTGACCACAGCCTGTCGCTTGCTCATCCAACTAATTGCACCACCAAATAATGTAAACACATATGCACTGGTGGATCTTCTTCTATCAACATCACCAGCCCAGTCTGAATCCACATAGCCTTGAATATCTAAGGAATTCTCATTTCCTGTTCCATGAAAACATATCGAGTACTCTGAAGTACCCCTCAAGTATCTGAAAACTCTTTTTACTGCATCCCAATGTGCTCTTCCTGGATTAGACATATAACGGGAAAGAACTCCCACTGCTTGGGCAATGTCTGGTCTTGTACAAACCATAGCATACATCAAACTTCCAACAGCACTATGATATGGTACTCGACTCATCTCTTCCATCTCCAATGGGGATGTAGGACATTGTGAACTAGAAAGATTTGTTCCCATTGTAACAGGAACACTCAATGGTCTTGAATCTTGCATATTGAATCTTTTCAAAATAGTACCAACATACTTGCTCTGGCCTAGCCAAAGCTTTCTATTTTGTCTATCTCTTACAATCTCCATTCCTAGAATGTGCCTAGCTGCACCAAGATCTTTCATTTCAAACTTTATCGAGAGCTGAGATTTTAACTCTGCAATCAAACCTTTTCCTTTGCCAATAAACAACATGTCATCGACATACAAGGCAATAACCATGAAATGATCACCATCAGATTTAAAATATATACAGTGATCAGATTTAGATCACACAAACCCCAAACTCAACACATATGTATCAAACTTCTGGTACCACATCCGAGGACTCTGTTTTAAACTATACAAGGATTTCTTCAACTTACAGACCAAATGACTTTTACCTTTCACCACATAGTGCTCTGGCTGTGTCATGTAAATTTCTTCCTCCAAATCTCCATGAAGGAAAGCAGTTTTCACATCCATTTGCTCGATCTCTAGATCATAGGCTACTGCAATAGAAAGTAAAAATCTAATGGATGTCATTTTGGCTACTGGAGAAAAAATCTCACCATAATCTACTCCCTCAACTTGGGAGTAACCTTTTGCAACTAAACGTGCTTTATACTTCTCAATACTTCCATCTGAACCTATCTTCTTCTTGAACACCCATTTACAACCAACAAGCTTTCGTTCTTTAGGAAATGGTACAAGGTCTCATGTTTCATTCCTCTTAAGAGCTGCCATTTCTTCATCCATGGTTATTTTCCAGGACTCTGAATCATTCATACCAAGAGCCTCTTCTACAGATCTCGGTTCATCAATGTTAGCATTTAATGCAAATATGCATCTCCAATCATCAAGAGAATACCCATACCTTTCAGGTGGTTTTCTTTGTCTAGTAGACCTTCGAACAAGATCTGGTTCAGGTTCAACTTCAGCTTCAGGTACCTCTTCTTCCTCTGATGATTCAAAACTCATAGATCTCTCCTCGACTTCTTGTCTTTCTAAGGGCCTTGATTCAACTTTCTCTGGTGTAGCAGGTAGTTGAATCACATCTTTCTTTTGTTCTGTTTGTTCTGGCTGCACTATAATAGAAAAAGGCTTAGTTTCTCTAAAAATAACACTTCTTGAATAAAATACCTTTTGTTCAACAGGATTCCAAAGCTTGTATCCTTTCACACCATAACTGTATCCGATGAAAATACATTTAACAGCTTTGTTGTCCAATTTAGTCCGCTTCTCCTTTGGCACATGAGCATATGCTTCGCAACCAAACACTCTCAGATGTCTAAGTGAAGGCTTGTGGCCCGACCACGCTTCCATTGGCATCTTATCAACAAGAGCTGATGTAGGAGACCTATTTATCAGGTAGCAGGCAGTGGCTACAGCTTCAGCCTAGAACCTTTGTTCTAGTCTAGCTCCACTTAGCATACTCCTAGCCTTCTCCATCAGGGTCCTGTTCATTCTTTCTGCAACTCCATTCTATTGTGGAGAATACGGAGTTGTCTTCTCTCTTTTAATACCACAATCTTTACAAAATGTGTCAAAATCATTAGAGAAAAATTCACCACCATTATCAGTTCTCAAACATTTTATTTTCTTTCCAGTCTGCAACTCAACCATTGCTTTAAATTCTTTGAAATGAGTGAAAAATTCAGCTTTACTCCTAAGAAAATAAACCCATGTTCTTCTACTGAAATCATCAATGAAAGAAACATAATAAACTGATCTACCAATAGAAGGAACATCAACTGGACCAAATACATCCGAATGGATCAGATCCAAAATACATGAGGACTTATGAGAACTCAAGTAAAACTGAATGCGGTTTTGTTTACCATAGATACAATGCTCACAAAAATCAAACTCAAGATTGCAATCATTCAACCCATCAACAAGGTTCTTATTTTTCAAGGTCCGTAGACCCTTCTCACCTATGTGGCCGAGTCTTTGGTGCCATAACATGGTCTTCTCTACAGGAAACTTTGATTCGGTAGATAGAACACCCTTGGGTACCCAAAACCTACGACCATCTGTTGAAAGAGAAACCCTCTCCTTTTCCAACTAAGTAGTCTTTTTCACAATCTTATCATAAGTACTATTGCACTCAACTGTGCATGCATCAAGCTAGTACAGTGTACCCAATCTACTTCCTCTTGCTATCACCATAGCACCTCTTACCATTTTCACACCTGCTTTAGAAAACTGTACATGCACACCCGCATCTATTAGCTTGCTAACAGATAACAAATTTCTTGCTAGTCCTGGGATATGCAAGACACCATCAAATCTTCTAATTCTACCATCAGAAAATTTCACATGAATACTTCCACGACCAACAATATCAAGTATTGAGTTATAACCCAAATATACCTTACCACCATCAAAATTTTCATACTTACTAAACTAGTTTCTATTAGGAGTCATGTGGAAAGATGCACCTGAGTCTATTAACCATGCATTGTCACCTACACGAGTGGCCAAGGCTGCGATGAAAGCATCTCCATCTTCCTTCTCGGACTCAGAATCAGAATCTTGCTTCTTCTTCTTCTTTTTCTTCTCCTCTTTGCAGTCCTTTTGGAAGTGTCTGGGTTTGCCACAGTTCCAGGAGATTGCCTTGGACTTCGTAGGAGATTCTGATCTCCCCTTATTCTTGGACTTAGAACGGCCATGCTGCTTTTCATTCTTGCCTCTTTCTTTTGGTCTTCCTTGAACACTCAAAGCCTCTTTGGCATTTAGAGAGACCTTCCTTCTCATCTCTTTAGAAAGTAGAGAACCAACAACATCCTCCATCTTCAAGGTAACTGAAGTGCTCCCTATGGCCATAACAAGGCTGTCCCATGAGTCTGGCAATGAACATAGCAAGATTTGGCATCTTTCTTCTTCATCCATTGGCACCCCAACAGAGGTCAACTGAGTCACCAACATATTAAAGCTTTCCAGATGCTCAAAAATTCATCCACCTTCTTCCATTCTCAAAGAATACAATTTCTTCCTTAAGAAGATCTTGTTCACAAGTGATTTCACTTGGTAGATCTCACTTAGCTTCTTCCAAAGCTTCTTTGAAGTAGATTCTTCATGGATATTTATCAGAATAGAGTCTGCAAGACATAGTCTGATGAGACCTTTAGCTTTTCTATCAGTCACATCATATTGTGCGGCTAAAGTCAGATCTACAGGCCTATGCTTATTCTCATCAATCGCATCCCATAGATCCCGATCAATCAACAGATCTTCCATCTTCAGCTTCCACATCTCAAAGTTTGTGCCAGAAAACTTCTCTACATCAATCCTCCCTGAAATGCTTGCCATCTTTTCAATCCTGCAACAAAAAAATGAAATACTCTGCACAAGCTCCCACTCAAATCTTGATTAGTTCAAAAACCCCTGTACCCAACAAATAGAACCAAAACTAGCCAGGCTCTGATACCACTTGTAAGGAAGCAAAGGTGTGTGGAAACACTTCCTACGCTAATCTTGAGAGGATGGTTATGCAAATTTCAACTTAAACATTGCAAAGATCTCAAGAAATGCATAACACAGCATAAACAAAATAACAATGAACACATAACACAGTGATTATCGTGGGGAAACCCTTCCGGGAGAAAAACCCCACCCTCCAAAACTTGCACTATGTATTATCAAACCAAGATGATTACAATACACTTGCAATGCAAGTTCTTACAGGAGCGCATCACCATAACTCGAACTCAGAGAGACTCCTTCTAGCATCCAGTCTTGCAAAAACTCAATGATCTCAAACTCCTCCCCAAGCCCTCCTTTTATAGTGATTTTACAACCTGGAAACCATTTGTGGTTTTACAAAACCATGGGCTTAACCACCATGCCACATGGTGCCCATTTTTGACATTTACATTTCCAAGATGGAAAAACAACCAGGTTAAAATAGTATTCCCGTCCATAATTTTGTCCTCTAGTTTAGACCCCCATAAAAATTACAAAATGAGTCATTAAGGCTCTAAAAATGGCCCACCTATATTCTACTATGGACAAGACTCATTTTTAACAACTCACTAACCATTTTTCCAATGCATAAACATGTGGAAAACTACCTCAAACAAATTCTAGAATTTTCTAGAAAAAAGGCTGCAAGGTTGAGACACATGTTCTCAACATAGACTTTGACCCAGATAGCGGGGCACAATCTTACCCTGAGGCACAATCTTACCCCTTACTTAAGGTCATCCCTAACCTGAAATATCTCTGATAGAAGTTCTATTCCCAGATCTTGGAAGTTCACTGAAAAGGGTATCTAGATCTGAACTTCAATTCACTGTCTTGTACTTGTACGTGCAAGAAAAATGGTTTTTGTTGTTTGGATGGGGGGTTTTCCTTGGTCAAACCCTAGTTTTGAATCAACCTTGAAATGTAATTGAAATTGCTGGAATAAACAAAGTAAATGGAATAATTCACCTTGCTTATGTTGAAACCCTTGTGGAGGATTCAAATCCTTGAATCCACAAGTATGGATGCTCCAAATGAATGTAGAAACGTATGTAGAATGTTTCAAATCAATGAAATTAGATGTTCAACACCAATCTTGAATGGATCTTAGCATAGGAAGAGGTTTGGATGAATGTGGATGGAGAAATCTTCAACAAGAGGGCTCCATAGAGCTTGAATCCTTCAATGGCTACTAATGGATCTCCTTGATGAATACTTGAATGCTTGAATGATCTAATTCTTGAAGATGAATGAATGATTTCTTTCTTTCCTTCTCCTTCTTGATTTCTTGCACTTGAGATATTATGAGATGAGATTGGTTGATTGTGGATGTGAAAATGAAAGAGGAAGGCCTCCTTTTATAGTGATCTAGGGCACAAACTTCTAGAGAAGGCTGAAATTGGAGAATTAAATCCCAATTAACCTTAACCCCTATAAATAGACCTATATTAAATGTAATTTAATATTTTACCATTCTAAAACCTGAAACAACCAACCCAGAAGTGGGAAAATTAAACTTTTTGAAGCCTGACATCCTGAAAATCCTAGAACTTGAAATTTGGACCTGGGGTCAGGGTTGAGGTCAACTCTACCCTAGGTCAGAGTCAAGGTTGACTATGACCTAGGTTAGGGTCAAGGTCGACCTTGACCCATCAGGTCATCCTTCACCCAAAAAGGCAAAATCTTCAGTTTCTTAGAGAAAGTTGTGGGAAAGAGGTTGGAAACAGGGGGAGAGAACAAAAATAGGGGGGAAACAACCAGATCCATGTAAAAAACCAATCAAGGCACTTGAAATGAGCCTAGACCACTTACTCAGAGGGCTAAACATTCTTATCATGGAAGTGCTTCCATTTTAAGATGATACAATGTCCACAAAGAAAATACAGGGCTTGACATATTTGTCCTTGAAGAAAGAGTCGGATAAACATATTTATTTCACTAAAAAAGAGAGGGGGCTTGGCATTATAGTTGTCCCTTCAAGGAGTGAGGGGGAAATATTTGATTGATGATTTTTCAAGAACTTGAGGAGGCATTTGTGATACTTGGAGGAAGTGTGGACTTTTAGAGGAAAGGTTGTGTCATATGTGTTGGCAAGTTGACTATACTATTATGATTTAGTGTTGTCATTATGGAAACAAAGTCATATTATGTTATGGAGTCAACACAACAAGTGATAAGATCAGAATTTGGTTAAGTATGGAAGATAGGGTAGTTAGCAGAGTACAAGAGGATCAGAGCATCAACACACATGCATATGAACAAGTTATTGCATGCATCCTTAAAGATAAGATTCTAAGTATGTAATCATGCTAAGACTAAGAGTGCATTATCATATGAGTTAGTATGAAGAATTTATAGCCAGATGAAGCGACATAGATAGTGAGCAGTAGAACAGAACTAAGCATGGAGCTGACTATTGATATTTTGGTTAGCACAAGATATTGTTTTGTAAAGGCTATGCGCCTATTTTATTTAGGTTATAGACATGTTAATATCATTGTTTGCAAACACGCTTGAGCCAATTCATTTGGAAGTGTTGTATGTAATAGGTTGAAGGCTAACCTAGTGAATAGTTTTGTTAGCGCATATAAATAAGACATGTGCCTTTGTAATTAAGTATGGTATGAGGTATAAAGTTGTTAGAAGAAGAGAAGAAGTATGTGAAGAGTAGATAGAATTTTTTAGTGATTTAAAAGAGGCTAAAGAATCAACGCACAAAAGGAACTAATCAAAAAAGCAATGTCACAACAACAGTTCACCTTGCAGATATAGTGTGTATCTGAGATCCAGAAGGTTGTATCCTTCACCACTTGAGAAGTGAGCTGTAGGAAAGTGTGTTCTAGCCCCTAACAGGGTTATTGTAAAAGAATCCTAAAAGGTGTCGACCCTTGACTAGGTCACTGTAATAAAAGCATTATAAAGATCAACTTCTAACAGGCTTGTAAGATCTTCTAATAGGGATCATAATACACTAGTGCAGCTCTTATTGGGTGTTAATTTCCACCAGGGTTTTTACCTATTTGGGTTTCCCCGTAATCATATCTAGTGTTATGTATTATGGTTGTTTATCTTACTTTCATTGATATTCATTTCAGTACTTAAGAAATTAAGTTAAGTTTCACGATATCAGAAAAAGTAATAATATATAGAACATTGATTCATGCCCCCCTCTCAATGTTCCCATTCTTAACAATTAGTATCAGACCTTTGGTCCTCTAAAGAAAAGTTTAACCACTTGAGGAGATCATGGATATAAGAGAAGTGAAACATCTGAAGAAGAATCTTGAAGAAGCTCTTGAAGATCTTGATAGATCTGAAAAAGAAATTGAATAACTGAAAGATAAGGTTAGTAGTTCTCAAGTAATCATCAAGAAAATAAAAAAAGACTTGAAATACTATTCCACAATTGATTTGGGAAAAATGGTTAAAAAGATAAATGATGAAAACACATCTATAAAGGATCAGATTGAAGAGTTGGATGAAAAACTATTTAACAATCAAGAAGCTTATGAAGAACAGGTCAAAGCAAATAAATAGTTGGATGAAGAACTAAGGCAAGAAAACATGAAAATCTTGGAGCTAGAAAACATTAAGAATAAAATAGAATCATAATTGACTGAAGCAAAGAATCATATTGACAAGTTGCACACAAGAAATGATCTAATAGAATCTCAATTGTATACATAGAAGATTAAAGGAGACACCAATGGTATTGGATTCAATGAAGCACAAAATCAGATCAATGACATGTGAGAAAGATTGAAAGCATCAAAAGGATCTACAAAAGCTAAGAGGTTTGGAAATCAGACTGAAGCTAATGCCAAACCATCTAAAGATGAGTGCAAGCTAGTAAACAAATTTTTTTATGCATGTAACAAGCATGGTCACATTACAAGAGATTGTAAAGAGGTAAGACCTTTCAATGGCTACTCTTATTCATGAAATAAGTTTGGTCATAGAGCTATGAATTGTAGATCAAATTAAAAAAATTAAACTTTGCAAAATCAGAGAAGTCATCCATAGCAGAATGTTAGAAGTCCTTACAACATTACATGTCAGATATGTAATTATAATGGTCACATAGCTAGATAGTGCAAAATGGTAACCCAAATCAATGCGCCAAGGAATATCAGGCCTCCAGTTATTTTTCACTCACGCAACAAGGTTGGACACATCTCAAGGTTTTGCAGATCAAAAGAGAAAACATAGGAAAGCCGTAAAAAGTTAGAAGGATCAATATTGGATGAAGTAGGAGAAGTCAAGTTTGTGCAAGCTACAGAAGATGTGAGCATGATTTGGAAGGAAGAAAAGTTAGATAATGTTGGTGAAATAGTTGAGTATGCATCCAAAATGGATGCACCTCCTATTTATGGTTAAATGACTATTATGGTCATAGGGGGAGCTAGATTATCTCTAGACTCCTGCATGGCTGGTATACTCACTCTTAGAGTATGCACCTTTAGATATAATTGCTTGGAGACTAGTCAATGTAGTATGCAAGAGCGCACTGCTTGATCGATAGAAGAAAGGAAGATTGGAATTCTCTATGGGATTCTATGTTTATGCGGTAAGCATTAATGGCAGTAAGTTGTTTTTATAGTCATCGAAGATACTTTATCTACATATTTACATTCAAATTTGAGCCTTTGGAGAGCACAAAAGATCTAGCAGTTAAGAGTTGAAGGATTACAATTGGTTTATTAGTGAAGAAGTTAGAAAGTTGGTTACAAAATGCTTGTTTAGACATGACAGTTCATAATCCATTTGGAAACCTATATAAGCATGATCAAGTAAGTTATGGCCACTCTTGTTGTATTTGATTTTATTGAAAGGAAAAGATATGTTTTTAAGAAGCATCCCTTTAAGTTAGTCCTATATGACCTAGAAGGAGCCTTCTCTAGGACTCCAGTGGGTGTTATGCATGTAGAGGACATACACGCATATATTTATTGCAAGAAGGAACCTATTGGAGGGGATAGGATTAGGTCAAACCTAGAAACCATGATGAATCCAGACAAAACATTCATTGATGAGTTCGCGTGTAGAAGAAAACCCTATTATTGAGTATGACACAACTTATGAGTTCTACGAATCTGAATGGATAAAGATTCTATTAAGAAGAATTCATGATGACCTATTCTAGATAGGTGAAGTCCCTATTAGAATTACTTCTGATCTCATTCATGAGATGATTGGATTACCCAAGATAGGTGCCATTCTTCCTATAGGAAAGGATGTCAGGAAACTGGTTGAGCATGTTTGTAAGTCCCATAGTGACAAGCGTGGAATGAAAATTGAACCTATAGAAGAGAAATACATTAAACTGATGTCTATGATACTTGGATACAAGTTCCAACATGCTAAAAGGGTCAATAGTGGGTCTGCAACCACTATTATAGAAACCATTAGGATTGTGAAAGAAAATGGTGAATTCAACTTGTGCAAGATCTTGTGCACACAATTGATTGACAATGTAAGAGCTATCAAGCATGATAAAAGTAAGATATTTAGGTTTGTCTCACTGATAATCTACATGTATTTCCATATAGTTGGAAAAGTATCAGATCTCTATTTAGACAAGAGCCTTCCTAAAATGCCACAGATTTCATTGAAGGCATCATCAGAGAGCACCTTGAAAGACTACATGGAACTCGAAATCAAGACATTCAGGATAAGAATGTAGAGAAGGTATAGGATACCTAAAATTATAGTTGAGAAGTATAAGGATAGTATATGCTTCATGGAGGAGACAGACATAACTTGCATGGAAGTAGTAGAACTAAGGACCAAATGGATTCATCCACTTGGGTATGAAGTGGAGAAGAGGCATATGCATAAGTTCTCCTATCAATGCTAAAGGATCCCAATGAGCCAAAATGGGGCACCTATTAGGAGAAGAATAGATAAGTAGATGCAATCTTGAACAATGCTACGACCAAGTGGAAAGCCTCTAAGATCACCTCTGAGATATTGAAGATTCATGGTGTGACACAAGATGACCTGGATAAGGCAAGGGAAGCCAAGATTATAATGCAACTTGAGAGTGCACCCTCTTCTAAAGTAAAAATAGAGAAGGTTGATGATCCTAAAGAGAAAATGGTAAAGGTGGAAGAAAATAATC
This sequence comes from Chamaecyparis obtusa, assembly GCA_027943335.1. Taxonomy (NCBI): domain Eukaryota; kingdom Viridiplantae; phylum Streptophyta; class Pinopsida; order Cupressales; family Cupressaceae; genus Chamaecyparis; species Chamaecyparis obtusa. Next base: position 746,538 of record BSBK01009818.1, read on the forward strand.
CTGCGCCCACACCTATGGTTGATCTGGATTCCACACCACCTCTTGGGCCTAGCAAGATGCCCAAGAGGAAGAAGCAGATAGTCACAAGTCATCAATCCGCTAGAACATCAAGAATATTAGGTAGAAATGCTCAAGCACCACCAAAGGTATGATTCAGACCAAGCTTTCAAGTTTTGAGAACAAGGATAATAGATGAAGGAAGGATTGATCAAGTAGGGAAGTTTTATGATACATATAGTGAGATTGAAAAATTAGAACTACATTCCATGGTAATCAAACACATGATTAAGTTCAAGAAGATAGTCTTGGAACCTAAGATAGTCATTCCAGACAGTGTATGGAACATTTTAGACTCCTTAAAAAGATAGGCTTTAGAGGAAGATATAAGAGTAAGGGAAAATATACTGGATGAAAGCCTCCCTGTATGTTCATTTGAAGAAATTTTTTTGTTATTGGATTTGGTGAAACCGCATCTTAGAATGAAATTAAGAAACTTGTAGATAATGAACAAATAATATGAATTGGTAGAAAAGGATACAAAAAAAGCCTTTGAGAAGGTATTCCTAGATAGACACATGTATCCTCCCACTGCGCCTACAACCAAAGATCCACTTAAGGAAGGCATAGCACTAGAGGTCACTAATGAACCTATAATAGGTCCACAAGATTCAACACCTAGAGTGATAGTGTCTACAGATGAAATAAAGTCTATGCCCATGCCCGGAACACAAAAAGATGACACAATCAAGATTGATAATGTGGAGATATCAATGGAGACCACTAAAAAAGACTTAGACAAATTTGAGGAAGCCTTTGTGAGTATAGAAGAGGTTGAAATATTATGGTGTGATAATTCACCTAAGCATCAATAAGATGTGTTGATTAAGGATCTGAAAGGACAGGAAGATGAAGAGGAGAAGGAAGAAGAAAAGGAGAAAGAGGATAAAGAGAAAAAATGTGAACCTATAGTTATACCCACTATTGTAACTCTAGTGATTATAAAGAGTGAGGTAATGGATGTTAGTAAAATTTCAATCCTTACCCCTAAGCCATCATTATTGTCAAGTTTGACCCCTGACACAACCAGTCTATACTCTTGGGGAGAAGAAGACTTGATCAAAATCAATGTACTAGCAATGGAGAAGGAAAAGTAAAAATAGGTAATGAGAAATCCTTTGTTTGTCGAATCAATCAACATCCTAAATAGCGTACTGCCTAAAGAAAAAATAATATCAAGTGTACATTTAGTGGATGATGTAAGCACTATTTTAGCAAGCTTCAAAGAAAATTTCTCTAGCCTTGAAGAATAAACATCTAAAGTTGCAAAGGAATAATATTTGAAGAAAAGATTGAATGAACTGACAGAAAAATTTTCACTTGACCTTAGTTCACTAAAGGTTCATCAAGCTTTATTGAAGGAGATAGTAGCTAAAGGAAGGAAAATAATAGGTGACAATATGGATAAGGACAAATTGACTGGAGATCTCTCAAAGAAGATTCAAGAAGCTAAATCAATGATGGAAATAGTAAGGAATTTAGTGCTAGATCCATCCTTAGATGTAAACATGTGCAACAATGTCTATTAGGGTCAATTAGACAATATTTAGAAGGTAGAGGAAGAAAGGGCCAAGATAGGGGCTAGGCAAGCATAGTTAAGACATGCACTTGTGCCCTCCTTAGATGTACTAAATCAGAACATCAAGGAGATAGGTTCCACCATGGTTACATATGATCAAGGTCAAAGTTCAGATTTGGAGAAGATGGATAAGTTGACATATGCTTTGTGCGCCCACCTTTAGGCTATAAATGCACTGACAACATTTTGGCAGCAAGAGATCTAGATCTTAAAGATAGCATATCCAGATGTAATCACTGTGTAAGTACTTGTAGATACACCCTTTTTAGCACCTTTTTCATTAATGTCAAAGTGGGAGTATAGTATATAGTAGAAGGGAGATATAAGATAGAGTATATGCTAGAAAATTTTGTATAAAGATACAGCTAGTAAATTTGCCATATTCCTTTGTTGCCATTAATGACAAAGGGGGAGATTGTTGGAAAATTGGCTATACTATTATGATTTAGTGTTTTCATTATGGCAAAAAAGTCATATGATGTTATGGAGTCAGTGCAACAAGTGACAAGATCAGAATTTGGCTAAGTATGGAAGACAGGACAGTTAGAAGAGTACCAGAGGAACAAAGCATCAACACACATGAAAATGACCGGGTTATGGAATGCACCCTTGAAGATAAGCTTCTGAGTATATAATCATGCTAATACTAAGAACACATGATGATATGAGTTAGTATGAAGAAGTTATAGCTAGATGAAGTGACACAGACAGTGAGTGACAAAACAAAACTGAGAATGGAGCCGACTGTTGGTATTTTCATTAGCGAAATTATAATATTGTTTTGTAAAGGCTATGAACCTATTGTATTTAGGTTATAGACATGTTAATATCATTTTTTGTAAACAAACTTGAGCCAATTCATTTGGAAGCATTGTATGTAATAGGTTGAAGGCTGACCTAGTGAATAGTTTTGTTAGTGCATATAAATAAGACATGCACCTTTGTAATTAAGTATGGTATGAGGTATAGATTTGATAGAAGAAGAGAAGAAGTATGCAAAGAGAAGTTAGAATGTTGTAGTGCTTTACAAGAGGCTAAAGAATAAACACACAAAAGGAATTGATCAGACAAGCAGTGTCACAGCAGTAGTTCACCTTGCAGATATAGTGTGTATCTGAGATCCAGAAGGTTGTAGCCTTCACCACTCGAGCAGTGAGCTCTAGGACAATTTGGCTGCACCCCTAATAGGGTTATTGTAAAAGACTCCTAATAGGGTTTGACCCATGACCAGGTCACTGTACTAAAAGCATTATAAAGATCAACTTCTAATAAGGTTGTAAGATCTTCTAACATGGATCATAATACACTAGTGCAGTTCTTAGTGGGTGTCAATCCCCACCGGGGGTTTTACCTATTTGGGTTTCCATGTAATCATATCTAGTGTTATGTGTTATGGTTGTTTATCTTACTTGCATTGATATTCATTTTAGTACTTAAGCAATTAAGTTAAGTTTCAAGATATCAGAAAATAAATAATATATAGAACACTGATTCAGCCCCCCTCTTAGTGTTCCCATTCCTAACAATGTGCAAGCATGTGGTTGGTGTTTTGTGTAGCACAGGAGGGATTATTTCAATATAACTTGGGGAGGCATTAAACACACTCAAAGGATATGTTAATTTTTAGAGGAAATAGGTCTGATGTGAAATAGTAAATGAGACATTAGATACACTCAAAGGAGATGTATAATTTTTAAGGAAATGTGTGTCATAGTCCATGAGAGGTAGGAGCACTCATGTTGTACAGATGGTTTTAGGTTTTATAGTTAGGAGATCTAGTGATCTAGCCAGTTCAGTATTTCTTGGATGAGTAAGGAAGTCAGGATATCCACTGATATAGTCAATTTGGTGTTTCTTGGGTGGGCAAGTAGGATTGGTGAAGATTCTTTGTGAAAGTCTCCAGAAGGGTTGGGTTCAAAAACCTTGCAACATTCCTCTCTTGTTTGAATGAATGTAATAGGGAGGGAAATATTGGTTTATTACATTAAAATATATTAGTTTAGATTAGTTTTATAGATTAGATTAATTAAAAAAATAAAGTAAAGAGTTAATTAGTTTGATTAGTTATCCCTGTAGGATGTTATTCATGAGATTTTAAAGGCTATATTATAGCTAATACACATGCAATATTTCAGATCTTAGAGAAAAATAAAATGTTATATTTTATATGATGGTAGGAGGCATATTATGTTGTTAATTATAACATATTAGAGAATATAAACATTAAATATATCATATTTGGAAAAACTATATGTATCCATGCTAAAATATATAAATCGTATACTTCCTTTTAACAAAAAATTAAAAATAAATTAAATAATGTATATTTTGTTCAATCAATAGTTGTTATCTTATTTATATAAAGGAAATAATGTAGTTCTATCTACTATAAAATCTTTACTACCTTAAAATCTATAATAGTAAATATTAGAGAATAAAGTAGTAATTATCGATAAAGGGCATCAACATCTGGTTCATGAGGTTGTATATAGAACTTGGATTCTATAGTAGTGTAGTGGAAGAAACATATTGTATAAAGTTACAATTTAAAAACAAAAATCATTGGTCGACTTAGTATGTTTTGTTCACACTATTAAATAAATATTTGTTACAAAAATATCTTTAATATGGTGATGAAAATTAAAATAGAATATTGGATGAAGTTAATATATGATATTATTTAAATTGATCTAATTTATGATGATTTTCACATTGCTCAAATATCCTTTATCTTCTTATGTATTTGACTTCCCTTAGTAACCATGAATCTATTCTAATGTTGTATCTCCTAGCAAAATAACTAAATATAATCAACTATTATATTGGTTGATTTGAGTGTAAATAGTCCTTATTTGAAAAACTAAATTTATTATAGAAGTAGATCACATAGTTCGTTTGATATAAATATCTCATAAAATCATGTCAAATAAATTATTTTAGATTATACTTGTAAGGTGAAAAATATGATTCAACAATTTGTAAATTATGGAAATATGTAATGGAAAATGTTATGGAAATGAAAACTTAATAAGACATGAATACTTATCTTGAAAAGAGACTGAATAAAAAATCATTGTTTTCTGATGTCTGTGTTCAGTTTCGGGAGTTTCTGCAACCTAATCCGGCCTGGAAATGCAGAGACAGAGAAAACCTAGAAAACTTCTATCTTTCAGAGCAAGGTCAACCTTGACCATAGGACCAGGGTAAGATCTTACCCCAGGGTACAATCTAGACCCCCATTGAAAGTCATCCTTGACCTCAAACTATTCCGACAAAAATTATGTTCGCGGATCTCAGAAGTTCACCGAAAAGAGTATCCAAATCTGCACTGATATTCATCATCCCGCACCTGCACCTACAAGAAAAAGGGTTTTTGTTGTTTGGATGAGGGGTTTCCCATGGTTAAATCCTAGTTTGGAATCAACCTTTAAAATATAATTAAAATACAGAATGCTAGCAAGTAGTAGAAGTAGATCTAACAATGAAGCTATGATATTGAATAGATATGAAATTGTATTTGAAATGTAATCAAGTATGTTAATATGAGAGCTTGGACTCAATACTAAAAACCATAAATTTCAATCAAAACCTCCATGACTGTATGCTTGGAATCTACCTTGAAGGAAGAATGAATAGATCTTGAAAATGAACAAAGGATCTTGAAGGAAGATCACACCACCATGATGGATAGATCTAGGGTTTCGAATGATGAATCTTGAATGCTTGAACCAAATCCCTTCAAAAACTTGAATGCTTGAATCCTTTATCTTTAATGGAATGCTTGAATGTAGATAATGGTGTGAATGCTTCCTTGATTGAAAATGCTTTCTTGATCACCAATGCCTCCTTGATAATGCTTGATCATGAAAAGTGGATTTCATGAAGTTGCTTGGTTAAAATGAGAGGAGGAAGGCTTCCTTTTATACCAGTCTAGGGCACAAACTTATAGAGAGGCTGACATAGGAGGATTAAATTTCAATTAAGCCTTAAACCCTAGAAATGGACCTAGATTAAATACAATTTTAGAGTTTATCATTCCGAAATCTGAAACAGTCGACTTGGAAGCGGGAAAACAAATCTTTTTGAAACTCGACACCCGAGAATCATGGAATCTTGAAATTTGGACCTTGGGTCAAGGTCGAGGTCAAATTTGACCTAGGTCAGAGTTGAGGTCAACCTTGAGCTAGAAGGTTGACCTTGACCCTGAAGTCAAAGATCTGAGGATCTCAGTCTAGAATGCTAAAAACGTGCAGAAGGAGAGTGGAAAAAGGGGCAGAGTGAGGAGAAAATCTAGATTCAAGCCAAGGACCTACCCAAGGCATTTGACATGAACCCACACTACCTAATCAAAGGGATAAACCAATCTTAAATATAAATGCTTCCATTTTCCGATGATACATTTAGCCCCCACTTTAGCAAGAGTATGGATTCAATGAAAACTCTTGGTAAAGGAGAAGAAAGAAGAGATCCAAGTGGATTCACAATGAAATAGAATAACACTTAGCTAAGTATGCAAGCCCCTAGGCTAAGGATTCTAACTCAGCATACATGCACGAGGGTGCAAAGAAAAAACTAAAAGACACAAAAGAGAGGAGTTAGTACTAAAACAAACCCAAATCAAATAGTAGAGGAAACCTTGCTGAGAAATGTTTCCTATACTAATATCATATTCGGAAAGCTATTGAATAAAAGCATAAATGATTACATAAGAAATACAAGATCAACACTATAAATAACATAGCTTCATGATCCAGTCCTACTAGCATGAGAGAGAAAAGAGAGAAAAAAAGAAAGTGATTACCTCGCCTAGTAAGATGCTCACCTTACTGTGAATCACCAACGAGGGAGAGCCAAAGAGGTGGCCAAACCTGATAGTTCACCCATAATCTATGCCTTGAAATTGTAATGCATCTTCTGAAGGCTTCTAGAATACCCATAGATCCACCTTCTTGTATCACCATGGAATATAAAATGTGTGTCTCCTTAGGATTTAGCAACTTATGTGCATTACCTTCGGAAGATTTAGCATATTTGAAAATTGAAATATGCGCGTCTCTTCAGGATTTAGCAACTTATGTGCATTACCTTCAGAGGATTTAGCATATTGAGAAATTGAAAAATGTGTGTCTCTTTAGGATTTAGCAACTTATGTCCATTACCTTCAGAGGATTTAGCATATTGAAAAATTGAAAAATGCATGTCTTCAAGAGTTAGCAACTTATGTACGTTACCTTAAGAGGATTTAGCATATAAATGAAAATAATTGTGAAAAGGATATATCAATCATGGAAAAAGTAGCCTCAAAGAAAGAGATCTTATCAACAAGACCCCCACTGTAGAGGAGTTCTTTTAGATAAAATATCATCTTTCAAAGAGAAACAAAGATTCAATCATCCAACCTCCTGTAATCAAGAGGAAGAGGAATCTTTGAACAAGGGAATCAAACTCTAACCCTACAACCAGGGAAAGAATTTATAAAGAACATAATTTTTAGAATAAAGAAGAGGTGATGACCTAGGACAACAACCTCTCCCATAAAAGGATATCCATAGCCAAACCCTCAATCAGTATAATGAAATAATGTTGTAAAATAAAAAATGCCACTAAGCTAAGGAAAGAAGATCCCTAGACAAAGTGAAAGAAGGAAGAACCTTGCCCCCTAGGGATGAAAGCAAGGGATACCTTTGAAAAATATATCTTGAATATAGAATAAAATCTACGAATGATTATAAAAATAATGCAAAACCATAGAGAAAAAGGGAAGAAAGAATACTAATTAAGCCCAGGATAAAAAAATATGCCAAGAGCCTAATGGATCCTATAAGATTGGATTAAATGCCTCTTGCCCCCCAGTCTTGAGATAAGAGGATAAAAGATCTATATTATGGAAGAGTCAAGGGGATGCTCCCTATCAAAGTTATGAAGGAATCTTAAAACTATACGGGAGTCACATATAATTCCTAAAGAAGCTCTTTCCCTAACATATAACTTGAAATGCACACAATCAACAAGTAAATATGTATTACTATAATGAAAATGACATTTTTACTTAGACAGATCATCTTTTGGCATAGGTATAAAGATTTCTTTCTTGGAATTCATCAACTGGACATACACCTTCTTAGCTACATCTTGAGGAGTATCAGGGTAATCTAATTTAGGTGTATGGAGAAGAACATGAAGAGGAGGATGACGATCAAAATAAACTACCTTGAATTGAGATTACGAACAACCAACACCACCCATATCTTGTTTAGGGGGTATATGAACCAGATATTTAATACCATGCTCATTAACACCAAACCCTAAACCTTTATAACCTTGTTTAGTCATCATATTGAATCATGTAGTGTACATATCATGGAAGGCTTCTAGAGGAGGTGATTGTTTATCATGTTCATGAGTGAAGGTTGTATAAGGTGGAATAATAGGTCTAGAAGAAGTTTCTTTACCCTATCCTTTAATATCATCATGAATCAAAGGAGAAGGTAAATCAAAGAACTCTTGCACATCTACATCCTGAACTATAGCTTGAATCTCATCATAAGTATGTGAAGAACTAGGATTAGCAGATGGAGAATTAGACATATTAGGCATCGGATTAGGAGTAGGAAGGTTAGGAATTAAATTAGGGATGATAGGATTAGGATTAGGAAGATTAGAAGATGGTGTATCATCTACCAAATTCTTCACATAGTCTAAAAGAGTTATAAGTCTGCCACACAAATCTTTAATGAAAGTTTGGAAAGTAAGAAGACTAGTATCGGTCAAATTCACAAAAGCATAGGAAAGTGAAAGATGAAGGGTCACCAACATAATAAAGTGAATGATACTCTCATAAACATCATAAGTTTGATAAAGAGATTCTAAGAGGAGAACAATAAAGAACATAAGCACACACCAAAGCATCTTAAAGATATTCATAGTAAATGAAATGCAAGAAATATTTTTGTATTTTGTTAAATATATGGATTTGTTTATATTTTTGAATTTAAAATGCAAGAGCATAAAAGAAATCTAATCTTAAGGAAATAAACCAAAGCATCTAACACCAAAAAGTAACAGTTATCTATCGCAGGTTCACCAAAATGTAAAATTAAGGTGAACACACAAGATAATACAAAGGGAAATCTAACACAATAGGGCATCAAAATCCACAAAAGATAGTGGGTAAGCTTGTCAGGTTCACCAAAATGTAAGGTGAAAAATATGATTCACCTAAATGTATAAGATATGGAAATATGTAACGAAAATTTTTATGGACATGCAAACCTAATAAGATAGGAATACTTATCTTGAAAAGAGATTGATTTGGAAATCACTATTTTCTGATGTCTGTGTTCAGTTTCAGGAGATTCTGGAACCTAATCCGGCCTAGAAATGCAAAGACAAAGAAGACCTAGAAAAATTCTATCTTTCAGAGCAAGGTCGACCTTGACCTCAGGATCAGGGTAAGATCTTACCTTGAGGTACAATCTTGACCCCCACTGAAAGTCATCCTTGACCTGAAACTATTTCGACAAAAATTCTGTTCGCAGATCTCGGAAGTTCGCCGAAAAGGGTATCCAGATCTAACTGATATTTTCCATCCCACCCTCGCACCTGCAAGAAAAAGGGTTTTTGTTGTTTAGATGAGGGGTTTACCTTGGTCAAACCCCGGTTTGGAATCAACCTTTAAAATGGAATTTAAATAGAGAATGCTAGCAAGTAGTAAAAGTAGATCTAACAATGAAGCTATGATATTCAATAGATAAACAATTGTATTTGAAATGTAATCAAGTATGTTAATATGAAAGCTTGGCCTCAACACTAAAAACCATAAATGTAAATCAAAACCTCCATGATTGTATGCTTGGAATCCATCTTGAAGGAAGAATGAATAGATCTTGAAAATGAACAAAGGATCTTGAAGGAAGATCACACCACCATGATGAATAGATCTAGGGTTTTGAATGATGAATCTTGAATGCTTGAACCAAATCCCTTCAAAGACTTGAATGCTTGAATGTAGATAATGGCTTGAATGCTTCCTTGAGTAAAAATGCTTGCTTGATCACCAATGCCTCCTTGAGAATGCTTGATCATGAAAAGTGGATTTCATGAAGTTGCTTGGTTAAAATGAGAGGAGGAAGGCTTCCTTTTATACTAGTCTAGGGCACAAACTTCTAGAGAGGCTGACATAGGAGAATTAAATTTCAATTAAGCCTTAACCCCTAGAAATGGACCTAGATTAAATACAATTTAAGAGTTTACCATTCCAAAATCTGAAATAGCCAACCTGGAAGCGGGAAAACAAATCTTTTTGAAACTCGACACTCGGAAATCATGGAATCTTGAAATTTGGACCTTGGGTCAAGGTCGACCTCAACTCTGACCTCAACTCTTGACCTAGAAGGTCAACCTTGACCCTGAAGTCAAAGATTTCAGGATCTTAGTCTAGAGTGCCAAAAAAGTGCAGAAAGAGGGTGGAAAAAGGGGCAGAGTGAGGAGAAAAGCCAGATTCAAGCCAAGACCTACCCGAGGCATTTGACATGACCCCACACTAGCTACTTGGAGGGCTAAACTAGTCTTAAATGGAAGTGCTTCCATTTTCCGATGATACAATACTCAACAATATTCTCTCAAGAATGCATAGTTTATACTATGAAGAGAAAGTGAAAAATATTATTTCAATTATTTTATGTAAATTATATATGTTTTTATTCAATTCATAATATGAATGGTAGTGATTGGTAGCCTTTTGAAAATGTTAGAGACTTTTCTTTACCATCATAATAGTTGGTTTCATTTGGTTATTGAGATTATCTAATAATTAGCTTGTGACTCACCTACTTTCATGCAAATAGAGGTCAAAATTATTTGACGTTTTCTAGATGTAAATTCTCAGGAACAATGATGTAAGAACAGATTGTTGTCACAACTTCAAATACAAAAATTAAATGTAACCTTTTGTAGATAATTATTAAACATATTTGTTTTTCAATTAACATATTCACAATATATGCTAGAGGGGAAAAAATCTAATCTAATTGAAATGTAAATAAATGGTTAACAATTTTACGAAGATAGAAGCTTGACAATTTTATGTGGATACATCAAGATATTTGTCAATGTTACACACACACGTATATATATATATATATATATATATATATATATATATATATATATATGTATATGTATATATATATATGTATATATATATATGTATATGTATATATATATATGTATATATATATATGTATATATATATGTATATGTATATATATATGTATATATATATGTATATATATATATACATATATATATACACATACACATACATATACATATAGATACATACATACATATACATGTACATACATACATACATATATTCATTTTAGATTCATTTAACTGAAAAATGAAAAACACATTCTAAATATAATTTAAATAAGTCAAAACATTCTTTTTATTAATATAATTTTTTTTATGAAAAATCTAAATAAAAATAATCTAATTTGTGTTACACGAATTGAATTGTACTATTTAACATAATACTTTCATAATTTTCTGTCAACATAACTAGTTATAAATTTAATAAAAAAAAAACATGGTATCTTTCAATACCCTAATCAAATTGAAATATTTAAAATAATAAATTATATAATTTTCTATTAAAATATCTAATACCAAGCGGATCAGTTGGATAACCTGTTGAGTAGTGGATGAGTTGGACTACTGTGCTATAGATTATTGTCCCGTCAAAGGCATCGAAGAAATTAGGTTCACAAAACCACGACGATGCATTATTGTAGCATAGCTATCATAAACGTAATGGTTGGAAATGGAACAGTTTTGTTAGGTATTATGTAGAGTGGATAAGTGCTAGTGTCATTTAACAAGTCCTTGTCGATCATTAGTGTGATCCCCAAGTGACATTTCATTAAGTCTTCATTAGAATGCTTTACGTTTTATCATGAACTGAAGGATTATCCTTCTAAGTATTTACCTGCCCAAAAGGCGTCGAGTCCATTGAAGTAGGTAATTGAAAGCATTATATGAATCGTGATGCTTCCGTAAACAACTTATTTGTTGTACTCAGCAAGTTCACCTGCTTACAGTTATCGAGGAAGTCTTATCAGGAAAAATGAAATCATCTAAGGAAAGAATGGGCATTACAGCAAGCAGAAAGAACATTTTGATAAGTCATGTACAAGGATAATCCAAGAACTAGTTGCATGCCACATAGGTCACCTACTCCAAAACCCAGCTATATTAAAGCACAACAATTCTACAAGGGAGTTAGAACCCACAAGAATAATCTTAGATGGAGGGAAAGGCACAAAAACTAGAGCTACTTGGCGCCTTCGGGATTGTGGCAGAATCAATCAGAATCCTTCGTTGTTGTCCACAAATAATGGGGGCCATCACCCTCACCTTAGTTCTGCCTCTTTCTTTGGCAGCTCTGCTGCACACTTCGATTTCACTGCCCCTTTCCGCTAAACTCATCTCTGATGAATTGAATTCCCAAACAAGCGAAGATGTGAATGAAGGAGGTCAATCCCACTGGATATTGCCAGTATTTGTAGTCTGCGAGATAGTCTATGGAGTTTCTGTTTATACGCTATCAGGGCTATTGACCGCCGCCATGGCCTCTATTGTCTCATCGTTTTACAGTGGGAAACGGGAACCTTCTTTAGCAAGGCTTATAAAAATTCTTCTAACGACCTGGAAAAGAACGCTCATAACGTCCCTCTGGGTTTTCTGGTTATTGGTTTTGAATGTAGTTGCCTTCGCTTTGGCTGTGAGTTTATTGATATGGAGTTTCAATCATTTCTGCGTAACTTCCACTGCCCCATTTAACGCTGCGCTGATATTGATTATTGTGGTGTTTGTACGCGTGTGGGTGAATATTATTGTGGTCTGGAAATTAGCTTGCGTGGTGTGTGTTGTTGAGGATAAGTGTTACGGTTTGGATGGGGTGAAGAAGAGCCTGCGTCTCATCAATGGGAAGGATTCTGCTGCCTTGCTGCTTACGCTCGTGTGCCTCGTCATCGACCTCGGTTTCAGCTATGAAATTGTTAGAGGGAATTCGGATGCACTTGATTTTGGAGCAATTTTAGTGATGTTGCAGTGTGGAGTTGTTTTGATGGGGTCTTTGACGCAGAGCGTTTTGTATTTTGTATGTAAATCTTATCATGGGGAAAGCATTCATAAATTGTGGGTAGTGGATCAGTTGGAGGACTGCTATCCTGTATAGTAAGGTCATCGATATAATGACGTTGAAGTAGTCAGGTATAAACAAGGAGAAAACGATAATATGTTACTGTATTATATGTATTTTCATGTAAATATCTCAGGATGCTATCGTGAACGTAGTTGTTGAAAATGTAAGGGTTTTATTGGGGAGAATATAGAGTGAAGCAATTCTATAATTGAAGGATTAAGAGATAATGCAATTGAAGAAATCCGCCACTTTATCATTGATTGGGTGAGAAAATGTAAGTATTGTAGATGATTAATCTAGATTTACACGTGTATTGGAATTACCTAGGGAGATTATGTGCGGTCTGTAAATAGTGAGTGCGTTGATTATAACATATTTGTATCTTGACACTGAATCTTTGTATGGTGGCATAACTTGATGCCATTTAAACAAAAACCCCCACAAAAAAGGATGAGAGTGGTATGATCACGTTCCTTGTTAAGGATTACTGTGAGCCTGAAGTGATTTCTTAATAAGTCTTTGTTAGATTGCTTTGTGATTTATCAAGTATTGGACAATTGGCATACGGAGTACTTACCTTACCTTCGGAGTAATCTAAGTTAGTTTATGCTGATGGATGTGAAAGTGTTGTTTGACTAGATTATGACAGGCAACTCAGATCTAGACTTGAAAAATGGCACCTTCTATACGTTCCTTTGCAATTTTATTGAAGCATGTGACCCATTCTAAACAGCATTTGGGTATGAGAACTGATCCACACTTGTCTTCAATGGCTAACACAAAGCATCGACTTCAATCTACCCTTCACATCATCTCCACACTTCACACAAACTCCACATCTACTAGAAACAATTTTCAACTTAATAAATACCAGTTGTTAAAGCCTTCGTTGTTATCTATCTAAATATTCTAATCCTTAAGCATTATAGTGACTCTTAATACTTAACCATTAGTGGTCTGGATTATTTGTCATTTCTTAGTAAGTACTTCTAAGAGAGCATTTTTTTCTTTATATCCCTTAATTTACAAATGTGGACTCAAAATTTGAAGTGTGAATAGTTGACATGTAGCACTTAAAAAAATGATTCTAACAAGTAGCTGAAGTGATAGGCTCATTTTTTTTAATTTTATATATTTAATTTTTTATCATTTAGCACTGCTATTCTAAAACATGCTTAATTTGTAAGAATTTTCTTTTGTAATTTGTAAAAAACTGAGTGTTGTCTTTTACAAAAGTTAGTGTTTTCCAATTTCCCACATGCAATGTTCCTTACATTCACTTGATAATTCAGACTAACTAAACCAACTTCTATAACTCAGGGATAAACCATTGTATACTAAGTAACTTCTATTGGATCATAAGGTAACTTTGACTTGTCAACCCAAGTACGTAAACTTGAAATGGGTCAACATTATATGTGCACTATGAGCCTATTTGAGCTGATAGTTTATAAAATAAATATTTTACATCAATTTCAAAAGGAAATACTCAATTTAAGTTAAAATTATAGTTATAGAAGGAAATTAACTTACAACTTGATAACAAATGATGATTAACATAGTAATCAAGTGATTCTATGCTATGCTCTTTCACAAACAATTCTACTAGACGAACTAAGGAAAACATACCTAGAGATTTATTGTATAGGCTAACATAACTAAGTTCATGAACTATGAAATTATTATAAGAATTTTTAGGAGAATAAATACAAAGTGGTATTTAGCTTTGAAATGGATGGGAATAGATTTCTTATCTTAGACATGTAAACTAAGAACTTATGCGATCACTATTCCCATTTGTTTCATTAAAGCTCGGGATGACCAATAAGATCTAAATCCAGTCCTTAAAGGAGACTTGAATTTTGTATGTTATTATTATAAAAAAATTTAAATATAAATTAAAGATCTAAGAATTAAGTAGAATCATAGGAAATAGACCAAAATTATGATAAATAGAAAGATAAAAGGAAGGCTAGTTTTGAGGCTACCAAGAAAATGATTGTTGAACTAACTAATCTTCCAAGTCTTATTTATGAAAAGGAATTCATCCTCTATACTTGTTGAGGAGAATAAGGATATCAACTATTTTAACACGACTAAATAAAAATAATTTGGAGAAACCCATTTCTTTCTTCAGTAAAGGGCTTAAAGATTATATATTCAAATACAACTATGTAAATAAACGAGTCCTTACTATTGTTCATAAAAATTAAATAGAATTATATGTATTATATCCAACAACAACATCTTTAGTGAAGGGCTTAAAGATTATGAATTTAAATACAATTATGTAAATAAACAAGTCCTTATTATTATTGATGAAAATTAAAAAGAATTAGATATATTATATCCGAAAAAAATACTTAAATAATGTTTTTTAGGAGTTAGTGGTGAAGGTGTCTGACACATTGGTGAAAGGAAGAAAATTCTATGGGGATAGGAAATGTGTTGAAGAAGTCATGATGATTTTATTTGAGAAAGTGGAAAGGGACAAAGTGAAGAGAACCATTGATGGAGGGTATGGAAGGACCACTATCAAGATCCCCTAGGAGGATGTTGTCAAATTCATTATACAATATGTTACACTTGATGACCATTTTTTTGGTTTTTTTAGTTATCACTTGATCATTCTTAATCTTTTTCTACATGACAAATGCATTTCTTTGTTCTATTTGTTCTCCTCCTTTTTTCATAGTTTGAAAGTTCATGGTAAAAATCCCTCTATCCCAATCATCCATGAGAGGTTGATCATCCTCAATTTGGAGCGTGCCAAAGGTTTATCTATTGAAAAGAACCCTACTCAACCCTACTCAAAAATTGGGATTGATTTACGTAAAATGTTCACTTTTTGGACAATGTAAACTTTCCAAAAGAGATACATTAGCCCACTAGAGAATTATTGTTTTGGATGAAGAAGACTTAGATTATATCCCCTCTAATGTGTTTCTTACTTCCTCTTATGCTCCTTTTAATGATGTTAAACATAAAGATAAATTGTGGGGCACTTCTAATTTATCATCGAAGGAGAAGGGAAAGGTCCCTACTATGTTCGAATTTGTGGGTGGTGGTAGGAATTATTCCCATATTAAGAAATGTAAGAAGAAAATTGACATGACTAGAGACCTTATTTTTTAGTCCCCTATTTTGTAATCTCTTCCCACTGATGGTTCTGAAGTGGGCCTTCATATTAAAATCATTGTTGATAATGATAAAGATGCCCCTTTGGAGAAGGGATATTCTATTTATGATTATGTCAATATGAAAAAAATCAAGGATTTTACTGACAGCTAGAGTGCTCTATTTATGTGGATGTTGTATGGGATTAAAGTTCTAAAGGAAAAAACTGTCCAAACCCCAAATGTTCAAATCATGGAAAAAATTCTTACTAGTATACATAAGCTAGCTAAGGGTATTAATGATTTGAAGGAAGGGCATGAAAAATGTATAAAAACCTTGGAGGAGTCCATTACAAAAGTGAAGAAAAAACTGAGGGCAACCATGGAATTAAGTTTCATCACTATGGAGAATAGATCTCAAGGAATCAAGTAGTTGAACACTCAAGCTGAGGCTATTCATGGAATTTACAAAGGTGCTTCTAGTTCCTCTACTAGCAGTGTGAATCAAAATAAGAATATTTATTATCAAGAGTTGGCTGTCGGTTCTACTCCTGGTCCTAATACTAAAATCTATAGTAGGGACAAGAGAATGAGTCCCATTGAAAATATCACCCAAAAGGTTCATAATATTAATTATGAATTGATTCAATAGAATGCAGATTTAATAAAAAGTCAGTAAGGTCTTTGGGGCTTTGTTCCCCCATTTTTGTTGCTTTTGTTTAGTTTATGTCTTGTGGTTGGTTAGTGTATGTCTTCTTTTGACTGGTTGTATTTTTTGTAAAGGGTTTCCCTTGAAAACATGTATTCCTCTAATAAAAACAAGATTCAACTAATGATCCCACACTCTAGCATCAACAAATTTCCTTTAAATAAAGACTTTGGTGAAAAAGGATTTGATGGGTCACAAAGGTCATAGAATATGAGATAGAAATCAAGATCACCAAGCTTATGTAAGGTAGGGGACTATTCAAAAAACTTGTCTCTTATTTTGAGACTCCTATAGATGATGTTGTTGTGTTATAAAAAAATATGACATAATAGATATAATTTACACTTAAAAATTTGAATGAATTAATACAAATACCTTCTTCTAAGTAGTTAGATATAGTCTAGGCTTGGATAGGACTCAGATAATAAATTTTAAAGTTTACTGTGCATACCTTATGTCTTATTAGATGAGATAATGTCCAAAAGATACTCCAATTTAGTTCTATTAATATACATTTAACAAAATTAGATTAGCGGGTTGTTAGAAGAATTTCTCAATGGCTCTTTAGGTGGACATTTTTCTATAAGAACCACTACTATAAAGATGATGAGTGATAGTTATTACTGGAAAAGATTATTCAACTATGCTAGAAAATGGGTGAGGAGTTACAAGAATTGTGATTTGTTCTACATAAAGAAAAATTTAGATGTCTTGACTGTAATCACCTAAAATTTGTCCAATACAACCTAAGCCCCTAATTTTGATCAATTTGCCTAAAATTAAATCCTAAAAGTCAAAGGCATACTTACTAGGTAATTGTGCAAAGTAACCTTGAAAATTCCCTTTATATAATTAAATCAAAGATCTAAATCTTATATCAAGCTTATAATATGGTCTAATTTCTAGAGCCTACATATTTATTTAATTTATATAACCTTTCTTTTAATATTAAGTTTCTACAATTTTATTAAAAGAATACATTCATATGTGTGCACACACTTAATCTTGACTAATTCACAATTAAAGGGGATTTGTGCTTACAAAATTTCTATTTTGACTTATCTTACCTAACATCCCTCTTACTCTTAATCCTCACCACTCATTTCTGCCTAACCTTACATCTCCTTCACTCTCATTTTGCCTCTTAATCTTAATCTCAATCACAAATTCTTTTTCCTCTTAATCTCCACCATTCATTCTTGAGGAAATTCCTTTAAAAAGAAGCGCTTGATTGGTTCAAGGGTTCCATCTAGACCATCTTAGTCTCTTGCATTTTTCTTTCTTGCATTCTTAGAGTACTCTTGCTAATTTGAATTCCTAGCTCTTAGTTTCTTTCATTTACATGCTCATATCTCTCTTGCATTGTTAATTTTACTTCATTATTAGATTAATCTTGCATTTTTCAATCTAGTTTTCTTTCTTGCATTGTTTCGTATCACAGTTCTTGCATTCTCATTCTAGAACACTAGCTGCTTGCATTCATTCTAGCTTAATCTCTAGATAATTTCTTTCTATTTTTTCATTTACATTTGAATCTTCTATTTTGCAGTATTCAAGTCACTAATCCTCTATGCCAATTTGATGAGCATCATGAGATGGATTAAACTCACTTCAATTGGAAAGCAATAAGATGCTTTTGAGAATTTCATTGGCTCATTTGATATGGCCTCCTATAGCTAAATTCTTGAGATAATGGTTTATTGAGTATTGGTTTTTCATCAATTTGAGTACCAATTTTTTACCACACATCTTTGGCGCTCATCATGGGACAAGAATCAAGAAATTGTCCCTTTATTTGCATGTTTTCTTAACTTTTTTTCAAAACTGTGACATTGCTCATATCATGCAGTGAGAATACTCATATCAGACCGAGAGTTTACTCATACTGCTCTATGAGAACTCTCATACTGGAAAGGTGAATTGTGAGATTACTCGTACTACACTATTATACTGTTCATATTGGAAAGGTGAAAAGTGAGTTTACTTGTACTACACTGTGTGAATGCTCATATGAGTTTGCATCTAAGGAAATTCTTTGAGTTTAGTATCAGAAATAGACAGCATTTTTGGGGTCCTAACTCTCAGGTTTTTTCAATTTTAATGTTTTTTTTTCAGATTTGTCTTGGCCTCGATCTTCTCTTTTGCAAGTTCTAACAAGTTTTTTGCAAGGTGTTTATAAGGAAATCACTTGTCAAAGAGATTAACACTTGCATGTTTAGTGCCTACTGATACTTTTGTGATGTATGACACTTGTCAAAGAATTATTTGGAGACTACTGGTTCATTGGTTTTGTAGGTTTCCTTGGAGATACAAATCAACATTTTTTTTCTTAAGTTTGGTTTTCTATTCATCTAGCTTAATTAGGAGATTTCTTTTCTTGTGATTGGTTGAGTAGTGGGAGAGTATTCTCTTCACCTCCTATAGGAGGAATAAAAAATCTTGAACTACTTGACTGGTTACTTGTAAAAGGAATATTGGGTGAATAAACATTTGTTTGATGTGCTTGGGAGAAACTATGGAGTAGGAGAGTATTCTCTTTACCGTATGAAAAATCATAAATCTTGACCTCCCTAGCTATCCATTTTACTTACTTGCATTTACCTATAGAGGTCCTGCCAAGAGAGAAATATTTTGCGAATGACCCAAGTGGGGAACAAGTGAACCCAACTCCATCCTACTATAATTAAAATCTTCCTTCAATCTAAAGAGAGGGAGGACTTGGCTATTTTCTACTTCTGATGATTCTTCATGTGTAGGGCCTAGTTACTTCAATCCTTCTAAGCAAGACTACACTTGACTAGGCCCTTGTAGGACCTTCATGGTCTCTATCTTGTTTACAAGACTACAAGGGGAGTAGATTAAAATTGTATAGGGATGAGAGGTCTCAATCTTTCTTGCAAGACTATACATTTTGGGTTCTTTTAGGGCTATAGGCCTTAATTCCGATTGTGAAACTACAAGGGTTACTCATGAATGAAGACCCTTACTAAGAATCTTAGGACATAGAGGCCAACCATTTTAACCACATGGCTTCCTTTGTGCAAGGATTGATCCAAGTGAACTTTATATAGATCAACACAAGATTACTCACCATATGTGTTCCATTGGATGCTAAAGTTGTAATGTGGTAATATGGAAAGATATGCGCTGCGAGCATTGTTCTCTTCCAATTGATCCATAACTTTCATAGTCCTAGGAAATGCCATTCAACCACTTACTTGTGGGGATAAGAGAATCAAGTTATGGGAAAAGGTTGGAAGTCTTCCCTTTTTCACATTAGGTAGAGTGTTCTTGATGTGCTTTAATGTGATAAAGAGCCATGAAGACTATTATGAACATACACTTCATACATTTGAAACATTTTTGTACCTTGTTAGACTTCACAATTCCTTATATCCACATGGTTTCTTTGTCCCTTGTTTGATTATTTGGAGACTACTACTTGTTCACATCATTTTATTTTAACATAAACAATCAAACTTGGTCTAGAACATACTCTAAATTTCTCAGTCAACTATCTCAATCCTTTGGTTGTCAAACTTTCAAACTTAGATCAAACATTGTCAACATAGCTTCTCTATTATTTTCCTTAACCCTTCTTGTTATTTGGTACATTCTAAAAAATTAGGAGTCACCTTTAGCTGAAAAAGATTACTTGGATTTCTTGACTATACTTTTGGTTAGTAGATTTCTGACTTGTCCATCCTCTTCTTATCATCTTGTTTGGATGCTTTTATCTTATCTTCTCTTGTTCACAAGTGTTGTACATAGGGTATTTGTTCACAGCTTGGACATCTTATGGAAAGTTATCTTTTCCCTCTTTTTACTCTTTTTCACTCTATATAAGTGGACACTTTGCTTACCTAGCTTGAAAATCATGTCATTCTAGGACATCCTATTTATCTCTTGACAATCTTCTTTCATGCCAGTTAGAACTAGATAATGGATCCTCCAAGGAAGGAAACCTGAAGAAAACATTGACAAATCACATAGAGGAGAACCTGGACCTTGGGGTTTTAATTCCTTTGCTAATACCTTTAGCGATTCCATGCTATCCTCACCTAGGTCGGTAAACAATATTTCTTCTAGTACACTCCAACCATGGAAGAGTGAAATAGGAGGATTGGCAAATTTTTGAAATAATTGGGAAATAAATGTATTGGACAAGGAAATAAAGAATATATGGACCAAGGATTTGATCATCACACCTATAGACATGGCTCAAAACATACCTCTCAACACATAAGACATGTTTCACATGGCTCACTGAGTGATGATTTAGATGTTGAGATAACTACGAAAGACATCCTACAATTCCAACAAGACAAACATTTGCAAAAACTTATGAAGTTGACCTTAAATCAAGACAAAGACAAATACTTCATGCACTAATCCTTGAAAGGAGTTAATTTACCTCACAATTTTGATATTGAAAATTTGATAAAGAAAGAAGAACCATTTGAAATGGAGGCTATGAAGAAATAAATGGAAGAGATGCAGAAAAAAATGTTACACTTGGCAAAGAAGGAACAACCAAAGACATCCTTTTCACTCAAGGCTATATGTCCATTCCCTTTTGAAAAATATTTATACATGCCTCCTTTTCCTCATAAGGTTGAATTTCCAAAATATGACAAGTATGATGATAGTAGAGATCTTCATGACCATGTTAGGGATTTTTTCACACTAAGTATGAAACTCTTACATGAACCCACTTATGGTATGGGACTCTTTCCTAGGAGTCTTAGTGTCAAGATATGGAGTGGTTCACTAAACTATCTCCTCCACTTAAGCTATTTGACCAACTAGTGAAAAGGTTCATTCAATAATACTCTTACAACATTCAATGTTCTATCACCATACTAGATCTATGCAATATCAAACAATGCCAAGGGGAATCCTTTGTGGTTTTCCTTTAGCAATGGAGGAATCTTTATTCACATTATCCTCGACAGATTCCTGAGACTGAGAAGACTGATCAATTCATCAATACTTTGGTTCCTGAAATGAATTATGAATTGCAAATGCAAACACATGCTTCATTTGAAAAATTGGTTGAATAATATATACACATAGAGGATGTCTTTGTTTGTAAGGGAGAAATCACGCTTCAGTATAAAGAGCATAAATCATTTTCAAACAACCAACATAACAAGCCCAAGCATAAGTTATGGAACAAAACCAAAGATGTCATCAATGGCAGAATTGTAGGTACGACCTCAACGTCTACCTCTACCAAGCCCAAAGAGCTAGCTTTTAACTTTTCTACTACAGTAAAAGATAAGAAGAGTGCTCAAACATGCTCTGAATTTGAAACCAATAGAGATAGACCATGGATCCCTAGGCCTAAGAAAGACTTTACTCCTCTTAGAGAATCTCTTGATAATTAGTTGAAGACACATTTGACTAATAAAATCATCACTTTTCTTGATAACTCTAAACCATATGACCCTAAGATAAAGCCTAAGTGATGGGATACTAACCACTATTATGATTACCATCGCAACAAAGGCCACAAGACTAATGACTGCATGAAACTTAAGAATCTCATCCAAGATCTGATCAATATTGAGACAATTATGATTGATTCCCCATAAATGAATACTAATGACAAGGCTTTCAAGGAGCCTTTTCCTAAATATGAGAAAGGGGAATCTTCTAAGAAAAAGGAAAACAAAGTTGGTTACACATAGTCTGATATTGACAATGTGATTCACATGCTTGAGTCTTCTATCCAAACCATCAATGTTATTAAGATCAAGGGAAAGGCTTGAGCTATGTCATCTAATGTAGTAACCCATTGTCAAGGAAAAATCTCTCTATGAGGAGCTTGTCAGTCCTCCTTATTTTCCAAATCAACAAAACAAGTTTCTAAACCTACTATTTCATCAACAACTCGTGATTAAAATTTCTAGATGACCAACTCTAGTGCACTTCAACTCATATTTCAATTCTTGAATTGTCAAAAATCTCTCATCCTCATAGAGAGATTCTTGATCAAGCTCTTCTCATGGATAATGTTCCTAAGGACCTAGACATAGATAAATTCTAGTCCATGGTCAGTCATCTTTCTTCACCTCATTACCTAACTTTTTTAGAAGAAGATGATAAATCTATCATCCATGTGCATAATCAACCCCTCCACATTGAAGTCCAAATACACAAGTGTAGGACTAAGCACATTTTGATAGATGGAGGAGCGAGTTTGAATATTTGTACTTAGAATTTCATTAAAGATTTTGGTTTTTTAGAACATGCTATTGATCCTTGATGCAAAATAGAGATCAAGGCATATGATGAAGAGGAGCATTCTTTAAAAGGCATGGTATCCTTTCCCATTCAGGTAGGTATTGTTCAACGGGACATTATTTTTTAGGACTTGGACCTTCCTTTGGTATATAACATACTTTTGGGTTGCCCATGGATTCATGAAATACAAGAATTCCCTTCTACGTACCATCAACACATTAAATTCCCTCACAACGAAATTAAGGTTACTATTCCTGTAGACTATGTGTACATTTGCAACAATTTTAAACAAGAAGAAAGAATGATTCCTCACAACAAAGAAGAGTTAAGTCCTAAAGAAGTAGAGGAAATGGGAAAATAAGCTTTATCAAATTAGGGGAAAAGGATACTAGCCAGACCTACTGGTATGGGAGAATATAGAGTAGACACTATTCCAATCTCTCCAAGACCTTATGGTAGACTATCTCCCTCATTCTGTCCTACAACTATAACAACACCCATCATATATGAAGGAACTAGCATGGTGAATGCTAAAGTTCCCCTAGAGATAGAAAGGGAAGAAATCACCGTGCTACAATGTCTCTATAGAGGAGAAGAATCTAAACAAGAGGTAAAATATGTTTATATTTCACCTAAAAAATATGGTGTAGGCTACCAACTTATGAAAAAGATGGGACATGATGGGAAAAGTCCTATTGACAAAGGAAAAGGTCTCCTTAAACCTCTACATGCTTAATTTATAAATCGTAAACACAAGACTGGTGTTGGCTACCATGAACGCAAGTTCAAAAAACCTAGCAATACCACTCTGATATTTGAGCAATATGAGGACTCAGATGTTGACGAAGAAGCATAAATCTAACCTATGACATATGGAAGAATCTTACATATTAAAATTTCTAATCGAGATTATCAAGGAGACCCTTATATGCCATCTCAAGTGCCTCAAGAAAATTACCTTGTGGAACCCATGGATCTAATAGAAAATGGTCTTAATCAAGAAGATCTCACTCAATCTCCTGAGCTAACTACTACTATTACTACTGCTGATGGTACTATTGCTATAAATCCTAGTACTAAAAACATTATTGATCTTGATCACATGCATCCTAATTGAGGGAAACTTATTGATGTCTCCCACATCTTGGATATGCCTAGATTCATGCCAATCCTAGACTACGCTACTGCTACTACTAGTGAAAAAGTTGCCACTGCTAAAAGTATACCTCTTAAGATAGAAGAAAAAGATAATGAGAACCTTCCTCCTACAATAACTCTAGCTGAATACATTATACAATACTTTAATAGTAAGACAAACTCACATGAATAAGAATGAGACTCATTATCATATGCTATAGTGGAGATTCAGGTTGATTACATACACAGGTATTCCACTGGCACAAATATTGAAAGAGGAGAGACCTCATATTCTCAAGACCAAACAAATGATAAGGATCCCTTCAATCCTCCTTTGGAAATCATCCCTATGGCTCCTAGGCCATCTTCTTATAATGAAGATAACACTCCATCTGATCAAGAAAACCATGGGTACATCAAACCTAATCATATGAAAGCTACCTAGAATTTAGGAAGGTCTAGGGTTCAAATGGTTCTTCTTCACACAATTATGGAACAATGAACTATTCATGAACAAGATGAGGAACTTAGTTCTAGGAATAGGCTATCCTAGTTGGATTCATGTAATAGTTCTTTAAGCTCCTTTGATGCTTCTAGGATAACTCGTGATCGACAATGCTCCATGGAGAATAACTTTGTTGACTTCTTGAGGACATTCATGAATCCTGAGGATGATACCGATGTCTTTTCACTTAAACCCATTGAACCTTTATCCCTCTTTTTTCCCAAGTTAATCAGATGGAGCCCCTTCAAATTCATTCAACTCATATTCTTTGATACTGATCATGAATTAGCCTATTATCTAAATGCTATTGAACCTTCCCCTTCTTCCACCAATTCAATGAGTGGAAGAATGGAAGTAGAGGATATCAAGTATCTTAGTAAAAGAAAAAAAAAAGAACAAGTGGTTTGATGGTGAAAAACACTCTGTGGTGGTGTGAAACCCTAAAATAGTAAAAATAAATGACACATCCAATGGTGAAAACCTACCTGAGGTTCTTGTGGATAGGATACTTGATATTCTCCCTGAGCATTTCCAAGAAAGATTATCAGTTCTTATCAAGCCTACACAGCAAGTAAATTTGGGTACAACTGAGAATCCACAAATTATACATCTGGCACAATCTTTCTCTGAATAAGAGAAGAAAAAAATTATCGATTCCTTCACTAAAAAGAAGATTAAATTTGCATCGTCTTATTCTGATATGTGTGGCTTGGATACAAATCTCATTATGCATCACTTGTCTATTTCTCTAGGTATCAAACCAATCAAATGGATGCTAAGAAAAATGCATCCACATATCATATTACTGGTTAAAGTAGAGCTCAAGAAATTACTAAAAGCCACATTTATTTAGCTATAAACTATGTTAACTAGATATCTAATATCGCGCCTATCTCAAAATCCAACAAGTCAATACACATCTGCACATAATTCATGGATCTAAACATGGATTGTCCTAAGGATGATTTTCCATTACCTAACACTGACATGATTTTGGACCTCACTTTTGGTTATCAGATGTATTCCCTGATGGATGGATTTTATGGATATAATCAAATCCGCATCACACCCGAGGATCAAGAGAAACCAACCTTTACTTGTGCATGGAGAACCTTCTACTAGAATGTCATGCCTTTTAGCTTAAAGAATGATGGTGCCACCTATTAGCAGACAATGACAATGATTTCTCATGACATGATGAAAAAAATTATGGAGGATTATGTTGATGATTCATTGACAAAATCTTCTACTAGAGACATTCACCTTGCTAACTTAGACAAAATCTTCACAAGAATAGAACAATTCAAGTTAAGACTTAATATTAAGAAATTCTCTTTCAGATTAACCTTTGGAAAGATCCTTGGTTACAAAGTCTCAACACATGGAATTGAGGTGGATCCAACAAAATTCAAGACTATAATAGAAATGCAACCCCCAAAAAATATCAGTCAAATGAGGACATTGCAAGGAAAACTACAATTCATTAGAAGTTTTATCTCTCAACTACATTGAAGGTACAACCCTTTACTAATAATTTTCATAAAGGTGTCACTTTCCAATAGATAAAATAATTCTTGGCTAATCCTCCAATATTGATGGCTCCTACTCCTAGAAGGCCCTAGTTACTCTACATTTCTGCTACTGATTCTTCTTTGGGATCCTTTTTCGCATAGAATGATGAGAAAGGAAGTGAGTGAGATATTTATTATATAAAAAAACAATAGTCTCATATGAGCTCAACTACACAGTAATTGAGAAGGCTTTCCTAGCAGTAGTGCTTGCTTCTCAAGAATTCTTGCACTATATGTTGGCTTATTCTACATAGCTGATAGCAAAACAAGATCCACTCAAGTACCTACTAAACAAGGAAACACTAAATAGGAGATTAGCTAAATGGGTGATGATGCTCAATAAATTTGACATCCCAGATGTTGACCATAAAACTATTAAATGACAAGTTTTGGCAGCTTATTTAGTAGATGCACCTCTACAGGATACACATCCACTTGTCACTGGGTTTCCTAATGAGTCCATATTACACTTGACTCAAAATCCCTAGAAGATGTACTTTGATGGATCATTTACAGAACAAGGCACTAGTTTTGGTGGTTTGTTCATTTCCCCACAAGGTTACAAAATCCCTAAAGCATACAAGATAGTCTTCCCATGCACGACCAATATGGTAGAATATGAAGGATTAGTTAATGGACTCAAACTAGCTATTGAATGGAAAATCAAGGAACTCCATGTCTATGGTGACTCTCAGGTGGTAATAAACCAAGTCACCGATGAATATCAAACCAAAGATGAAAAAATATTACCATATAAACATTTGGTCGATGATTTGAAGAAATACTTTATATTCATCACATTTTAGCAGTTACCATGCACAAAAAATAGAGCAACAAATGCCATGGCTACCTTAGCCTCAATGCTATAACTTGAAGAGCACTAGTTCCTCTATGATTTCCTAGTGGAAGAACTCCTATTCCTTGACTATGACACACCTGATTCTTAGATTGTCCACTCCATCATTGCTTCTGACATTTCTTGATATAGTCAAATCTATCATTACCTTTTATGCTAAACTATTCATGAAGGCCTATCTAAAAATGGAAAAGAAAACCTTATAAGAAGTGCATTCTGATATTTATTCATCACTAATTATTTGTTTAAGAGGAGTCTTGATGATGCTATCCTTAGGTGTCTAGAATGTAAGGAATCTGACAAAGCGTTAAGAGAAATCGATGAGGGTATTTGTGGATCTCCCTCGAATGGTCTTTCCATGGATAAGAAACTCTTAAGAGGAGGATACTAATTGCCTACTATGGAAAAGGATGCTATTCAATTTTCTAAGACCTATGTAAAATGGTAGTTTCATGGGAATCTTATCCATGCTCCTACTCAAGATCTGCTTCCTTTCATCACGCACTGGTCATTTCAATAATGGACTTTTGACCTTGTGGGAAAGATCCATCCTTCATCTTCTAATGACCACAAGTTCATCCTTACAACTATTGAGTATTTTACCAAATGCGTTGAAGTTGTTCCTCTCATCCACGCAATAAGAAAGTAGATAGTTATGTTTATCCTCAATTACATCATCTGCAGATACATGATTCCCTCCTTAATTATCACAGACAATGGAGGCCAGTTGAAAAATAGTGACATTAATGAGTTTTATGATAGATTTCATATCACACACCATTCCTCCTCAATCTACTGTCCTCAGGGGAATGGATAACAAGGAGCATCGAACAAGATAATCCTTAAGATCCTACAGAGAATAGTCAACAAATTAGGATGGGATTGGTACTTGAAAATAACTCCAACTTTATGGGCTTATAAAATAAGCATTAGAATTCCTATAGGAGCTACACCATTTTATTTAGTCTATGGTTATGAAGCTATCTTATCAATAGAAGTTGAGATACCTTCACTTAGTGTATCACTACATGGGCTTATCACTTATGATGACTATAGGATCTCCCGACTTCAAGAACTAGAACTATTGAATGAATGCATAAAAGCATCATTTTACCATTTGAGGGTCTATCAAAAGTGAATATCTTGAGGCTACAACAAGAACATTCGACATCAAGAATTTTAGGCCAATGATCTCATTTTGAGAGAGAACCTAAAGAGTCAACAACATCAAGAACAAAAAGGTAAATTTAAACCCAACTAGCTAGGCCCTTTTATCATCACCTCATCATTTGGTTCTGGAGCTTATGGGTTGGCTACTCTAGAAGGTGACATTCTCATAGAGCCTCTCAACACTCTACACCTGAAATGATTCTACAACTAGATATTCTACTCCTTGTACAACAATCTATGATCCTAAAAAAATTCTAAAAAGCATATAAAGTCTTGAAAAATCCTAAAAAGAATATAATGTCCTTAAAAAATGATCATCCCAGTGAAAACTTGGAAATAGATGCCTTGATGAATCCAAAAAACTCAAATATCAAAAAATATTAAAAAAAAGACAAAAATTAGAAAAAAAACAAAAAAAGAGAAAAAAAATCCTTAGTGAGAACCTAAAAATAGACACCTTGGTAGAAAAAAATTAAATAATCCCAATTGGTGATTCCTGGAAAAAATGCACTACTTGTAATCAATGGTCCATCTATCAACACGTGATTGATCTCTCATTCTTCCATCAATCTCTCTGCATCTATCTTACTTCTACCTTTCATCTCCCTTGTGTAGTCATGGGCTGGATCTAGTCTTCATCTTGTCCTTGATTCTTATCTATCATTTGGGGAAATCATGCATCTATATGAGCTATCTACACTTTATCACTTGGTCAGCTTCTTTAGCTTAACCCGAGTTAGTAAATCAGTCCTTCTCGATGAACAATTTATCACTGACACTTCTTGGTGTTTCTCAATACCCCAATCTCTATGTGTTTCTTAACACTACCAATCTTGAGATCACTATATTTCTTAACACATATTGGATCTTGCACTATCCACTATGCATTTTCACTTTGACACTAGAAAAAAGGTGTTTCTTAAGACCCAACACAACTTACATCCTATAAAACTTAAAATGATTGAGATATACTATGCTATTTTCTTGTGTGCTTCTTGTTATCATTTATTTGCATCTTTTGTATCTTCTAAGGTTCCTTGATGATGTCTACTTCACTAGAGATTCATGACTCAGGGCATAACATGTTTTCTTTGATTCTACTTGTGGTGTGATTTCAATGATCCTAACCTGTCTAATAAACTAAGTGTCTGTGGTAAGAGCCTCCATCACAATTGGAACACCACACATATCTCAAACTTCTTTATTCAGACACTTGGTGAGGTTGGAATTATCTCTTTGTTTGTTGCTTGTGTATAGAACATGTATGACGACACTCCTGGTTATCTTGGTAGCTTGTTCCTTGATATGAGTGTTATCTTATGATATTAACTTGGAAACTATGTACAAGTCATCTTAACACTTATGTCTCGATGCTTACATGTGTTTCCTACATCTCATCCTATAAGGTCATATTCATATCTTCATGGTCGCTCTTTCACCAGTGAACATTGTAAAACCATCGATGTCCCAAATGCTCAAACGATGAAAAATAAATGGCTACAAGATTAGTGACTTGACTCATCTCTTAGTCTGCATGTAGTTGTGCATTTCTAGTTCTCTTGAGTCATCCTTCCTTTCTCCCCACTAAGGAAGTAAACTAATACTCATTATCTTTGACCCTAGATCTATTTTTAGGATCAAAAGTGAAATCTGACATTATTTTAGTTGACCGTTGACACTACCACTTCCTGTTCATTTATTCCTTCTTCTTCCTTTCCATTTTGATCCCGAGGGGGCATGAAAATATAGAAAATCTTCTTCACTAATCAAATGTCCTAATCTACAAATCTAGAAATTGAACCAAATATTTATCGATCAAGTCAATCAGTAACTAAACATCATCTCTCGAGGCATCTCAAGTTCATTAGGAACCATATCAACTTGAGATTCTCCACATCTCCCTCTGAAAGAGTGTTCTCATTGGTCCATATCAATTCACTTAGATAGACATATTTTCAATCTCTTAGGGCATATGAGGTTCATCAGGACCCATATCAATCTGGTATTATCTCTCACGTGATTGGCTTCTTTAGAATCCCCATCGAAGTAGCTATCCCAAAATCTCTTTGGATAGATATTTAGTCTCATCGCTTCATATTATGTTGGATACACTTGTCTCGCTTGTCAGTCTTTTCTCAATCAAGTTTGAAGCTGATATCTCTTATCAATCTCCATTCAGTCAAGTTCAGAGTTGGCTCCTTTCTTTCAATCTATTCTTTGAATCAACACGCTTCTTACACATCAATTCAAAGAGGGGCAACTGTAATCACCTAAATTTTGTCTAGTAGAACCTAAGCCCCTAATTTTGATCAATTTTTCTCAAATAAGATCCTAAATCTTAAAGGCATACTTACTAGGTAATTATGCAAAGTAACCCTAAAATCCCCCTTTTCATAATTAAATAAAAAATCCAAATCTTATATCAATCTTATACTATGGTCTAATTTCTAGAGCTTTCATATTTATTTAATTTCTATAACCTTTCTCTTAATATAAAGTTTCTACACTTTTATTAAAAGAAAACATTCATATGTGTGCACACACTTAATCTTGACTAATTAGCAATTAAAGGAGATTTGTGCTATCAAAATTTCTATTTTGTCTAATGTTACCTAACATCCATCTTTCCTCTTAATCCTCACCACTCATTTCTACCTAACCTTGCATCTGCTTCACTCTCCTTTTGCCTCTAAATCTCAATCACACATTCTTTTGCCTCTTAATTTCCACTTGTCATTCTTGAGGCAATTCCTTTAAAAGAAATCTTTTACTTAGATCAAGGGATCCATCTAGATCATCTTAGGCTCTTTCATTCTTAGAGTAATCTTGCTAATTAGAATTCCTAGCTCTTAGTTTCTTTCATTTATATGCTCATAGTTCTCTTGCATTGTTAATTTAACTTCATTCTTAGAGTAATATTGCATTTGTTAATCTAGTTTACTTTCTTGCCTTATTTCAAAGAATATTTCTTTCATTCTCATTCTAGATTAATCCCTCATTCTAGCTTAAATCTTGCATCCTAGTTTCTTTCTAGTTTTGCATTCACATTTGATTCTTCAATTTTAGAGTAGTCAAGTTACTAATGCTCTATGCCAATTTGATGAGCATCATGAGAAGGATTAAACTCACTTCAACTAGGAAGAGATAAGCCTATTTTAGGAATTTAGTTGGCTCATTTCATATGACCTCCTATAGA
Source organism: Chamaecyparis obtusa (assembly GCA_027943335.1). Classification (NCBI taxonomy): domain Eukaryota; kingdom Viridiplantae; phylum Streptophyta; class Pinopsida; order Cupressales; family Cupressaceae; genus Chamaecyparis; species Chamaecyparis obtusa. The sequence continues at coordinate 777,892 of BSBK01009818.1, forward strand.
TAAATTCTTGAGCTAATGGTTTAATGAGTGTTGGTTTTTCCTCAATTTGAGCACTAGTTTTTGACCACATAGTTCCTCTTAATCCTATCTAACAAGAGTAGTCATTCACATACTGAGGGTTGGATTTTATTGTCATGATAAATCCACTATCTAGTGCTATTCATAAATAGATTTTAGTGGCTACAAAATACTTCATCACATGGAAATAGGCAATAGCATTACAGGATACTAATGAGGATTCAATTCTATAATTTCTTAATATAATTGTGACTAGGTATGGTGCCCCTTCTACCATCAACTTTGATAATACAATTGAAATTTTTGGAACAAAATTATCCCCTATATAGTCAAGTAGGACATACACCTAAATGATTCATCATACTATTATACTCAAGGTAATGGCTTTTCTTCAAGTCTTTCAACAAAATATCATAATACTAACTCAAAGGACATTATAAGATAATAAATAATCTTGGCCTGTAGCAAGTTAAAGACATCCCTCTAGTTTGATAAAATCATTTCCAAGAGACATATATTGGAAACTCACCATCCATGTTGGTTTATGGAAGATAATTGAAAGACTTTCATTATTACTAGAATCACTACCTCTTGAATCAACACATCAGCTAGAGTTAGCAAGAAAGATGGTATGATAGCAAGGTTAGCTAAGATAATAAAGTTATAAGAGACCAAGAAAAAGGCCATACATAACCTTGTGAAGCATTAAAAATAAGGAAAATAAGTTATGATAGAAAGGCTATCAAAGGATGTTCAAAGAGGGAGATTTATTTCCAAGGTGGGATGAAAATATAGCCAAAGTAGGAATACATGCATGAAATTTGATGCTATCTAGATTTCTCCAAGTCTCATCACCAAATTTAAGGAGGCTAATTATTTCAATCTAGTGCTCCATGTGACATTACCAACTTTAAGGAGTCTAATGCTTTAAATCTCTCAAAATTTTATGGTGAATCTCTTCTAGTCCTAGTTAAAAGGATTCACCTTAAACCTTGTTTCTAGGAAGGTTTGATGAATATACATATAAATATTTTTTATTTTTTTTATTAAAAAGAAATTCTATGGGAAAATAATATTCTCCTTAAGGAAATGTATGCATAGGATCCATGTGATTCTCCAATTACATGCTTTCACATATTTTTTAGTTCCACTCAGTGAATCAATTTCCAATGAATTCTCAATTCTTCTCGATTCTATGTTTAACATGCAAGAATCTTTTAGAGGTCACCAACATATTGTTATTTTGTGCTACCCTTGTGATCTATTAGTTATGACCAAATTATGAGATCCTAAATGGACCATTCTTCTTTTTATTAGTCATATATACAATTTAGAAATTAAAAAAAGGTTAAGTGTACTCCTTGTTAGGGATTAGACCTTGATCCTCTCTATTTATCACTCTCACATATCACTTCTCCAATGCTCACACCCAACCTTCTTTTCTTTAAATTTAATTTTTCTCTAACTCCTTAGAATTTGAAGAATTAATGTTTCATCTATTATTTTCCTTATCTGTTAGGAAAAATTTAGTTAGAAATCCTAAAGTCTAAAGTTTGACTTTTATTCCTTCTTTTGGCCTAGTCTTAGGAAATTGGGGATTAGGGTCCACTTTAACCTTTTCAAAGTGTAATATGAGTATCAGGCACACTTTTCTTTACCATTGTAATAGTTGATTTCATTTGGCTCTTGAGATTATCTTTTAAAACATTATAATTTGCCTACTTTCATTCAAATATAGGTCAAAATTGTTTGACTTTTTGTATGTTATACCTTGAGGACAATGATCTACAAAACAAATTGTTATCACAATTTTAAATGCATAAATTTAAGTGTAACCTTTTCTATATAATCATTTAATTTAATTTTCATTAACATCTTCACAATATATGCTTGAGGAAAAAATCTAAGCTAGTTGAGATGCATAGGTGGGTGCTTGACAATTTTATGTGGATACATCAAGATACTTGTCAATGTAATTAATAAGTTACTTTTTTGTATTTATTCTTATTGCGTAGTACAAACTAACTAATTTTTTTAATATGTAGATTTGGATTAAGAACAAACATATTATTAGGTCGAGGCTTACAAATCATATATTGAAATCAAAATGGCTAAGGATTGAGGGTTGGAGATCGTTTGGATTTAAAGTGATTCCCTAAACATTATTAACTATTTAAATAGTAAAAATCCTTCAATTTGGTCAATTAGAAAAAATAATGAAGATTGTAAGACTATGTTAAATAGGTTTGAGGACCATAAAATTACTCATGTATTCTAGGAAGGTGATTTTGTCGTGAACATGTTGGCCAACTTGGGAGTTGTGTCTCAACATATGGTGATTTTGGGTATTAATGATAATATCCCAAATGATATTTGAATGCTACTTCAAAATGATGTTGAGACATGTTAATATCTAAATTATCTCAATAATGAGGGTGATATATGTGCATATGGGTGTCCAGACTAGGCCCTCATTAATGTCCAATTGGCCAAAGCATGTGGTCGTATTAAGTTTGGGTTTTCATTATTTTTATAGACAGAATGAGGGGAGATCAAAATAGGCTTGAACATGTTGTTTATGATAAGTGGTAAAAGAAAGAAGTAGTTTGGTTAGGGCTCTTAGATGGGGAATTGAATGCCTGTATGGAAAATCTCCATGGGATGGATATCTAGGTCACAGAAGCCTTTGTTAAAGGCTAGGATTAGGTACTATGAAAGTCTATGGTATGGAGTTGGAAATTTTTGAAGAGTTTGTTGCTAAGGTCTCTAACACCCTCGTTGAAGGGAGAAATTTATATTGTGATAGGAAGAGTGCTAATGATTCTATGAATGTCTTCTTCTTTCAGGGAGGAAGATAGAAGGTGTTCAAATTTTTTGATAGGGGTTATGAAAGAGCTTCTCTCAAGCACTTGTGGGAAAATGTTGTGAAGGTAATCATGTGATACCTAATCCTTTATGGTAAATTGAGCATCATTTTTAGTTACCATTGCGTGATTCTTAACCACTTTCATCACAACAAATGTATTTTGATTCCTTATTATTTATTTTAATCTATGAATCATAGTCTTGTGCCCATTCAAAAATCCCTTCTTTACCTATTCTGCATGAAGGACTAATCCTTCTCATAATGAAATACATTAAAGCTCTAAACAATGAGAGGAATCTTCCCCCCAAAATGAGTATTGAGTTTCAAAAAAAAGTAAGGTTTCATTATGGTGAGGAAGTCTCCTTAGATCAAGATGAGTTGGACTCAGACGGGGATAGGATTTTTTATCTAAATGTTGGAAAATAGCCTTTGACTACTTCATCTTCCCATAAAAGGGTGATTATTTCTAATGATGATGGGTTATATTAAGTGATATCTGATGATGTGGTTATAGATTCCATGGACCCTAGTTCTCATAAAAAAAGAAAACCAAAAGTTGGGGTTTTAGGTTTAGGTAAATCTAAGGATAAGAGGAGTCCCTTTGGGTCACTCTCTATGGAGGATAAGAAAAAACCCTCTCGGATGAAAAGGCACAAGTAGAAGTTATACTCTGTCCCCATGTCGTCTGTTCATCCTTTATAGGGCATGTAGAATGTTGTGGACATGGGAATCCATGTCGATATTCTGATTGAGATCCAGGCAAAGAAACACCTATTAAGAAGGGCCTCTATTTTGAAAAACCTAAATATTGGTAGGTATATTAAGAATTTGATGGACAACCATAGCGTTGTTTTTTCAAAAATTATGGAGGAAATCAATGGTTTAAAAGACAAAACCTCCCCTGTTAGTCAGAAGTTGAGTAGTATCATGGTTAGCACCCAAGCCCTTGCCAAAGGTATCCATGATCAATAGGTGGACCATGAGAAGCAGATAAATGGAATTAAGGATACCTTGAGAAATATCGAGGAGAAAGTTAAAGTAGTCATTGTTGTAAGTAACACTATGATGGATAATTCAACTAAAGGAATGATGAAATTAAATGAGTAGGTGGAGGCTCTTCAACCACTAGCTAAAGGTTCTCCTACATCACCTTTTGTAAGTATCAAGTCAATCGAAACTACTCATTGCGAGGATTTAGGGTCTACTAGGGCTTGGTTGCTGCTACTGAGAAGATTGACAAGGGCTTTCTTCTTGGGCTTTCTACTAGACTTAGATTCAGATTATTAATGAGGAATTGATTCGCAAGAATGAAAATCTAGTTAATAACCTTTAGGTGTTTTGGGATTTTGTTCCCCTATTTTTGGTCTTTTTTGTTAGTGTGTATTTAGCATTTGGTTAGCTATTGGTTGACGACAGTCTCTGCTTATGTTTTATGTTGTATTTGTGACTTAGGTTCCTTGTCCTTGTAAAACTAGTTTTCTTTTAATGAAAAATATATTATTATGATATACAAATAAATTCATTTAAGACTTGTTTGAGAAAAAAATGAAAAACTAAAAATAACATTATCAAATAAAATTAAAATACATTAGAACATTCCTTTTATTAAATATAAAATTAGTTTTCATACAAATATCTAAATATAAATAATCTCTTTTGTAATACACTATATGGATTGTATTATTTAACATAATACTTAAATATTTTTCTATGAACATAACAAAATATAAAATTAATAAATGAAATTATTGTATCTATCAAATTTACAAAATTTCTACAGTTAGTAATGATAATAAGAATTACTTTTGAATTTGACTATATATGTTTTTTGTTGTCAAAGTTTTGAATCAAATTCTATGATCTATCATTAGAACATATAATGAGAAAAGAGAAAATAAAAAAAACATAGAATTTGATAGATCATAAAATTTTGTCTAAAACATTAAAAATAAAAAAAACATACATAGTCAAATCCTAAAGCAATTCTTATTAGAAAAGTATCTTCTAATACCCTAATCTATTCTTTAAGATAATTAAATTATATAATTTTCAATTAACAAATCTAATACCAAAGCGGCTCAGTTGGATAAGCACCCTGTTGAGTAGTGGACGAGCATCCTTTATAGATTATCTTCCCGTGAAAGGCATCCAAGAACTTAGGCTGACAAAACCACGATGATGCATTACTGTACGATATGTATCATAAACGTATGATCATCTTCCTCCTTAATCATTGGTGCTATTCTCAAGGAACATCTCTTTAAGTCTGAATTAGAATGCTTTACGTTTTATCATGAATTGAGCGATTATCCTTCTTTACCTGCCCAGAAGGCGTCAAGTAGAGTCCATTGAAGTAGGTAACTGAGAGAATTATATGAATCGTAATGCTTCCCCGTAAACAACATATTTGCTGTATTCAGCAAGTGCGCCTGCTTACAAGGACTTATCAGGATAGATGAAATTATCAAAGGAAAGGAAAGAGTGGGCATTACAGCAGGCAGAAAGAACATTTTTTATAACTCCCGTTCAATGATAATCGAAGAATCCATTTTATTTTTTCAGTAGGATAAGTTGTCTTTGACCTCCGTAGGATAAGTCAGGCCCTAATTGCATGCCTCATACATCACCTACTCCAAAGCCCAGCTATAAAGCACAGAAATTCTTAGATGGACGGAAAGGCAGGAAAACTAGAGTTACTTGGCGCCTTCGGGATTGTGGCAGAATCATTCAGAATCCTTCGTCGTTGTCAACAAATAATTGGGGTCATCACCCTCACCTTAATTCTTCCTCTTTCTTTGGCGGCTCTGCTGCACAATTCGATTTCACTGCCCCTTTCCGCTAAACTCGTCTCTAATGAATTGAATTCCTTAACAAGCGAAGATGTGAATGAAGGAGGCCAATCCCACTGGATATTGCCAGTATTTGTAGTTTGCGAGATCGTCTATGGAGTTTTTGTTGACACACTATCAGGGCTATTGACCGCCGTCATGGTCTCTATGGTGGCATCTTTTTACAGTGGAAAACAGGAAACCTCTTTCGCAAGGCTTACAATTTTTTTTCTAACGACCTGGAAAAGAACGCTTATAACGTCCCTCTGGGTTTTCTTTTTATTGGTCTTGAATATAACTTCCCTTGCTTTGGCTGTGAGATTATTAATATGGAGTTTCAGTCATTTCAGCTTAACTTCCAACGGGCCATTTAACGCTGCGCTGATATTATTTATTGTGGTGTTTGTACGCGTGTGGGTGAATATTATTGTGGTCTGGAAATTAGCGTGCGCGGTGTGTGTTGTGGAGGAGAAGTGTTACGGTTTGGAGGGGGTGAAGAAGAGCCTGTGTCTCATCGATGAGAAGGATCCTGCTGCCTTGCTGCTTACGCTCATGTGCCTCGTCTTTGACTGCGGTTTCAGCTATGCAGTCGTTAGAGGGAATCGGGATGCACTTGATTTTGGAACAATTATAGTGATGTTGCATTGTGGAGTTGTTTTGATGGGGCCTTTGACGCAGAGCGTTTTGTATTTTGTATGTAAATCTTATCATGGTGAAAGCGTTCATAAATTGTGGGTATTGGGTCAGATGAAGGACAGCTATCCTGTATAGTAAGGTCATCGATATAATGAAGTTGAAGTAGTCAGGTATAAACAAGAAGAAAACGATAATATGTTACTGTATTATATGTATTTTCATGTAAATATCTCAGAATGTTATCGTAAATGTAGTTGTTGGAAATGTAGCGGCTCCATTCGGGAGAATATAGAGTGAGATAGTTCTATAATTAAAAACTTTAAGAGATAATGCAATTTGAGAAAGCCGACATTTTATCACTCATTAGGTTAGTGAGTGCGTTGATTATAACATATTTTTATGTTTCTTGTTGGTGAATCTTTGTATGGTGGCATAACTTGATGCAATTTAAACAAAAACCCAAAGAAAAAAAGGAAACGAGAGTGTGGTATGATAAACTACCTTGTTAAGCATTGGTGTGATCATAATGTCTTCGTTAGAATGCTTTACGCTTTATCATGTATTGGATGATTGTTAAGAACTTGAAGTATGAAATGGAATTAGGAAGCGTTTGGAGCATATTGATTTTGAAGTGCTTAGCAACAAGAGGCTGCGATTCTATTTCGACGGTTACCTTCTTTTCAATGTTGTCTACATCTTGTTGTATGGTCGTTAACCATACGGTATGTCTTTGGCTATTAATGATTCAACATGAATTTAGAATTAAGCTGGGGCTTTATGGAGGGGCTTCTTAGAAAATTTCTGTGGTTGTTGTTGAGATTTTATAGGATTATTTTAATGTGGGTGGTTTCATGAATTTCATAATGCGGTTTGGGCTTAAAAGTTTAAGCTTTGAAATTTATAGAAGATGGTGGTCTCATAAATTTTGTTATTTAGCGTCGTCAATTTATGTGAGTAGAAAAAAAAACTAAAAAAATTCATATGAGTCACAAGTAGGAGAAAAAAAGCCTAAACTAGTCGGGCAACTTGTAGCCCCCCACATTTTCGACTGCTTAAATCTGTAGCCCTATAAAATAGGGGTTGCTATTTTTTTTAGGAAAGGATTATAATTAATCCTACAACAATTTTCATTTGGCCTAATGGGATCGCCTACTCCTTAAAATATATCCCCGAGCCCCCCTTATAGAACCCCACCATTATACTATCATTTTTTTTTCACACCTTCAACTCTAAAGTAAAATTCTTCTTATATTCCTAGACCTATGGTGGGGACTAAAATATAGTTAATTGGGGTATCAAATTTTTCCTTTCAAATCTCTATTTTTATTACATATGAAACTTATTTCAGATACCTATCAATGTGCAAGTGCAATTACAAGTAATATCAATTAGTAAACAAAACAAAAAGCATTTAGAAAACTATAGAATGAGATACAAAAAAAACCAAAATACAGAAGGCTATATTATTTCTCCATCAAATATTATAAGTATACATATTTGGTATTCATTCAACAATCTTTCTATGGCACAACTAATAGATTTGACAACTTATTAAAGCAAAAACTTAGGCATGATTGATACGTAACTTGACTCTTGACAAACTCCATATATATCTCTATACAATACATTTTTTTCCCAATGACTACATATTTACTAACTACCTAGATCATCATAATCACCTTCAGATTTTATGGCATGCCCACAACCAATACAATTCTTAAGGGGTTTTGTCTTACCACAAACCATCACATTACTTGTGGTTTTTACTTCACCACAAACACCATAAATAAATAATTTTGGTTGATTTCAAATTCTAGAATAATTAGCTTTGGAGAAGTATGAACCTAGGACACAAATGGTTTAAGATATTCATGAACCATCTTTATGTGGGCTAATTGACAATGCACACACTTCCAATTCTTTTTTATCACTCTAGGATTTATTCATAAAATATTATGCTTATCCTTTTGTAGTTGCATTACAATTGATTATTGTATCAAAATAGAAAGAAATCCATCCCCCACTATACATAGGTAACTAGCTTATGTACTCGTCAATTCTATACGAATCTTTTTCACCTACATGGTTCATCAATATGTTAAACTCTTTTGTAACTATTGAACTTCTCTTATTTAACATCAAGATTAGGTATGAGTCTTCTTTCCACCCTTGTACTTATCCAAGTGGTTAATTCTATACCTTCAAGCCACATCCTCTCTATGCATAGGAGGATATATGCTACATGATTACATGCATCATGACACCAATCTATGTAGGCTTGACTCAACAAGCCTTTCCAAACACTAGAGAAAATTAAACTTGTCTATGGTTAAGTTTCACAACTTTGGACCCTTAAAAATATTTGGAGTGTCATGTACAACTAATCATGCACCCGCTATAACAACTCATGTATAATAAGCATTCCAAATATTTTAAGAAATATTACTATCACCAAATCAATTATCAATAATGATAAGTGTCCATAATAGTTTCAAACCATCAAATATTTTAAATTCCTTGATATTTCTTACTATTACAACATGCCTTGACATAAAGAAATACAATTGTTCAAACATAAACAAATGCAATGAGTTTGAAGTCCTAATCTACTTTGACTACAATCAAATAAGGTGCTAGTTTAAGCCACTTACATACAATGTACACACTCTTGAATATGGATTTGATTCTTTCACTGTGCCAAGGTTGGTTGCCTGTGAGTGTTAAACTCATAATGTTCTGTAACATTTATTCTAAATACAAATAGTCTCCAACTCTTATGTAGATTGTTTTTCAATTGGTTTGCATACAATATATAGGTTACTCTTATTGTAGACAAAGAAATCATGAAATATGAGACACAAAACATAAACTATATTTCCATGGACCAATGAGTGCTATAATAGAAAATTCTAATAATATTGATTCGAATACATATATACATATATGGAACTCTATAAATTTCTCTTGATTACATTTATTGGTTTTGGCTCTCTAATTGATCAATATAATAAAATGCACCTTTATTTATAGTTGAAGAAAATTAAAAAAAACCATACATAGTTGATGCGTAACTGGACTCTTGACAAACTCCATATATATTTCTATACAATACATTTTTTTTCCCAATCACTACATATTTACTAACTAGCTATCATCATATAATCACCTTTAGATTTTATGGCTTGCCCACAACCAATACAATTCTTAAGTGGTTTTGTCTTACCCAAAACCATCACATTACTTGTGGTTTCTACTTGACCACAAACACCATACATAAGTGATTTTGGTTGATTTCAAATCCCAGAATAATTGGGTAAAGGCACAATAAGTTGTCACCCTTTTACAAAGGAAAAGGCTAACAAAATCAAAGTTGTTCAACTTCAATAGTATAAAAATGACATTTATGTTTGGAATTTGAAGATGATGTAAAATAATTAAATGTGATAAAATAGATGAAGTTTACGATTAATATTTTTAATAATTTTTTGAATAAGAATTGATATGTTTTTTTAATTTTTAAAGATGATTTTTTAGTTGTTGAAAAATGTTGAAAATTAGGGGTCTAGTTCCCACAAAATAATTATATGTAAAGCTCCCACTCATACCGCTCATACCGCTCCCACTCTGCAACTTCCCACCCAAGCTCATTTTTCAAACTGTAGGCTCTCATGCCCACCTTCCCTAGAAGAATTTCCCCCCCAGCTAATCCCCTTGCTGGTCCTGATGGACCCCATGTTGCTCCTGTGAGTACCTCTGTCACGGGCTAAGCAATTGAGTCAATAGAGGAGACCCAAAAAGCATCCTCTTCTGTCGACGCCCCCTATTCCCCAACAAAACCCAACTGGAAAGGGGCACTTATCGGAGAAGCTCAACAATCTTTGGAGGTGCTCCTAGTGGATTTCATCCAGACTGAGGAAGGCGTTGAAATTTCTCTTCTGGATTCCATGTTGAATAGAATAATGACAGATTTCTAGTTGGCTCTGGTCGGCCAATTCTTCAACTTTTGACCTACCATCGAAATGGTCTGAAAATGGGTGCCAAACCAATGGAAGATCAAAGGCTCTGTCCTTGTTTCTACTATGTCGGGTGGGATTTTTTTGTTTAAAATTACCACCCTTGAGGACCTGACCTTTATTCTTTCACGATCGTGGGTCTATGGGAAGCACTTCCTAGCCCTTGCAAACTGGAAACCTGGGTTCAACCTAGTGATGAAACTGACTAGAATGGACCCAGTTTGGGTCCGCCTCCCTGGTCTCCCACTGGAATATTGGGATGAGCAAGTTTTTCGATGGATAGGTGAATCCTATGGTACTTTTATCACTTCAGACCAGGTGACTTGCTTTAAATCTAGGCTGGTGTTTGCTAGGTTTTGTGTGAACATCACCATGAACAAAACCCTACCCAAATTTGTCATTCTGAAATCTAAATTGGGTAGATGGACCCAAGCGCTAGTGTATGAGAATGCTACCATGTTCTGTCAGAACTGTGACAACAGAGGTCACTCTAGTGACACTTGCAAGACCTCCTAGTTAGGATCAAAAAAAGGGAGCAAGGATAAGGGAACGACTGAGGTGCCCCCCCTGATGGAAGAAGTGGAAAAGGAGGAGACTAGCCGACCATTGATGGCTAATGAGATAGAAAACCTAGCAAAGGAGAACTTGGTGCTTGAGGAAGGAGAGATCACCCCACCTCCAAAGAATGTAGAGAGGAACCATGTTCTTGACTCTCCTGATTCTCTGCCTACAAAGGAACCCATCCTCCAGCCGGTGGTGGAGCCGCTAAAGAACCCTCCGATGACCCCCCCGAAGAGGAAGAAGATTAGCCAAACTGAGGTGGAACAACCTACCATTGTGGTAGCTCTAGAGCTAAAATATACAAAATCAGATCCTAAACCTCCCCCATAGATTGTGAGAAAGAACTCTTCCAGCTCGCTCGATGCTAATTGTAGTGTGGAGGAGGATGAGGGAGAATGGAAAATGCAGAAAAAGAAAACCAAGCCCAAGAAGGTTGATGTGGGAATGGAGACACCTAGGGGAAGGCCATCAGATCATGCAAGGAGATCGAGAGGGACCACAAGGGATGTTGTAGTAGGTAAGAAGCAAACCCTGGAATCTAGTTTTAAAAGTAAGAAATGATTTTCCTTTCTTGGAATGTTAGGGGTTTGAACAACTTCCTCAAAAAAAGTGTTGTTAAACACTACATTTTTTATCATAAGTTGGATGTTCTGCTCATCCAAGAAGTTAAGATGTCTGCTAGTAATTTTTCCACCCTGGCATCCAATCTTTTGCTAGGTGTTGCATTCCTTTACTCTAAAGTTGCAGGTGCTTCCAAAGGCATTACTACGCTCTAGAACCCCAATAAGATAGCTAGCTATCAGGTTGCCTCCTCTCCAAACTTCCTTTCTATTACCTTAAGGAAGGATGGGCTTGAGTGGATCACTTTCAATATTTATGCCCCTAATACCTAGTCTGGCAGGGCCTCCCTTTGGTCTGACCTATCTTGGTGGATAGATCAGGACACCTCCATGAACTATTTGTTAGCTAGCAACTTTAACACCCCTCTTTATCCTTCATAAAATTGTGGTGGTCTAATGGATTACTCTGATAGCATGAGGGAGCTGGTTGATTTTATTTCTTCCACCGGTCTTCTTGACATCACTCTAAAAGGGAACCCCTTCACTTGGACTAACAATAGGAAGGGATCCCATCTCATCCAATTGTAGCTTGACTATTTCCTTTCCACCTCTTCGTGGGGCCTATGTCTGAATTCCACCCTGACCTCCCTCCCTAGAACTACTTTTGATCATAACCCCCTCCTCCTCTGTGGCATAATTCCCCTAAGGGTGGCCCAGCCACCTTCAAATTTGAAATCATGTGGTGTTCTCACCCATCCTTTAGAGATCAAGTGAGGTTCTAGTGGGCCACTAACATCAGAGGCCTTGCCATGTTCAAAATTGCCCAAAAGCTGGAAATTATTAGAAGGGAAGTTAAAGGCTGGAGAAAACATAATTTTGGTGATTTTTGAAAAGATAAAAATGAGCTGTTTGAAACTTTAGGGTCCCTCTAGGCCCAGTTGGCATTTGGAAACCACCCACCACAAATACAGGTGGAGGAAGAATTAACTTGACACAAATGGCAGGAAACTCTGAAAAGGAGGAAATTTACTAGAAGCAACGATCCAGAATCCAGTGGCTTGCTGAAGGGGACAAGAACATGGCTTTCTTCCATAGGTCTGCCAATAACCATAAAAGAAGAAATGCCATAATTTCTATCAAGGATGAGGGAGGTAATGAAGTCACGAAGAAGGATAAAATCAATCAAGTTGTGACAAATTACTTTAAGGGGTTGTACTCAAATGAGGGATAAATGTGCCCGATCAGTATCCAAAATCAACTCATGGATCACATCCAAAGCACTATAGCTCATAGTGATAATGACCAGCTACCTAAGTGTGCTTCTGATGAGGAGATCAAGAATGCGGTCTTTTCTATGGGTTCTTACAAAGCCACGAGTCCCGACAGCTTTCCCCCGGTGTTCTTTTAGGAGTATGGGGACATCGTGGGGACTGATGTTATTCATGCTGCCAGAGATTTCTTGAGGACAGGGCATCTCCTTAGACAAGATAATAAAACCTTTATTGTGCTTTTCCCTAAGCATGAAAACCCCACCTCTATGGTGGACTTTAGACGAATTAGCCTTTGCAACACTTTCTACAAGATCCTAACTAAGATCCTTGTCGGTAAAATGAAGCCACTTCTGGATAAGATTATCAGCACTACTTAGAAAGGTTTTGTGCTGGGAAGACAGATCCTTGATGCGACCATAGCCACTCATGAAATCATCCACTCTATGGATAGGAGCAAGGTCCCAGGTATGGCCTTTAAACTGGATATCTCTAAAGCTTATGACAAAGTTAATTGGTCATTTCTACTTAAAATTATCGCTAAAATGGGCTTTAATGAGAAGGTTGTTTAGATTATAAAAGAATGTACTCAAACTGTTAGCTTCTTTGCGCTTGTCAATGGAACCCTCAGTGGCCTCTTTAAACTTGAAAAGGGTCTCAGACAGGGAGACCCTCTCTCCCCATACCTTTTTATTATGGTGGTTGATGTTCTAAGCAAGAATATGACTATGCTTTCCTTCATGGGAAGAATAAATGGCATCAAACCTACTTGTACTCTTCATTAGGTTGTGTTAGAGCAGTTTGTGGATGAAACCTTCCTTTTTGGGTATTCTTCTATGATTGAGGCCAGACAATGGAAACAAATCCTAGAAAATTCTGCCTGGGCTTCTGGACAGTGTATTAACTATCAAAAAAGCCAATTTTTCTTCTTCAATGTACCCCCATGGAGATACAAAATAGGGTGCTGTAGATTTTGGGTTGCCTATTATCTTCTCTCCCTTCTACCTACCTTGGCCTCCCCCTCACAGTTAAGGAGGTGTCCTAGGACTTCTGGAACTCTATCCTAGAAAGAACCCAGAGGAAACTTGCTTGATGGAAGGGGAAGATGCTTAGCAATGCTGGAAAAATTCAGCTGGTGGCCTCCACTCTCCAAGGGATCCTAGTTTACTTCCTATCCATCTTCAAGATCAAAAGAAACATGGTGGACAAACTTGAAATAATTTAGAAAACCTTCTTATGGGCTGGCTCTGAAGAAAAAAAGAGGATGTCTCTGGTCAATTGGGACATGGTCTGCCTCCCAAAGAGACTGGGTGGCCTGGGCCTAAGGAGAATTGGCTTGATGAATAGAGTCCTTACCATGAAAGTAGCCTGGAAACTCATATAAGGAAAAGTGGACTGGTGAAAAATAATGGAAGCTAAATACCTCCAAGGACATCCCTATAGGAGAATGTACCATGATAGTGACCTCCCCAGTGGATCCAAACTCTAGGTGGACATATGTAAATGCAAAACCCCGCTCTCTAAGGGAGCTCTCAGGCAGATTGGAAATGGGAGATCCATTAGATTCTGGGATGACTATTGGATCCTGAACCACCCTAACCTAGGGGGTAGGTAAAGACCTCTTATGGACTACCTTAGACCCCTCCTTGGTAATAGAATCTCCAACTACATCGCTGGTAGGAGCTAGAAATATATAGCTAATCTGGTGAGAGACAGACCAGAACTTCAATATTTGGTCAAGGGGCTCATGAAAACCCTGTCTAAGGTCAAAATCCTAGGGCTAGGTGGCCAAGACTCCATTATCTAGGCCCCTACCCAAGCTAGCACCTTCTCAGTTAAATCTGCTTACAATTTGCTTCTGAAAGAGGAGAATAACCCAGGGGACTGAAAGAAGATGCGGATCCCTCAGGTCACGCTGAAAATTAATTTCTTCTAGTGGACCCTTATGCATGGTAAAACCATAACCCAGGATAATCTTAGAAAGAGGGGCTTCTCCATGCCGAACAAGTGTGTCTTACGTAAAAAGGAGGAGGAAACGATGAACCATAGATTTATACATTGTGACTATGCTACTAGCATCTGGCAAGAGGTCATCGGCAAGTTGGGTATCTCATGGGATATAGGTAGTGATGTGCATCAATTTACCAATAGGAGATCCCCCTCCAATCACCCCCTTCTCCAACTCCTTTGGTGAATGCTACCCCCACACATCTGCTCGAGTATTTGGAAGGAAAGGAACAACAAGATATTTAGGGAGGCTAGTATCCAGTCAGATAGTTGTCTTCATATTGGGACAAAGCTCCTTTGTGAGAACACCAATTCAACTAAGTGGAAGCTTCCTACTAAACCCCCCTTTGCATGGGAAGTCAAAATTGCTGATAATTGGAACCTGTTAGTTGGGTTCTCTAGGTTTGACAATTCTAAGCTGATGGCTAGAATAGCTACCAGATGGGTTGCCCCTCCTAGAGGATGGATTGAATTGAACTTCAATGGGGTAGCTAATAACACTACTTAGGGTGGGGGAGGTGTGCTGAGAGACCATAAGGGAAGTTTCCTTTTGGCTTATGCTGGGCCATTAAACAATTGCACTATTAACCAAGTAGAGGGAATGGCTCTTCTATGGTGGGTTAATTTTGCTACCCAAATGAACATTAGATTGCTGGTCATTGAGGGGGATTCCAAAGTGGTGGTGGAGGCCATCAAAAGAGGTAATGTGGGATGGCAGGTTAGCTCCATTATTCTTGAGATTCGTGAGCTCCTCAACAACTTCCAATGCATGATAATTGGCCACACATATAGAGAGGGGAACTCGGTGGCTGACTCGATGGCAGCTATTGGCCTAAAGCAAACCACACTCAACAATTGGAGGATGGTCAGTGAACTTCCTAAGGTGACTTAGCAACTCATTGGAGGGGAAATGATTATAACAGATATTTAAATGAGCCACACTATCCTATTTATTATGAATCCTTCCCTGATCATGTGCTGACGTAATCTAGAGATTTTTGTGATTATGAAAATGAATACCCTAAACCCCATAAAGAATCATAATTGCCTTTCTAGTGTGTGGAGAAAGTGTTGTCCAAATTGGTAGGCTTACTTGGCTATCAAGGACATCAAGTGCAACCCTGGTGTTATTGCTAAAAATGGCACCTGTAGATCTGTTAGATTTTGTGGTACGGAGCCTGACTTCCAAAATTTCACCCAAGGCCAACACATTGAGTATAACTTTCTCTCGAAATGGCCAAATCAAGACAACTGGTTTTATATTACTTGTCAAGAAGCTCAACCCTTTGGTTCTTTGGATACTCTGACATAGGTGATGCAGAGTTTAGACATGGGAGGCAACACCCTTCGCATCGAACCGGACAAGATCTATGAGACCTTCAGCTCTGACCCTTTGGTGACCTACTATTACAAAGAGAGTGAGATTTGGGGTTTCATGGAGTGCATGAAAGGTGGGAACGATGAGAGGATGTCCAAACAATTTGTCTCATCCTAAAATAATAGGAGTGTCTCAATTGGTGGAATCCATTTCCAAATCAATGAGGAGGTCATTGCTAAGGTGATGAGCCTCTCTATGGAAGGGAGAAAGTACAAAAAGACTAGTCAGACACCTGACCCTACCAGTCTCAACTAGTTTTTCAAGGAGGGAGAGAATCCTATTAAGAAGCAAGGGGGTTTTAGCCAGGAAGAGCTTCCGGAGTTCTGGCCAAAGCTTTGTCTCATTGTGATGAAATATTTCACCCTCGAAGGTAATTTTATGGTGTTCTACTACTACCACTTACCTTTTTTGAATCACATAAGAAATAAGGACTTAATTTCCATCCCATTCTACCTCCTACATTCCATAGAAAGTAATATTTTGGATATTAAAGAGAACCCTGATAAATCAATCCCTATCCTCCATCAGGGCCTCCTCCTCTGCATTTACCATTTCCACAAGGCTATCTACCCTGCGCCCCAACCCCTCCCCCCCCCACATTATCCAAGAGATTGGCCAAGAGGATTCCCCGTCCAAAATTTAAAACCCCACTCGGTCCACCTCCCATTCCATCCAGGTTATCCAGGAGTCTGATCTTCATCATAAAGAGGGTAGAACCTACAAAAAATGTGCTAAAAATCTATTCAATAGGAAGGATGAGCAGGAGGAGTCTCATGTTTCTGAGTCTTTTGAGACTAAAGATAGGAAGGAGTCTGACAGTACTCCTGAGATTGAATGGAAGCCCAAAAAATGGAAGTTTCTGGAGGGCCAGGTCAAGTTGGAGGTGGACTTAGGTGGCTCGGGTTGCCTTAGGTCTAACAGAATTATGAAGGAGTAGTGTAAAACTAGAATATTGGAAGCGGTCTTTAGAGATCAATCTATGTCTAAAAAAGATTCCCACTCCATTGAGTCCACGAAGGGCTCTTCCGATGATCACATGAGCCCGATTAGGGCTGGTAACACTCCCCCTCCCAGCCCTCAACAAACCTTGGAGACTCCCCATCCAACCCCGCCTTTGACTTTACCCCATGATAACCAGGAAAAGTCCCCATTATTGAAAACAATCCTAGGGTTATGGTTGCAAAAGACAGTCTTAAAGGCACCCTAAAGAAGAGGTTTTGTGATTTGGACAAAGATATTGCAGAAATCAAGCAGGACTTGCAGGAGCTGAAGTTTCATTGTAGGATGACTAACAAATTTGTGCTAAAGGTCATGCATGCTTCAACTATGACCTCTGCACTATGCAGGAAAAACTGACGGGTGGCAGTCTGGAGGTGGATGAGGATAATAAGGATCTCTTCCTTTTCCTACATGAGGAGTGGGCCAGGATCCTGATGTCCAAGCATCTGGGTGGAAAGAATTAACTGTTGGTGCTCATGTGGTTTTTACTTTTTTCTGGGCATGGCCCTTAGTTCCCCTAGTTTCATTCTGGTTTCAAGGATTTTTTGCCTAGTCATTGGTATAGCCCCGCGAGGCTTCTTATTGTTATGTTAATTACTACTATTTGGTTCAGATACTTTAGTTTAATCTTTTTGAAAAGTACTATGGTTTTTGTTTTTGATAGAGGCAAATTAGACTTGGTTTATTCTGCTATTAAACTGTTGATTGAAATACTCTGGGCTAGTGCCATTAATATGATGTTAATGTGCCTCTAGTCCCCTTGTTACTCAGGCCAGCACCCTCTTGCTGCTTTTATCTATCAAAAAAAGTTATATGTAAATAAATATTTTTCCCCCTAATTTCAAAATATGTCATAGATGACATATAAAGCTAGAGCATGAAGAAATAAAAATTTGTTTGTGACCTATATTTTCTCTTTTACGACAATTCAAATTACTATTTTTTCTTTGTCCAAATCAACATCTCCTTGACTGTTAAAATACCTACTTGCAATATTTTTTAATTACAATAAACTATGTCTAATTAAAACACTATAAAATCTATATGAGGATATTCTTGACTTTGATCTCTGCAAAAGGATATTTTTTAATTTTTCAACAAATATCATTAAAAATATTAGGAGTTATTGAAACACCACTTTTCTAAATTAATTTTATTTTTATGGTAATTGGACCCAAAGTGGTATAAAACATGCATTTAATAGATATTTTCAATTGAAAAAGTTAAAGGACTTATCTAACTTAGCTAGAATGAATCTAGCTAAACCATATGTTTGACCAAAATTAATTTTTAGTTAGAAATACTTAAATTCAGCTGTGCTGATTAGTTAGCCTAAAAGGTGACAATAATTGTGCTTTTACCCAATTATCTTTGGAGAACTATCAAACCTATGACACAAATGGTTTAAGATATTCATGAACCATCTTGGTGGGGGCTAATTGACAATGCACACACTGAAGGAAATAGAAGGTAAGCATTTGATCTATTATTCAATGAATTTGCATCACTTTATACAAGAGATATATGCAGTTTGGTAACTATATAATTATAATTGATATGAACCATATTGTAACAAATAAATAGTTACATGTATCAATGCTATTACGCCAACATTCCCCCCCTTAATACATTGATCCTAAAAAACTTCAAATTAACTTTTCCCTAGGGATTCCCCCCTTAAGGCTTACATAAAAAAACATGCTGATTACATAATATGAATACATATATTGAGAAAATATTCTTTTTGAAGTTGCAAATCCTAAATCATGCAAGGCTCCATCAAGCTGTCTTGTGACCCTCAGAAAGGTGTAGCTTCGAGTTGTGTTTCTTAAGCTCTCAGTCCTGAACTTTCAAATCACAATCTTGAATTATTCAACAATGATCCATAAGAGATGTGATAGATCTCTATCATTTTCTAATGACCGCAAAAGGGTATAATTCTCAATCATATACTTTGAAGCTCACTTGGAAGCAATCCATATTGAGTGCACTACCAAATCTTAAACCTGTCTCCAAAATGAGTCTTCACAAGACATACATTCTTCAAATTTGTCAGCATTAGAAAGAAAAACAAAAATAGAAAGCCAAAAATGCTTCTCATGCATAACACCATCTCAAAGAGAGAAGCTAACTTGAGATAATGGAAATTCCTCCATCCTCTGATGTTGCCAAACTACAGACTTTATGCTCTAAAAATAGCACCAGAGGAAATAATACAGTTTCCAAGGGCCCAATTAGAAATATTCATAGAACACTTCTAAATGAGTTCTTTTTCAACCGCAGTGACATTAAGTTGAGTACCATGATAGATTTTGACTTCAATCCTTATGAAAATCATTTTTTTTCAAACATTCTATCTCCATATGCATGCAGTTGTTTCCACTCCCAATGTGAAGATAAGAAGATAAGAGACATTTTTTTATGCAATATTTTTTTTATGCATTCTCTTGTTTCTCAGAAGGTTGTCTTAGTAAGCTTTTCTCAATTCATGCCAACAAAGATGTAACTAACATGCATTACTATGCTTCTTAGCAAGTTTTTCTCAATTCACGCCAACAAAGAAAGGAGGTGGCGAATGCATTCATACCATCCGTTCAAACTATCAAATACCAATCTATCTTTCTAAAAGAAAAAATTCATACCATTCACCCGTCCAAAATACCAATCTATCTTTCAAAAAACAAAGATTAATGGAAATCTATCTAGTCAAAAACATGGTTTGTAGGTAAATTTTGTTTTTGTACCTTGGATAGTTTGAACAAACCACAAGATAATGGATGTTTGAGTTAGTAGAGTTTACTCCTTACACTACCTTTTGCAACTGCCTTTAACACCTTTCATATAGACATTCTTGTAATTGTACTTTGTCATGAGAAAAGCATCATCTACCACAATGCTAGACGTATCCTTTCTAGATGTCAATCTTCTAACCTTATTTAGACTATGTTAATAGTTTTTCCTTCGGCAACTACCTCATCTAATAAAATTCATAACTGTTTCTTTTTCTTTTCTTTTTTTCCTTCTTTCCAATAAAGAGGGCAATAACAAAATTTTGAATTCCTTTCAATTATTGCAGCTACAAGTTGATGTATTTGTGTAAAGGAATGTCGTATTCCTGCTGAGCCTATGCCTCTCCTAGTCTGTAGTACTCTAGAACCATCAAATAATATCCAGCTTGTTAAAGTCATAGCATGCAGCCCCCATGTGTACCATTTTATCTACACACCACGCTATGCCAATGCCTTTAGCAAGTTCTACAGCTTAAGGAGAGATCATAGAATCACACATCATTCTTGTATGCACACCAATCACCACATACTTCATCGGTGGGACTGTGATCACCGCACTGGACTGTGATCACCGCACTAGACATATCATCAAATATAGCAGGACTGTCATCACCATGCTGAACATATCATCAAATATATGCATGCAAGATAGACATGTCGATCTTCATTTTTTTCTCTGATACCATATGAAGGAAATAGAAGGTAAGCATTTGATCTGTTATTCAATGAATTTGCATCACTTTATACAAGAGATATATGCAGTTTGGTAACTGTATAATTATAACTGATATGAACCACATTGTAATTGATAGACATTTACATGTATCAATGCTATTACGCCAACACACACTTCCAATTCTTATTTATCACTCTAGGATTTATTCATAAAATATTATGCTTATCCTTTTGTAGTTGCATTACAATTGATTATTGTATCAAAATAGAAAGAAATCCATTCCCCAATATGCATGGGTAACTAGCTTATGTACTTGTCAATTCAATACGAATATTTTTCACCTACATGGCTGATCAATATGTTAAACTCTTCTGTAAGCATTACCTTGTTTCCTCACCTTTTGAGATTACTACATCTTAGATTTCTCCATTAATCAACTATTGAACTTCTCTTATTTAACATCAAGATCCTAGTATGAGTCTACTTTCCACCCTTGTACTTATCCAAGTGGTTAATTCTATACCTTCATGCCACATCCTCTCTATGCATAGGAGGATATATGCTACATGATTACATGCACCATGACACCAATCCATGTAGGCTTGACTCAACAAGCCTTTCCAAACACGAGAAAATTAAACTTGTCTATGGTTAAGTTTCACAACTTTGGACCCTTAAAAATGTTTGGAGTGTCATGTACAACTAATCATGCACACGCTATAATAACTCATGTATAATAAGCATTCCAAATGTTTTAAGAAATATTACTATCACCCAATCAATAATCAATAATGATAAGTGTCCATAATAGTTTCAAACCATCAAATATTTTAAATTCCTTGATCTTTCTTACTATTACAACATGCCTTGACATAAAAAAATAAAAATTGTTCAAACATAAAAAAATGCAATGAGTTTGAACTCCTAATCTGCTTTAACTACAATCATATAAGGTGCTAGTTTAAGCCACTTACATGCAATGCACACACTCTTGAATATGGATTTGATTCTTTAACTGTGCCAAGGCTGGTTTCCTATGAGTGTCAAACTCATAATGTTCCATAACATTTCTTGTAAATAAAAATAGTCTCCAACTTTAATGTAGATGCTTTTTCAATTGGTTTGTATACAATATATAGGTTACTCTTATTGTAGAAAAAACACTTCCTCTCTCTCATTAAATAAAGAAAATGACTAAGTCTACATTTTTGAAAGAGGTAGATGAATGGATCAATCCTAAGATGCAATCATAAAATATGAGACACAAAACATAAACTATATTTCCATGGAGCAATGAGTGCTATAATATAAAATCCTAATAATATTGATTCCAATACATATATACATATATGGAACATTATAAATTTCTCTTGAAAACATTTATTTGTATTGGCTCTCTAATTGATCAATATAATAAAATGCACCTTTATTTATAGTTGAAGAACAAGGAATGGATAAAGATAAGGATAAGGATAAGGATATGATGAGGATAAAGATAAAATAATATAAGATAGGATAGGATCAAGATAGGGATAGGAGTAGATAGGGATAAAAACAAGATAAGGATAAATAAACATAAACATGAGAGAAATTAAAACATATTTCCAAATATTATTCTTTGATTGTATTAGGTGCATCAAATCGAATAAATCTTTCTCACAAACAAAGAAAAGATTCTAAATATCATACTCTCATAATCACAGACCCTCCCTTGAGAGAGTTTGGCCTAGACCAACTCTTATAGAAAATAGAACTATTAAATGAAACATTCATAAATTTATAGTATCTTATATTATCCTATCTTATCTTATCTTATCTTATCTTATCTCTCTCTCTTTTAAAATTATTGCTTCTACTACCTTATAATAATCACTTATAAAACCTAAATAAACATCTCAAAGAATAATTCCTCTAAATTATAGATTGGATATATGTTTATCATACTTATATTAATAACTATAAAATATATTTTCTAAGGTGATCACCATTATTAATGAACTTTTCTTTGACTTTGACTACTACACCCAAGAGAATACAAAGAGTCATGGGAAAGGAGGAATAAATATTAAACAAAAACTTTTTCGATGGGTTCAATGCAATAAAAAATTTCTCAATGAGTTCAATGCAAGAAAAATTTCTTGACGAGGTCAATGCATATATATTCTTATACACAATATTAAATATCTCTTTGTCAACTAAGATAATGAGAAATATTACGCCAAGTCAAAAGCGTTTGATAGAGATCTAAGTGTTGTTGTCTTCTCCTTATTGGCAATGCCTATATGGTCATGAAAGCAACAAAATTATGAGGATTGGACGATTTGATAGAAGAATAAAAGAAATTTAGCTATTTGTTCCTTCCTATTCATTGTCATTCATTTAAAATAATGTACCACATGGCAAAGAATTGAATGAAATATTTCTAGATGAATTCTATTATAAATCTTTTTATACATTCCTAGTTGATATATTCTTTATTTTTGTATTACTTTTTCAAGAGATGATGGAGAATTGAATATATATTTTTTAGAATATTTGGATGACAGTAGAAAACCTATATGTGAATATAGATTGTTTAATAGTAATTTGGGTGCGCTACCATCTACACTAAAACGTCTTTAGATTCATCATAGTTTTTTCATATTGAACTATAATTTATAATTTATTACACTTTTTAATGTTTATTTATTTTATCTTAATATAGTTTCTTAGATAAATACAATTTAATTAGGTAGAAATAAAAAATTATGAAGGCGACTTCTAATATCTAATTCACATATGCTTAATGTTGTGAATTCAATAGCGACTTAAATTTACCATATGAAATTAGATTAAATGCAAATATAATAAAATAATTATAATTACTATATAGAATATAAAAACTAAATAAAATATACAATCATTAAATATTAGTTTCTCCTTATTATTTTTCAAAAATGATTACTTCTGCTCTCTCATCACTTTATACTTATTTAAATATTTAAATATTTCAAAGAATAATTCCTCTAAATTATAGATTAGATCTATGTTTATAATTCTTAAAGAAATAACTATAAAATACATTTTGTAAGGTGGTCACCATTATTAGACTTTGTGTCCACTTGGATTACTACGCCCAAGAGAATACAAAGAATCCTCGAGAAGGACGAATACAAATCAAACAAAAACTTTCTCGATGAGTTCAACGCATGTCTATTCTTATACACAATATTAAATATATCTTCGTTCACTACGATAATTGGAAATATTATACCAAGTCAAAAACGTTTGGCAGAGATCAAAGTAGTGTTGTCTTCTCTTTATTGGCAAGACCTATAAGGTCACTAAGGCATCGAAATTGTCAGGCTTGAACGATTTAATAAAAGAAAATAAGAAGATAGCTATTTGTTCCTTCCTATCAGTTGTCATTCTTTTTAAATATCTCTGTGGATGTATCCAAATGGCCGAGAATACTTGTTTTTTTAGTTTTCTAGATTTACAAGCTTATGTGCTTCCGACTGAGTCCATGATAAATACATTTAAACAACCAGTTTAGCATAATTGAAAGGAGGATTTGCAATCTACCATGGATAGGAAAGCAAAATGTTTAGGGCTATTGGGCGCGTTCGGAATTGTTGCAGAGGCCTTCAAAATCGTTCATTCTCAAGCTAAATTACTGGGGATCATCACTCTGCTATTCATTCTGCCTTTAGCTCTGATAGATCTGGTACAAAATTTCATTGCCAAGATTCTTTTGGATAAGATTATTTCCTACGATCCTGCTGGAGAGCAGAAGCTACCAATGACGCAAATGGCGGAGCTTTTCCTGCTGCAAACTGTGTACCCAATACTCTCTTATGCTCTCTTGATGTCATCCATGGCGGCAGTGGTCTACACCGTCGCCAACCACAAACCCTCCTTGGCAGGGGTTATGAAAGTTGTGCCCGCAGTGTGGAAACGGATGATGATAACTTGCCTGTCGTTTTCTATCATTCTGTGCCTGATTTTAATTGCTTTTGTTTTCGCTTGGTATTTACTAGCATTGGGTTTGTTACTGTTTGGTAAGTCGTATGGGGTAGTGTTTCCCATTGCATCGTTTATTGTTTGCATGGTGTTTTTGGGCGTCTTGCTGTATGTGAGGATGGTGTGGCAGGTGGCGAGTGTTGTGAGTGTTATGGAGGAAGAATATTATGGGTTGGAGGGCATGAAGAGGAGCTTCCGTCTCTTGGAAGGAAAGCGCTCAACAGGGTGGGCTCTAAGCATATCTTACTTAGAAATATTTTACCAAGTCAAAAACGTTTGGCAGAGATCGAAGTAGTGTTGTCTTCTCTTTATTGGCAATACCTATAAGGTCACGAAGGCATCGAAATTGTCAGCCTTGGACGATTTAATAGAAGAAAATAAGAAGTTAGCTATTTGTTCCTTCCTATCAGTTGTCGTTCTTTTAAAATATCTCTGTGGACGTATCCGACTGAGTCCATGATAAATACATTTAGCGAAACAACCAGTTTAGCATAATTGAAAGCAGGATTTTAGCATAAGTGAAAGGAGGATTTGCAATCTACCATGGATAGGAAAGCAAAAAGTTTCGGGCTGTTGGGCTTGTTCGGAATTGTTGGAGAGGCCTTCAAAATCGTTCATTCTCAAGCTAAATTACTGGGGATCATCACTCTGCTATTCATTCTGCCTTTAGCTCTGATAGATCTGGTACAAAATTTCATTGCCAAGATTCTTTTGGATAAGATTATTTCCTACGATCCTGCTGGAGAGCAGAAGCTACCCATGACGCAAATGGCAGAGCTTTTCCTTCTGCAAACTGTGTACCCAATACTCTCTTATGCTCTCTTGATGCCATCCATGGCGGCAGTGGTCTACAGCGTCGCCAATAACAAACCCTCCTTGGCAGGGGTTATGAAAGTTGTGCCCGCAGTGTGGAAACGGATGATGATAACTTGCCTGTGGTTTTCTCTCATTCTGTTCCTGATTTCAATTGCTTTCGTTTTCGCTTGGTGTTTACTAGCATTGGGTTTGTTACTGTTTGGTAAGTCGTATGGGGTAGTGTTTCCCATTGCATCGTTTATTGTTTTCATGGTGTTTTTGGGCGTCTTGCTGTATGTGAGGATGGTGTGGTAGGTGGCGACTGTTGTGAGTGTTATGGAGGAAGAATATTATGGTTTGGAGGGCATGAAGAGGAGCTTCCGTCTCTTGAAAGGAAAGCGCTCAACAGGGTGGGCTCTAAGCATATCTTATTTACTAATAAGTGGGTTACTTGGTTACACAGCGTCCAGGGTGAATGCGCATGTCGTGGGATTATGGGCAAAGATAACGTTTGGAACAACCTGTGTAGTGATGGGATGTGTGGTTGCTTTGATGGGGATGTTAACGCAGAGTCTGCTCTACTTTGTATGCAAGGCTTACCATGGGGAAAGCATAGACGGAAATCTCGGTGAATATGAGGCTGTTAACAACGAGGACGTGGAGAGTGTACACCCTTTGAATAACTAGAGCCGGCAGAAATTGCATACTGGGTTATTTATTGTTCTTTAGTTGGTATGGACTAAAATAGTTACTATGTGCGTTCAGTTTCAGCATGCAATTGTGTTTGAAGAAGGTAGTATGTTATACATGACATGGACCAATTATTAAATAATTTCAATCACTAGATAATCTACGAGATTAGATTGATTTAAACTTTGCATTTCAATATCTATTTTATGAGGGTAGTGTTAATTTATAAGATTAATGAAATGGTTAAATATATAAAACAATTAGATTTAAATTAATGAATTTGAGGTGGAAATTTAAAAACTAAGTTATGGTTTTGAAATATTGGCGTGAAGTATTTGAATGGTACTTGTCTGACAAATGTATTGGTGAAGGGACTCTTATGTCAATAAGGATAACCTCCTTACTCATTAGAATTTGAACAATTGGGAGCAAAGATCAATGTAGTGATAGCTCTAGTATATATTATATTTCATTCTTGCTCTTAATTTTCAATGTTGTTTAGAAGATGGGATGTATGTATGTATGTATGTTTAGACACATACATAGATATAAAGCTATACAAAATACATGCATGCATGCATACATAAAACTCCTAATTTTTTTAATCTAACTCTAAATCATTTAAATTGTGAAACACAAGTATCATTTTTGGTTACAGTCTTACATTCCAAATCCCAATAACCTTAGAAACTTATCATTAATGCTTTTCTCAATTGAAACTATGTACTCTAAAAACAAATTCGCCTCATTTTCTTCTCACATAAAGAATTTGAACATGATCTCACAAAACACCATTGATAGTTAATACACAAAATAAGCTTTTCATTTCTTGTTCAAATGCTTCTACATCCTACCTTTCTTTATTTCAAGAGACTTATCCTCTCTATTTTCCTAATCATAGTACTCTTGTGTATACTAGATTTAAAATTAATTGGACCCTGCTAGCATATGCTCCACTTGTACTGCTAACCTACGTAATCAATGGTCACTTTATATGTTTGTTTATGTTCATATGCGGTGAATAATAGTTACCAATAATATTTTTCAACATATTTCCAGGAGGGTTTTGATCTTCTCGCTTCAAATGTTCTCTCATTTTTCTTCTCTAAATTCTACTATTACCCTCTTCTTTTCTTCTATATTTCTTTGTAGTCCTGTCTCCTCCTATCAACAAGATTTGAGTATGTTTAATAAGTAAGGATATACAAGTTTTTCTCGTTATAAATATTTATATCTAGTTAATTTAATCATATTATATGATTTCAAATCAACCTTTATATTCATGTCTGTTTATTTATGCTTATTAGTTCTTCCCTAGAGGTTCAATGCTACCTTTGTAAGTACAAGAATATCATAAGAATGTAATTTTTCATTTATCTTTTTATAACTAGTAAATTCTTCTTTTGTTTGTTGTTTAGTTAAACAATTTTTTTGGATGATGCAAAGTATTCAAGATTTTTATTAATTTTGTCCTCACTATCTACTTATTTCTTTTGTATGCACTTTCTTCCTCAAGGATAATCATTTTGTGTGCACTATGCAATGATGATAATTTCATCCATATCTATTTATTATTTGTATCTAATAATATAGTAAATCCAATGCATTGAACTACCCTTAATTATATACTTTTTATGATGTTATCGATTTTACATTTACTTTTATTTTCATTTTTATCATTCTCTAAACCTACTTTAAAGTTTGACATATTTTTCTTTTTCTCTTAGTAGTCTTGTCCTTAATATCCATCATTAATTATAGGGTACTATAATCCAATATATATTTCATAGATATGCATGCTCTATCAACCTCTTAAATCTTAAAATTAATTGAATAACCTTTATTTATATCATTAATTTATAGATGGCATATATTGACACTTACATGTACATGAAGAAACACACTTTCAATGTCAATAGCTTGTGGCCCTAAGTACAACAAGTTAATTAAATGCAATCATATTTACATTAGGGTTATTGAGCATAAAAGAAAAAAACAACATGTATTCCATAGTGATATATTCTTATTTGAGATACCTAGCAATATAATATGTTTTTGATAACAGGTGTAAATAGGTTTTAGGGGGACCCAAAACCCCATATAATACTTAAAAAAGAGGAATAGATATTAAGCCCACTGAACTAAAATAGGACTGGAAACCAGCCCGTAAAACCCAACACTAGCACAAAAACCAAAAAAACCCGAAACAAGCAAACCCAGCAATAGAAAACCTAAAAAAATAGCACAGAGATAGGGAAGCAACATGACCTAGGAAAACTCCAGGAGAGTTTCCTCAACCTCTTTCATATCCTCATACACCTTCTTGATGGCCGCGTTATAATATGAGAGCTCTAGGATCCTATCATGGATCTTCTTATTTTTAGCAGATCAAGTACACTTTCCAGGACCAACATCATCCGCACCATCTTTGTCATCTTTGAGCTTCATAGTCAGAGACCCAACATCCACCTCAGAATTGATGATATTGAAGCACTCCATAGAAGAACCCATATAAGGGTTGTTACCCAACATATGCTTCTTAAGAGTTTTCTCCAAATTGTCCCTTCTGTCTCACATTTCCTTCATGTTCTTCTCATTATCTTTGTCCTTTCGGACATCCTTTTCCTAGAGACCCAGTATCTAGATTCCCTAGAAGAAGATCAACTCTGACAGAGTGGGAACAAAAACTAAGATTGAGGATTTTAATTTCCTAGAAAACCCATTTCATGAGGCGGAATGAATACATCAACATCACCTTTTCCATTTGGAGGAAACTGAAAGGGGGATTGATTTTATTATCCATATCCTCTTTAAGGAGTTGTACATTATTTTACCACATATCAACCATGTTCATGAAGGGAATGTTCCTAGACCTGGAAAGGTTATTACTGTTCACATTAGATGCCAAAACGAGAGTCTTATCATCCTCCTTCCTATCTAATTGAACCTCCATGACCACTTCAAGCTTCGGGGAAATAGGAACATCATGTTCCTCACAACTAGCATAATTAGCCACAATAGGAACCTTCTGGCCTCCCACATCCTCATCTTCATCCTTGGCTTCAGGGTTGTCAACTTTTTCCTTGGCTATAGAGACATACTCTTCCTTAACCTCTTCCTCACCAGAATCAATGACCGAAGTCGACAGGGACTCTTTTCTTTCCTCAACCGAGTGGGTGTGGGGAGAGCCATCAGTCATCGCATAACCATCAACACTCTCACCTTAAG
Organism: Chamaecyparis obtusa; assembly: GCA_027943335.1. Classification (NCBI taxonomy): domain Eukaryota; kingdom Viridiplantae; phylum Streptophyta; class Pinopsida; order Cupressales; family Cupressaceae; genus Chamaecyparis; species Chamaecyparis obtusa. The sequence goes on from BSBK01009818.1 coordinate 807,206, forward strand.
AATCCATTGCCATGTCATCCTTCTTATCATATTTAGAATGTTTACCCACTATTATCACCTCTTTAGTCTCACCCTCCCTAATTCATTTACCCAAAGCCTTAGCAGAACCAGAGCCCCTAGGAAAGGGGATAATAGGGCTACAAGAGGAAATTTTATTCATATGATCCACAATTAAAAGGATAAGACCCTCATGCAGAATGGGCTTGCACTCTTTTTTCCTATGATCAATTATGCTATGGCTAAGGGACTGCAGCAGAAAAAATGAGAGAGAAACCCTAACCTTATGTCTGAAATGACAAAGCAACATAAAATGGTAGGAGTGAGCCTACTTATACCTACCATCCAGAGTGATATACTCCATAACAAAAATCATAACCTTCACCCAAATCTCCTTGAAAGAGTCCACATCATAACAACCACTAGGGACCTTCGCCAAGCACTTAGGCTTCGCTTTGTCTTTATGGAAATGTTGAATGGCATGTTGGGAAATCTTCTTGTCTCTATAGAAATTCATACCCTTGGTGTTCAACCTAGACACCTCCACTATAAGATCCTCAATGAATTTTACCATCATTCCTCCAATTGTCACAATGCAATCTTTCCATCTATCAACAAAAGCTGTCATGACATCTTCTTTGAACCCATGAAGGCGTTCCATGTATGTGGTGAGCCCTCCCTTCCTAAGCTTGTCCCAGACCTCAATCTTATTCTTCCATTTTGGCCAATCCTTCGGCTCCATGTGGTTGAGCCCTCCACCCATAATGCTTTTAGAAAATAGACTCTCAATAGAAATGACAATGATAGCAATATAATATGTTACCATTTGTAAGTCATTCTAGTTTATTTTGCCCTTTTTGACGATCAAGTAGAAAAAACTTATGCTAACATGAGACTCACAATGTATTGACATTAAATTATGCTAGGAATATGACCTCACAAATAAAAGGCACAATATCTTTATCTATATCTCATATTTATTGAGAATTATATCCTTCAACTTCCTACCAATACATCACACAAGAAAATTTTTGTTATTTCATCTTTATTTTCCCAGTCTCTTCTCATAATTATGTTATATAATATTATTTTATGTTTGTTGTACATGTGTTGCAATATTATTATTTTAATATATATTATCTTACAAATTATTATTTTCTAACCTATTTATTTTATAGGTTTTATCTTATTAAAATATTTATGTTGATTATTTAATTTTCCTAGAATATTCTTTTCATCATTATTAACTCATAATTATGGATTATTCATCCATATATTTCACATATCATGCGACATGAACCCTTATAGTATATAGCTTTTGCACATTCAATTTTATTAATTTGATGTAGTTTTCTCACCATAGCACATGGAGGTCCAGATACAATCGGCTAGTGACGTAGTTCTCAGGGAAATATATGTTACTACATGTTTGAGATGAATTTTGTCACTCTGCTAATTGTAGATCTAGTATTGCTATATGTGTAGTGTATTCTTGGTCCCTTTCTAGTGCAAAGGCATTTAGACACCTCCTACGCCTCATGAAGTATTTTTGTAATGGGTTCTATTATTTGTTGCTTTTGAAGGTTAAATAAGTTCCTAAGGATGAGTTGAAATCAATGGAAATCAAAATGGACTAAAGTACAAAAATTGTGACCAAAATATCTAAAATTTATCTTATTTGGACTAGTGAACAACTTTGTTCCATCCCTATGACTTGCTACAATCCACTAGAATTGGAATGGATCTTCTCCCAAAACTTTTGTTCCTACTTCTTTTCTTCCTTGGTCTTCTTTCCACAAAACAATAATCATTCATGGATGCTAAAGAATAGGTGTCATCAATAGTGTCTGAGGCCGTATATCAGATATTCTTCCCCTTCTTCCCTCGTAATGCTCTCTCTCTCTCTCTGATGTCCAATTTCTCTTCCTCCAACTTCTCCCTCACTATCTTTGTCAATTTAAAATGAGGAGGGGGAGAAAATCCTTCTCCTATAAGATAATTTATCCACTTGTCAAGTCCTATAGCCTCCTGTCGTCATAATCATCTCTAAAGTAGTTCTATGTTTCTTATAATTTTTTCTTTATAATTTTCAAATTTGCTTCTATCCGCTATGCTTAAACTAGGCCTCTTCATAAATTCTAATCACGTTGGTTGAATATGACCACCTTATGATACACAATCCTCAAGCTAAGGAGCTTGTAAATTGGCACCCACATTCTTCACAACCTTCTCCATGTCAACTAATAGACTTTTGTTAGAAACTTCTCTACAAATCTACATAACTTCTATTTTTTCCATACCCATAACTAGAAGTATAGCAACAAAAGTTGTCAGAATGTAACCATTGACCCTACATTTTTTATCTATCTACATAAAATTCTTCCACATAGTTTGTTAAACTTCTCTTAACATTACATCATCAAGATCTTTGTTAACTATTCTACCCCACCTCTCCTAAGTAACCTCAGCTAAGAATGCCCTTTTTCTCAGACTTCTGACTGGTAAAAAATGTAGATCCAATTCCATTTTCAGTTAGGAAAATTGTAGAGGCTTGTTGAAAAAGAGGAAGAAGATGTGTATTTCACTAAAAAAATGAATTGATAATAAAACCAAAAAATTCTATGAGTGTAATAATGAAACCAAAAGGGAATGCAAATGTCATTATACATATAACAATGATCAAGGAGACCACTTGCCAACTATAAGCCATATTTGACCCTTTGAAGATCTATCAATTCCTACAAGTTGTTGAGTTTAATACTTAATAACATTTATACCATGCAATGGTCTATCTATTTTGAATTTTAAATTAAAAAATTGTTGTTCAATCTCAACCAAGCTGAAAGCCAATATTGAAAATGGAATACTAAGAAGGTTATAAATAATTGAGGCCCACAAAATTACTTTATCACTATTATTTATGAAGAAATACTCCATTTAAAATAGTTCTAATAATCTAGAGCTAGAATTTACCTTACACACAAACTAATAGATCAATTCTTTCCATTCTAAAATCATAATCTCATCATCAAAACTACTATGATTTATTATATTTGTCAATATCTCTACTTTCAAAAGGAAGTAATTTTCATTTGGTTCAAGTCCTCTCCATCTAATTTTTTGAGATTGAATGAATATTTTCTTCCCCTCTTCTTGTATAATTTTGAACCACAATCTGGCTTTGCCAATCCTGAATTTTTTTTCCAGATTCCTAATGTCAATTTTTCTTTATTAGAAAGCTTCAATTTCTATTCATTAAATATTGGAGCTCTGTCAAATAATTCCATTTTTCCTGAATCCAATTCAAGTATTTTATCTAAGAGACATTTTTATATGTCAATCTATTCCTTTACCTAAATCTTATTCATATATGTGATCCCAAATAAGTCATAAACTGCCTCAAGTTCTACAAGAAATATATCCACCCCATTAATGTTTCTTATTTTTGAAATTAATTCTTTGTCTAGGATTCTTTCCTCTTCTCTTATTCCTTGATCATCTACTCTTGTTTCTTTTGTTTTCTCTCTCTAACATTTATCTTTATGAGAATTCAAAATGAGGAGACCACCTAGAACATGAGGCTCATTATTTGTCTCTATGGTAGATGAAAGCATACCCTTTTCCTCTACATAGTCTGAAGATATAGCTTGATCATTTTCACTAGATGATATAGGCTTCATTTTTATCTATATAATTTTTTTAATCATTAAACATTATACTGAATTTTAATTCTTAACCATTAATGGTCTAGACTATTTGTCATTTCTTAGTAAGTACTTCTAAGAGGGCATTTTTTTCATTCATTTCTTAGTGTACAAAAGGGGAGTCAAACTTTGAAAGGTGAATAGTTGACATGTTGTATTTTTTTGGTGATTCTAGTGATTAGTTGGAGTGAATGGTTTCAATTTCTTTTTAGATATTAATTTTTTTAATAATTTAGTTATGTTATTTTAAAATAGGCCTAACTTGAAAGAATTTTCTTTTGTAATAACTTTTGATCAACAACTCTTAAATAAGTGTTGTCTTTACCAAAAGTTGATGTTTTCCAATTTCCCACATGTAGTGTTTGTCACATCCACTTTATTATTCAACCTAGCTAAACCAACTTGTCAACCAAGGTGCATAAACATGAAATGGGTGAACCTTATATGTGCACTATAAGATGATTTGAGCTAATAGTTTATAAAATGAATATCTTACATCAATTTCAAAAGAACATACTAAACTTAAACTAAACTATAGTTATAGAAGGAAATTAAATTTAAAAAATAATAAATAATGATCTAAAATAGTAATCAAGTGAATATTTTCTATGCTCATTCACAAAATAATTCTACTAGAGGAACTAAGAAATACAAAGCAATGGATTTATTATATAGGAAAGAATAACTCAACATGAACTATGGAAATAAAATCAAGCATTTTTTGGAGAATAAATTCAAAGTGGTGTTTACCTTTGAAATGGATAGGAATAGTCCATTCTTATCTTAGACATATAAACTAAGAACTTAGGTGATCAATAAGATCCAAATCTAGTCCTTAAAGGAGACCTAAATATTGTAGGTGATTATTATTCCATTTTAAAAATTTATATTAACTTGATGTATGAATTAGGTATAATTATAGGAAATCGACCAAAATTATCATAGATAGAAAGATACAAAATGTTAATACCAATACTAATACTAGAACTATAAATAGGAATTAGAAAAGAAATCCATTTCCATAATTTGAACCTGAAAGTGTTTGTATATTTCAATAGGCACCACTAACTTGGAGGTTTTGAACAACATAGAACAACCTAACGAGGAATAATATTCAAGTAGAATCAATGAGATACCTCCTTTTTATCTGTATCTTAGACATATAAACTAATAAATTGGGTGATCACTATTCCCATTTATTTCATTAAAGCTCAAGATGACCAAAAAGATCCAAATTCATTCATTAAAGGAGACCTACATGTTGTATGTGATTATTATCAAAAATTATTAATATAAATTAAAGATTTAAGAATTAGGTAAAATTATAGGAAATTAACCAAGATTAGCATAAATAGAAAGATACAAAATGGTAATGCCAATATTTATACTAGAACTAGAAATAAGAATTAGAAAAGAAACACATGTCTATAATTTGTGCCTAAAAGTGTTTGTATATTTCAATATGCACCACTAACCACACCTAGAGGTGTTTAACAACCTAGAACAACCTAACAAGGAAGAATATTCAAGTAAAGTCAATAATCAACTTCCTTTTTATTCTTATCTTAGACATGTAAACTAAGTACTTAGGTGATCACTATTCTGATTTGTTTTATTAAAGCTTAGGATGATCAATAAGATCCAAATTCAGTCCTTAAAGAAGACCTAAATGTTGTATGTGATTATTATCCAATTTTTAAAATTAATGTTAAATTCGTAAGAATTAGGTAGAATTATAGGAAATTGTCCAAAATTAGCTTTAAAAGAATGATACAAAATGGTAATGCCAATATTGGTATGAGAACTAGAAAGATGATTTAGAAATGAGATCCATGTCTATAATTTGAGCCCAAAAGCATTTACATATTTCAATAGGCACCACTAACCTAGATGTGTTCAACAACCTAGAAAAACCTAACAAGGAATAATATTCAAGCATTTCAATAAACCAACTCCTTTTTGTCTATGTTTCATTGTTGGAGATTATATAGTACATAATTTTATGTTGGTTTTGGGGCTTATAGCTCTATTATGACCAAGAAGGTGGCTGATCTTCTTGGAATTAAATGAGTCTATGGCTAAAGGAAAAGTACAATTGAACAAAAATTTTGTTAACATACTCGAGGACATTAATGATTGAAAATCAACCATACTTTTATATGCCCTACCTACATTGTGTTAAAAGATATATTGGTCACAAACATCCTTTCTTTCTTTCCCATTTTTGAATTCAAAGACTTCACAATTAAAATAGGTGGCTACCTATTTTCTTATTAGTCCTGTTGGCTTTAAAAATTGTTCCCACACAGTGCCAGGTTTACACTATGATTGACAAACTAGTTAGTCTTCACTCCAAATTCTGACAAAGGAACAACTGCTAATTGATGAGGATAAAGAACATTGTCCTTCTGCTTTGAGCTCCACATTCACTCAGGTGGGTATTGCCTCATCTGCACACTCATGACTCTTCCTGAATTGATGCATAAAAGGCCTGCAGATGCATTACTATGGAATAGTTGCTAGACTCCTATAGGTATCCTATACCCCAATGAACCATGACCTCATGCAATAACCTGATCTGCATGCAATGAATCTGACAACTAGAGAGAAACTTCCTACAACTACTACCAACATGAAAGGGAAAATTTTTAAATGAATGATTGATGCTGGATTGAATGGACCCCTGAAGTACCCCAAATCTCTCATAGACTAGTGCCTTATCCAATGGGTAGTAGAGTCAAATACCTCACTACAACAGGGCTATGAAAAAAGAAAACAACAGACTCACCCTAACCAGATCACACATTACCAAACCACCTCTGCACCTAGATATACTATCACCCATCCAAAGAAAGACCTAGGCACATGCAACACATTGACCAGCATCCACTGGAAGACAAGCATGATGCATCTTTGATACTTCATCTCATCCATATCTAAACACCAGTCCTAGACTCATTTGCTTCTGTGAAAAATAACTCTACTGTACACATTCACTAGAAATGCAAGAAGAAAAACTGTAACACCCTTGATGCTACAATTAATAAATCTAAAACCCAAATGGAGACAATCTGGGAGCAGAAAAAATATATTGAAATCTTACTCATAAAACACCTGTTACAATTTCATTATATTCTCATACCAGAAAGGAATAGAGGGAACACCCTGTATGCAGAGAAGAAGGAAAGACTACAGGAAGAACATCTGTGGAACCAGTCCCCACAACTGTGGAAGAGAGGAACCCAGACAAAGTCAAAAAATAAACACTATATACCATTAGCTACCTTGGAATTCTCTAGGAGAATGCAACAAGCTTAGGGACAGCTAGGACATAGCCTTCACCAACAAACCAATCAGAGACAACCAGGAAATTACTGTAAGGGGAAGGAAACAAAGTAACCTGGAGAAAGAAATCTCAAACAGATAGTGCAATTATGAGCACATTGAGATTAGGACAAAAAACTAGGAACTGCCATGAAACTAGTACAAATGGTCAGCTGCAAACAGACCTTGAGCAAAGATTTCAATCACCCCTCATGGTACAAATCCCTCTGCAAACAACCGCCAAGCACTCAGGACCACACTGCAAATCACATCTCACCAAACAGGGTCTAATCTAGCATTCAATTCCATAAACATGGTACCCTTTGTATCTCAAAAAATCAAACCTCAAACAACAACAGATAGCATGCTTTTGGCGGGATCTATGTTCTCAAATTGCCTTGCCCCCAGTCGCGCAACTGCGCTGTCATGAATTTCACCGCCACAGGAATTTGGGCAACAAATCATGCATGGTCGCATGATTGCATGGCCAAAAAATAGCCCTTGTGATCATGCAACCATGGACTCTTAACCGTAGCCAACAGTCAGAAACCCCATAGGAAAAGTCCTTGGCAACATTACCACCATAACTCTGCAACCGTGATGGACACGTGGCACCTTGTCGCATGATCGCATAGCCTTGAGACGGGCTATGTGATCATGCAGAAACCCGCAGACTGCTAGCGCAACCACCACCACACGAAGACAACATCACCACTCGCAAGCCAAAACTACCACCGCAACTGCCACCGCTAAGTCCTCACGCAAACATCAGTCGCATGATCGCATAGCCTTAAAAAGGCTATGTGAACATGCGACTAACTATTAGCATTCACCGCCAAAAGTAACCCCACTTTGCCGAGTCACCACAAATACATACCCCACATATTTGGTGAACTGGCGACCAAAGAACTTCCACCAGTTCACTAAATACTTCCTGCCTCTACTAAAGAATCTAGTGATCCCACGACTGCCATTCACCAAGTTGCCAAATGAAATGGGGAACTGCCAAACCATCTCATGAATACACGACAAGACAACACTTTATCGGCACTGCCAACTCTTTTTTATCCAGATCACCAAAACCAAGACCCCACCTGGGCCTGCCCGATGCCACGTGTCACACCACTACACACTGCAACCACTGAGAAACCCTCACCCGAGCCCATGTTCAACAAGCCTGGAAATGAATGGCAAGCGCATGATCGCATGGGCTTGAAATCTCCCATGAGATCATGCACCAACCACATGATCTACCACGCCACCCCCGCATACGCCATATCACGTCTGCCAACGGACCCATAATGAATAAACCATCAACACTTAATTGGATGGTGGATGCATGATCACATGGGTAAGGAATATTCCATGTGATCATACGCCAACTGTAGATCTTTGATCTCTGATACCAGGCCCCGCTTGACAAGTCCTCACCACATGGACCAATCGGACATGAGCCTCACCTTTAACTCCGCAACTGCGATGCCACCTCAGCGCCTGCCAGCCAATGAATAAAATTTGACGGATGGCGCATGATCTCAAAGGTTGAGAATATTCTTTGAGATCATACGTCGACCGTAGATCTGTAATCTGTGACATTGGGCAATGAAAAGAGCTGGGACCCACAAACCAACAATGAAACATTCAGTGACTACGTGACTAAGCACCAACCAAGTCACTGGAGGTTAGCAGATAATCGCCAACCTTTCAAAGATCACATGACTATAGTCACCAAGTTGCTGGATGTCATCCGCTTAACCGCCAGAAATGGGAGATCAAAAGATAACTGCCAGTCGGCAGGTCGTTGAATGAAAGCAAATTGCCAGCCAAGATGAACAATGGGAAGAACCAGGACCACCCGGATAGCTGGCCGGTGGTCGCATGATCACATGTTAGAAGAGTCTAACATGTAGCCATGTGATGGCCAATCACAGAAGAGCCATTGCAAACCAAGCCCACCACCATTGCACTTGCGCACTTAAGGAAACACAGCAAATAGGAAACAATGCGAGGTCGAAAATATCCAAGGTTTTTGATGAAAGGGGATCAAAAACACACAAAATTTTTGACACGTCAACAGACAAGTGCATAAAATCCTAAAGGCAAAGGGTCAAAAATAACGCAGGTCGAAAACACACACAGATTGAAAACATCATGGACTTTTGTAAACACTGTGGGTTTTCGACACTGAGGCAAATTTTGAAAATAATTCCAGCAGGCTTAGAATTTTGAATAACTTTCAGGATTTTGCGAATTTAGAGATGCAGCTTAGACTGAAGCAAGGTGAAAATAAGAAGAACACAGGGCAGGACACACAAGAAAATCTACAAGAAAATAGGCCATTTTCATAAGGTTTTACAATTACAGAAAATGGGCCTAACAGTGGCTCTGGTTAGGGATGATGGGTAACCTATGCACATGCAAGAATTTAGATCTCTGGGAGAGCAGACCACCAACTGGACAAAAATAGGGCACTCATGGGCTGAAAAATGAGACTGTACTGATCACTACCCATGCTCATGCTTCACCAAAATTTTACAGAACTGCAACTCTCATTCATTGAAGCATGCCAACCTATCTATCACACCATTTTCCTTCTTTTAGTGCACATATCACCTCATAAGGAAACATTTCTTATCATTGAAAATATCATATCTGGAAGTTCTGTAGTAAAATTCACATGCTGGTCGGAGGGCAGGGTAGATCTAGAGCTCATCCTATAGCTCCATCAGGTAACTTTGTTATGCAGAGCCACCACCTCCTTGAGAGGAAAATTTTTGTACTGATTTGTATCTCTTCCAACCAACCAAAACTTCATCAGGCCACACTACTTATCAGGAACTGCACTGATCAAACAGAGAACTCAGAGTCGCCACTCAGCACGCAGTGAGAAGATTTTGCAAATGCATTTTATTTATCTGACTCTTTGATCTTTTAACCAGACTCTGGGATGATCCAGCCAAGCAGAAAAACTTGCTGTCTTTTACCTCTTCCCCAGCAGAGTCACCATTTTGTTAGCTTTTAAACTTGTTCCCACACGGTGCCAGGTTTACACTATGATTGACAAATTGGTTAGTCTTCACTCCAAAGTCTGACAAAGGAATAAGTGCCAATTGATGAGGATAAAGAACATCCTCCTTCTGCTTTGAGCTCCACATTCACTCAGGTGGGTATTGCCTCATCTGCACACTCATGACTCTTCCTGAATTGATGGATAAAAGGCCTACAGATGCATTACTATGGAATAGTTGCCAGACCCCTATAGGTATCATGTACCCCAATGAACCATGACCTCATGCAATAACCTGATCTACATGCAATGAATCTGACAACTAGAGAGAAACCTCCTACAAATACTACCAACATGAAAGGGAAAAGTTTTAAATGAATGATTGATGCTGGATTGAATGGACATCTGAAGTACCACAAATCTCTCATAGACCAGTGCCTTATCCAATGGGCAGCAGACTCAAATACCTCATTGCAACCGGGCTATGAAACAAGAAAACAACACACTCACTCTAACCAGATCACACATTACCAAACCACCTCTTCACCTAGATATGCTATCACCCATCCAAAGAAAGACCTAAGCACATGCAACACATTGACCAGCATCCACTGGAAGACAAGCATGATGCATCTTTGATACTTTAGCTCATACATATCTAAACATGAGTCCTAGACTCAGTTGCTTCTGTGAAAAACAACTCTACTATAGACACTCACTGGAATATATTGAAATCTTACTCATAAAACACCTATTACAATTTCATTATATTCCCATGCTAGAAAGGAATAGAGGGAACACCCTGTATGCAGAGAAGAAGGAAAGACTACAGGAAGAACATCCGTGGAACCAGTCTCCACAACTGTGGAAGAGAGGAACCCAGACAAAGTCAAAAAATAAACATGATATACCACTAGCTACCTTGGAATTCTCTAGGAGAATGCAACAAGCTTAGGGACAGCTAGGACATAGCCTTCACCAACCAAGCCAATCAAAGACAGCCAGAAAATTACTGCAAGGGGCAGGAAAACAAGTAACCTGGAGAAAGAAATCTCAAACAGATTCTGCAATTATGAGCACATTGAGATTAGGACAGAAAACCAGAAACTACCATGAAACCAGTACAAATGGTCACCTACAAACACACCTCGAGAAAAGATTTCAATCACCCCTCATGGTAGAAATCCCTCTGCAAACAACTGCCAAGCACTCAGGACCACACTGCAAATTGCATCTTACCAAATAGGGTTTAATCTGGCATTCAATTCCATAAACATGGTACCCTTTGGATCTCAAAAAATCAAACTTCAAACTGCAACAGATAGCATGCTTTTTACGGGATCTATGTTGTCAAATTGCCTTGCCCCCAGTCATGCAACCACGCTATCATGAATTTCACCGCCACAGGAATCTAGGCAACAAATCATGCTTGGTCGCATGATCCCATGGTTGAAAGATAGCCCTTGCGATCATGCGACCACATACTCTTAACCACAGCCAATAGTCAGAAACCCCATAGGAAAAGTCCTTGGCAACATTACCACCATAACTCCAAAACCGTGATGGACACATGGTGCCCTATCGCATGATCACGTAGCCTAGAGATGGGCTATGCGATCATGTGGCAACTCGTAGGACGCTACCACAACCACCACCGCACGGAGACAACATCACCGCCCGTAAGACAAAACTACCACCTCAACTGCCACTGCTAAGTCCTCATGCAAACATCAGTTGCATGATCACATAGCCTCGAAAAAGGCTATGCAAACATGCGACTAACTGTTAGCATTCACCACCGAACGCAGCCCCACTCTGCCGAGTCACTGCAAATACAGACCCCACATATTTGGCAAACCGGTGACCAAAGAACTTTCGCTAGTTCGCTGAATAATTCCTGCCTTCGCTAAAGAATCTAGTGATCCCACGACTGCCATTCACCAAGTCACCAAATGAAATGGGGAACTGCCAAACCATCTCACAAATACATGACAAGACAACACTTTATCGGTACCGCCAACTCTTTTTTATCTGAATCACCAAAACCAAGACCCCACCTGGGCCCGCTTGATGCCATGTGTCATGCCACTACATGTGCAACCGCTGAGAAACCCTCACCCAGGCTTGCATTCAACATGCCTGGAAATGAACGGCGGGTGAATGATCCAATGGGCTTGAAATCTCCCATGAGATCATGCGCCAACCACATGATCTACCATGTCACCCCCGCGTACACCATATCACGTCTGCCAATGGGCCCACAGTGAACAAACCATCAACACTTAATTGGACGGTGGGTGCATGATCGCATGGGCAAGGAATATTTCATGTGATGATACGCCGACTGTAGATCTTCGATCTCTGATACCGAGCCCCGCTTCACAAGTCTGACAAGTCCTCACCACATGGTCCAATCGAACATGAGCCTCACCTTTAACTCTGTAATTGCGATGCCACCTCAGCACCTGCTAGCTAATGAATAAAATTTGATGGATGGTGCATGATCTCAAAGGCTGAGAATATTCCTTGAGATCATACGCCAACTGTAGATCTGCAATCTCTGACACTGGGCAATGAAAAGAGCTGGGACCCACAAACCAATCGCCAAACATTCAGCGACTATGGGACTAACCACCAACCAAGTCACTGGAGGTTAGCAGATAAGCGCCAAACTTTCAAAGATCACATGACTATAGTCACTGAGTTGGTAGATGTCAGCCACTTAACCACCAGAAATAGGAGATCAAAAGATAACTGCCAGTCGCCAGGTCGCTGAATGAAAGAAAACTGCCAGCCAAGATGAACAACGGGAAGGACCAGGACCATACGGATAGTTGACAGGCAGTCGCATGATCACATGTTAGAAGATTCTGACATGCAGCCATGCGACAGCCAATCAGAGAAGAGCCATTGCAAACCAGGCCCACCACTATCGCACTTGCGCACTTAAGGAAACACAGAAAATAGGAAACAATGCGAGGTCGAAAATATCCAAAGTTTTCGATGAAAGGGGATTGAAAACAGACAAATTTTCTGACATGTCAATAGACAAGTGCATAAAATCCTAAAGGCAAAGGGTCGAAAACAATGCAGGTCAAAAACACACACAGATTGAAAACATCATGGACTTTTGTAAACACTGTGGGTTTTCGACACTAAGGCAGATTTTGAAAATAATTCCAGCAAGCTTAGAATTTTGAATAACTTTTAGGATTTTGTGAATTTAGAGATGCAGCTTGGACTAAAGCAAGGGGAAAATAAGAATAACATAGGGTAGGACACACAAGAAAATCTACAAGAAAATAGGCCATTTTCATAAGGTTTTACAATGACAGAAAATGGGCCTAACAAGTCCCATATATTATTTAGAATAAGGTATGCTCTGAAGGTTATGATCAAAGTAGAGCCTATTGCAATAATTCATATTCAGCCCTACATTTTCTGCAAAATGTTAGTCTATGCTATAAGAACAATATGGAGATAAGACTAGGCAGATAAGGTCAACCTTATTCATGTAAGAAAGAAGAATGGGGAGATAATACTATGTGTAGAGTTTAGATATCTCAATATGGATTCTCTTTATGATCATTACCCTATTCATTCTATGGAGAAAATTAGAGAAAAAAATATTATTTTAGAAAGGATTTCCTTCCCACATGGATACCTAGGCTACAATAATGTTTTGGCTCAAGAATTAGACCAATATAAAATTGGATAAAATACTAAATGGGGCTTGTATACCTACTAATAGAAATATTTTGGGAGAAAAAATGCAAGGTAACCATAAACAAAGAAGGCATATTAGTGATAAAAAATCAAATCTATTCTTTATATTGTAAAGAGCTATAGTTTACAATGGTGATCCTAGGAAAATTTAGGAGGATCATTTTTTCTTCCAGTTATACCTTCTAATATATTTTTTGATAAACCAATCCACACATCTCACTCGCATGAAAATTTGTTGTGGGACTAATTCACAATAGTTATTACTTGGGAAATAGTGTTTTGACAATAAGGTGAAATTAAAACATACGAAGATTTTCACCATCTACTACAAAATATACAAGATATAAACCCAACACAAGAAGATTGGAAGCTAGTAATGACCTACACAAACGTACAGCCAACAAAAAGTGAGAACAAAGAATCTGGAAAATCCCATGAGAAGAAACAATAATGTAACTTTAATGTAACATCTTGTTGTATAGTGATTATTTCTTAAATATGTTAATCATATGGAATGTCTTTGGATATACAAGACTCAACATGACCCCAAAATTATCCTTAGTCTTATTTTTCTCATCTTCATGAATAAATTTAAATTGTTCTTATATACTTGAACCTATGGTGTGGACTAAAACATAGTTAATCAGGGACACCAAATGTCTTCCTTTCAAATCTCTATTTCATTTACATATGAAACTTATTTGAGATACCCATCGATGTGTAAGTGAAATCGATAGTAATATCTATGTGTGTATTTTGTGGTACTTTCTAGCCTACAATACAACACTTCAATAAGACCTTAGCTTGTTAATAAATCAAACATATAAAGAATTAAACATACTAACAAAAATGTCTGATTGCTCTCTAACTAACAAGAGTATGTCTCAAGCCTAAATTGCTCTCATCCTTAGACTCTAAATAGTGACAATACAATGCTAGAATGAGAGATTCTAATCTATGAAAGCTAAAAACCATGAACTAAGAAAGCCATTAATTCCTTCAAAATTGTGCTATGAAAATGAAATATTCTCTAATTAGCTAAGAATTCAATTTTACAACATGTAGATGTAAATGTAATTAACTATATCTTTTGGAGTTTGAAAATCCTTCTTTTATAGAACTTCACCAAATTGAATGGTTGATATGCATCCTAGGAAGAGTGGTTGAGATGCCTCTAGACTTGATCCATGTGAGTGATCCATGTGTTTCTCCTCTCATTGGTTGAGTTTGTCTTTGTTGTCCCCTTGAGAGGTGACATGTAATTTTTGAGTCTTTTATTAATTTGTTTTAATTATTTACTCTAGCCATGTATTTAATGAGAATGATTTAATGAATTAAGGCTAGAGGTAATCAATATCATTTTTTATCAATTAATTATGATTAAATACTTGATTTATGAAGTTTATTGATTTTATCAAATTTATGAAACTATGTTAATAATCAAGGATCAAATTAACATAATTAAGAGATTATTTTGAATTAGGGAAAATCAAGTCTTAGGTTCTATTAGCTCGATTTTGGGTGATTACATTTTACCCTATTTGAATTTATTTGCGAACAACAAATGGATTCAAAGAAATTTGATTTAATGATTGATTCAGTAGAACTAATAGTTTCAAGGAGATTTAGAGAGCAGTGAGAACCACTCTGATTTTAGGTGATTTAGAGAGAAGTGAAAAAGAAATACTATGACTTTGAGGAGATTTCGAGAGCATTGAAACCACTCTAAAAGATTTAGAGCACAGTAAAAAGAACTACTCTATATTTTGACAATTCCAAGTTTTCTCAAACAAAATTCCATGTGATTCAAAAGTTATCAATTCTAAACTTGATTGAATGAGAATCGACCATACTAACTCTGATCTTGATTGAACGTAGATCAATAAGAATTAATCAAAATATTTAGTGAGAATTTTTGTGCAACAATTAAATATGAAAGACCATGATGATGAAAAATCACCAATTTGATTTGAAGTGATGAAATTTGATGCAGGAGCATCTTGGGTCTTTGAGCAATCTTGCATCAACCAAAAACATTTCCTGATTTCTGTACCTATTTTTTTGTTGTTTTCCTTATAATTGTTGCATTTTTTGGTTTCATGTTATGAGAAGCTTACATGATGTTGAGGACCTATTTTTTAACCTTCTCCTATGGCTGCATAAGGATTGGATAGACTATTTCAAAGTTACAGTTGTTTTCCTTGCCGTCGGAACTATATTTTCCTACAATTTTGGTGCTGATTGTGCATAGTGGCACCCATGATCCTTAATGATTCAGACTATGCACCCTTAGATAATTAAAGAGGACCTAAATTACTATCATTTTCCAAAGGAACATGTCCTAATTCATCATGAGTCAAAAGTTATGACCATTTTTATCGAGGACCTATTTTCTGCCATTTTTCACATGAAACATGGAGTGTTTCTTCTTGCGCGGTTCTGTCTAATCAAATGGGGCCTTGAATTCTTAAAGGAATGTTCTTGGGTCATGTGAGGACATAAATCCTAAGGTTCATCATGTGGTGATCAATCTTTCATTAGTTTTGATTTAAATCTTCTAGACTAGACCTATATTGTAATTAAATGCCTTACTGACCGACTTGTGGCTTTGCTGGCTATATATTTGGATCTTGGATTGATTTGTAGGGTAGGGCTAGATGGTAGAAGGATAGTAGAAGAAGTATCATAGAAGAGGATATTCTCACAATGATTCTAATTGCATAGTTCTTATTGTATAAGGCTGAAACCCGAAAGGCCTCACAGCCGGGCATGTTTGAAGAAATAATATAAATTCTCTATTGTTGCTACCAGTTGATTGCCTCATATCCATTGTGATTTAATTTCTTTCATGTGATATTATATTTCTTCTATTGTGTAACTCTGAGTAGGGCTTGTTTGTGGATTCAAGTGGATTCAATTCTATTTGATTCTGATTGTATCTACCCTACCCCTGCGCCAAGTGGTATCAGAGCAAGTTCTTTCTTGTGGATTGGATCATGGAGAACCTTATTGGATTATTTGTAGGGTGAAAAATCTAAGATCTAACCTATAATTTTTAGAAGGTTACAATCTTTCTAGAACCTGATTGTCAAGATGGTTCATGGTAGAGGAAATGATAATGCTATCATGGATATGTTGAGGCAGATTGCAACTAGGCTTGAAGCTGTAGAGACATCCCAAAGAAGAGGCGCACATCTTGAAGATGTTAGTGATGAAGAAGAAGAAGTAGCACCTAATGCTAAACCTGAAGTTGAACAAGATGAGGAAAGACTTTGAGAGTTTTGGCTAAGGATAACTCCAGACCTCCAGTTGAAGTTGCTTGCTATGATGGAAGACTTGAGACCGATACACTTTTGGATTGGATCTTTGAGATGGATAAATATTTTGAGTATGAAGGTACTCCTAATAATAAGAAGGTTAAGATAGAAGTTACAAAGTTGAAAGGTCATGCATCTCTTTGGTGGGATCATTTACAAACTGGGAGAGAAAAGAGAGGAAAAGAAAAGATCAAAACATGGATGAAGATGCTTGGAAAGATGATTAAGAAGTTTCTTCCAGCTGACTACCAATATAGTCTGATGAGAAAAATGCAAAATTTGAGACAAAATGACATGAGTGTGAAAGAATACACTGAGGAATTTTACAACTTGGATATCAGATCTGGACATGTGGAAGATGAAGTTGAGAAAGTGGCTAGATATATGAATGGCCTGAGGACATCAATTCAAGATGAGCTCAGTTATGTGAAGATAGATAGCATGGAAGAAGCATATCAATTTGATTTGAAGGCTGAAGATAGATTGACAAAGAGACATGAACAAAGACAAAGAGGAAGAGGTGGAAAATTTTAGAGAAGTAGAGGAAGATCTTATGGAGAAAGTAGTAGATCTGACAATGCAGAACAAGATAAAGGATGGGAAGATGTCCTTGCTACTAAAAGAGGTAATTAAACTAGAGGTAGCTATACTGGTTACTCAAGGAATAACAATAATGGGAAAAGAGAAGATAAATCTTAGTTTCCCTTTGAGACCTATTATGGATACAATTGGCTCCCTGACGTACAAGTTGGCCACTTTCCTTGCCAAATTATTTATCCCCTCCTGTCGAAAATTTGGACTCCTACATCAAAGACTCCAACCACTTTGTCCAATTCATTAAGGAATCTAGATGTGATAGTCATGACATCTTGGTAAGCTTTGATGTCATTTCCCTCTTTACCAAGGTTCCCATTCCAAAGGCTTTAAACATTGTCAAGCGTAGGGTTAGTGAAGACGTTGCCTCTTTAGTGGAGTTATGCTTACGATCAACCTTTTTCTCCTTCCTTGGCATCATTTATGAACAAGTTGATGGCATGGCCATGGGTTCCCCACTTTCACCTGTGATTGTGAATCTTTATATGGAAGAGTTTGAAGAAATGGCTTTACGTTCTTTCCCCTTCAAACCTAAGTGGTGGAAGTGATACATAGATGACACCAATGTCTGCTAGCCTCATGGTCTAGATAAGCTAGAAGAGTTTCATGCTCATCTCAACAATCTAGTCCCTTGCATTTCTTTCACCAAGGAGATTGAATCCAACAATCACCTTCCTTTCCTTGATGTCTCAATCCTTAAAAGACCAGATGGCCACCTAGGTCATAGGGTTTTTTGCAAAGCCACCCACATTGACCTTTATCTCCATGCTTCCTATCACCACCACCCCAGCCAAAAAGTTGGCATCCTAAAAACCCTTGCTTTAAGAGCCTATCGGATTTGTGACGATGATAATTTAGACCAGGAGCTCAAGCACCTTCATCAAGTTTTCAAGTGGAATGGATATTCAGATAGACAAATATCTAGAGCTTTTGACTCGGCCCAATCCTTCTTTCTTTCCTCCTCCAATCCTCTCCCCTCCACCCCTGAGTCTTCTCCATTTATCTCTATTCCCTATGTAGTAGGTATCTCCCATAAGATCTCAAAGATCTTGGGTAAAAAAGGTATTCGGGTCTCCTTCAAGCCCTTGTCCACCTTAAGGAATTGTGTTCCCCCTATCAAGGACTCCAGAGATACCTTCTCAGAGTCAAGGGTCTACAAGAACATGTGTTTGTGTGGCACCCCATACATAGGTGAAACCGGTCATTCCTTTAGCACAAGAATCAAAGAGCATGTGACCGATATCAGGCACGAACGTGTTATCAAGTCTGCATTAGCGGAACACTCTTCTTCCATGAAACACCACATTTTCTTGGAAGATACTCAGATTGTGTTTAAGGAAGAAAACTTCTTCAAAAGGAAACTCAAGGAAGCCATTGAAATCAACAACCACCCCTCTAACCTCAATAGAGATGATGGTCAGAGCTTAAGCACTTCCTGGCATTCTTTGTTATCTTCCCTTAGAAACCTCTCACACCTCAACCTGTCTTCCTAGTCTGGTGATCCTTTCCTTTGGTTGCCTTCCCTTGCTTCCCTTCCTCTCTCCCCTCTTCCCTCTTCTTTCTCCCCACTTGGGTCCATTTGTGTCTTGTCTCTAGTTTCCCCCTTCCCCCCCTGCCCCCTGACCTTGACCATGACCCATTCCCATTGTATGTCATTTCTTGCTTCCTTCTCCATGGTTTAT